>OY829913.1:102366096-102542154 GCA_963691935.1 Nephrotoma guestfalica
TGGCCTCCGATGCAGTGAGACATACCATGTCGATTACCTTTCGATAGAAACTCGATTATAGAAAAACTATACCTAACTAACCCAAACCACCGTAGCTCAGTTCACAACATGCAAATCGTTTGCAAATTAAAATAAAGCTAAACAGTACGAGTCCGTGTCGTATAAAATACACCTTGTTACTTGCCTCCACTCCATGTTGACTAAAAGAACTCTCCAAAATCAAACTAAAAACCTGATCACCACAGTTTTAGTCAATAAAGTTGTACCTAAGTTTATCTTAAATAATAATTTGTTTGCTCTATTCCGAAAATGTTGTTAGTTGATACTACTAAATGTTATTTACCGCCCCCCCCCTCTCGGGTACACATTGCATTCGCAATGGGAGTTACCTATTTTACAAAGCGATTTTTTAATACGAAAATACAACGTTAGCTCGGAAGATTTTTAATGCGAATATACATCGATCGTTCACAATTCTATAAAAGTTCACGGTCAATGTCAAAGCGGATACGTAATCGCAACGTTATCGCGCGTGACTTTTATTCTCTCGCCAAACGGAAACCAAAATATAAAAAAAAATTATTTACCTTTTGTCTTAATCCTGTATCCACAAATTGTAAATATTTATAAGGGTGGATCTGCGAAAATATATAAATATCACCACGCACAATAGCACGTAATATTATCCCGGATTTTATTTATAGTTTTTGCTAACACACAAAAAAAATACATAAGTTCACTATTATTGTGCCGAACTATTGCACAAATAATTTTATTACATTTTATTGAGCTTAAAATTCCACTGCGGACACTACATAACTGATTATGACCGTAACGAATATTTTTTAATTGCATGCAGGCCATACATGCATAACCAAGATATAATAAGGCCATAAAATACCGGAACCTAATCAACAACATTACAAACACAACGCAATACAAAGATAATACATAAATGAAGTTTATCACAATCATAAAGCACAGTTATGCGTTGCTTGAGCATTCCGATAACCAACATTATACAGACAGACTTTCGATTGTTAAAATTATGAAATGACCAAAATTTTTTTTTATTTGGTAGATAATTTTTTGGCATTTAACATTTAAACACAATTTCTGGCATATGGCTACCACGACTATTTTTCACAAATGTCATTCTGGAGGTCCAATTTTCCAGCACTTTTTCAAGCATTTGAGGGCGTATGTCAGCAATGACACGTTGAATATTGGTTTCCAAAGCGTCAATCGATTGAGGTTTATCCACATAAACCAATGACTTCACGTATCCCCACAAAAAGTAATCGAGTGGCGTCAAATCGCACGAACGCGGAGGCCAATTCACCGGACCATTTCTCGAAATAATGTTGTCGTTGAAAGTTTCTTTCAATAAGTCGATTGTTTCACGTGCTGTATGGCAAGTGGCACCATCTTGTTGAAACCACATTTCAGTCATATCCATATCTTCAAGATTTGACAACAAAAACTCATTTAACATGGTTCTGTATCGATTTCCATTCACGGTAACGCGTCGTCCTTCCTCATTTTTAAAGAAATATGGACCGATGATCCCACCAGCCCATAGACCGCACCAAACAGTACATTTATCAGGATGCATTGGTAATTCTAGAACGGCGTGTGGATTATCTTTGCTCCAAATGCGACAATTTTGTTTGTTGACGTATCCATTTAACCAAAAATGCGCCTCATCACTGAAGAGAATTTTACGGTAAAAAAATGGATCTTCGTTCAATTGATTTAACGACCAATCACTGAATTCACGGCGCAAACGATGGTCGTGTGGCTTTAATTCTTGCACCAATTGAATTTTGTATGGCACCAAACCCAAATCTTTACGTAAAATTTTCCATAAAGTCGATGGACAAAGTCCAATTTGCTGAGCACGACGACGAATCGATAAATTGTCGTTTTCTTCGACACTGGCCTCAACGACAGCAATATTTTCTTCTGTACGAACTCTTCTCATTCTTGTCGGTGGCTTGGCATCCAAAAGAGTGAATGTAGACCGAAATTTGGTAATTACGTTCTTTATGGTGGTCTCTGACGGACGATTATGTGCACCATAAAATTCACGAAGTGCTCTATAAACATTTTTAATTGAACACTGATTTTGAAAATAAATTTCCACGATTTGAAAACGTTGTTCTGGAGTTAACCTATTCATAATGATTTGCCAAACAATACTGAGTAGAAATGCCACTTTGAGCTGGCAAAACAACTGTCATAAAATAAAACGACATCTATCGCAAAAACAAACCTCCTAAAAAAACACCCGTAAGTCTTGTTTTCATTTAATTTACAAAGAGTCCCGTTTCCAGTTCACAAGTATTTATCATACGCCTACACGCTGCGTTTGTATTCATGATCGTGACGTCGTATTTTACTGCGAACATTTATAAGCAACGAGAATACGAAACAGACAGAAAACTGTTAACATATGTTACTCACATACTTACAAAGCAATTCATCATACGATACAAATAATAGTAAACAAAATTGGGGAAAATCAAAGTTGTATTCGACTGGTCAACTGTATGCGACACATATATAATCAGCGCTGTTCAACCTTATCTACATGCAACGTTTTTTTTATTTCATAAATCTTTCTAATTTTTTTTTAATTAATTTGAGGCATATGAAGTTAGTCCTGCAGTTTTTCATACCAGAAAAAAATAAAATTTCCTCACAAACAATACTATTATCATCTCATCCCAGTTTTTTCTATTTAAACTTGTATAAGACGGAATTTATTTTTAACAACAAAATATCCATCCCAGATTATTCCATTTAATTGTTGTTTTTGTACTCGACGTATGAATGATGATAAATAGTTTTTCTAAGTGATATGATTTATAGGTAATTGGCACCATAATTGGCACAAATGGCCAAGTTTCATTTAACCTATAATAACCTATAATACAGACTAACTGTGGCCAGTCGGACAGTATCAGCCGTGTGGTAGGATTCGCGCAATCTCAAAATAAATTTTACCTAGATTTTAAAAGCATAACGGATTCGGCTACTAATAATACACATCACTAGATTTGTGTGATAAAAGTAGCCCTGTAAATTGTAATTTTAATCCAGATTTTCTTCAATTCTTAAAAAATACTTGATATATTTGACATTTTGGTCAAATATATTTAATAGAAAGGTATACAGCAATGGAAATTGTGGAAAATTATTTTTCGGTTATAAAATGACGAATGGGACGAACAATGAAATGAGGATGTCTTAAAAAAAAGAGAAAACCGCATCTAGAAGTCATAAAAACGGAAGCCAAATTCTCCAAAAGTTGTACGATATTTAAACATAAGGAGAGCGATCATTTATGTTTCCTTAAAAACGGGCGGATGAAAACGGACTACTAGCATAACACATGCGCATTTTATGCGTTTGTGCTATGTATTATAAACATAAATTCAGCAGAATTCCAAAATAGAGATCGACATTTTTCAAATCTTATAAATGCATTACTAAACCATAAGGAAAGGTTAGCAAAGGATTACAATGGGATTGTACGATCAACATAACAAAAATATCAACCCATTTCCTGAGTGAAATGAAATATTGCAGTGTAGAATCAATTATTAGACGAGATCGGTATACAAAATATTGAAACTTGCATCAAAGGGCCACCCACTTTATTTTCTTTGTGGGGAAGAAAAAATAATTAGCCAAGTTTGTACTAGGCTCTACAGTTTTTGCATAATGAGAAGCCACTATTGATGCAACACAAACTGTGTCTATTTTAAAGATACCTCCAGTATTGAACATATTTTAGCCGTAACATATAACGAATATTTTAAACTAACCGGATTTGTAAATTATCTAAAGGGTGGTTAAATTTTAAGGGCCGATGTTGATTTTGAATAAATCACAAATTATTTAGGAAATCATTGTCAATTCTTTTTATTATGATAATATGGTATGGTTCAATTGTGTATGGAACAAAATATCGGCCAAATGGCCGCCGCGACCTCGGCGGCACACCTCCACCCGATGGTCCAAATTTTCGATGACGCTTAGGTATAATTGAGGTTCTATGCCGTTAATGTGCCGAATTATCTCATCCTTTAGCTCTTGAATTGTTGCTGGGTTATCGACGTACACCTTTTTTTTTTTCAAATAACCCCAAAGAAATAAGTCCAACGGTGTCAAATTACATGATCTTGGCGGCGAATTGACATCGCCACCGGAATAACACGGCCACTGAATTTGTCGCGCAAAAGAGCCATTGTTTCGTTAGCTGTGTGGCAAGTGGCACCGTCCTGTTGAAACCACATATCGTCCACATCCATATCTTACAATTCGGGCCATTAAAAGTTCGTTATCATCTCACGATAGCGAACACGATTCACAGTAACTGCCTGACCGGCCTCATTTTGGAAAAAATACGGCCCGATGATGCCGCCAGCCCATAAACCGCACCAAACAGTCACTGTTTGTGGGTGCATTGGTTTTTCGACAATCACTCTTGGATTATGATTCGCCCAAATGCGGCAATTCTGCTTATTGACGAATCCACTGGGGTGAAAATGTGCCTCATCACTGAAGATGATTTTCTTCGAAAATTGATCAGCCACTGTTGCCATTTCTTGCCACCATTCTGACCATTGACGACGTTTGGAATTCAAATTGAGTTAGTCTGAAATTGAGAAATGTTAAATTAAATGCAGAAAAAAACTTGACGTTTAGGTGTGGTTCACATTCAACGTCGGCCCTTAAAATTTAGCCACCCTTTACAAGCTTCATCTCATTATGTTGCGTATTGCTTGCGTAATGAAAAATGGGAAATGTATGACGACTTTTTGGGAGGGGTGGGGGGGGGAGTCAGACAACAAATCAATGAAACCTGTAGATTTGAATAACTTTTACTATAATTAATTAGATGGCAAAGTATACGAAAAATGACATTATGTAGAGATGAAAATGTGAATAGAAGAATTAATGGGAGCAGCACCTTGGAAAAATGTATCTTTTGCTGGTGAAATCGTACTATAAAACGTTATAATTTGAATTTTGTTTAGATTTCACTTTACAAAAAAGGAATTAACATTGATAAGGAGTTTAATTGGTTTCTCAAGCTCTGTAGGTAAATTCTTGAAATTTCAATTTAGTTTTTTTTATATTTAGAGGTATGGAACTTCTTCTATCAACATCAACAGAACATCGCTGTTCTGCTGAAAGTGAATTAATTTTATTTTGTAGAGGTTTTTATGCCTAATAGAAGCTAATAATATATATCGATTTGAATTTCTTACGCTTTCATAAGGCTTTTCCTCTAAAAAAAATGTATAAAACATAAATTAAAAAAAATTTATTGTTTATTATGATTTCAAACAGCAAAATTTCTTTGATAGTGAAGGATAATTAACCTTTACAAATACCAACTCAACTCTTACCAATAACACCCTGCAAATCAGGGTCCTAGAAGTATGACATTTTTATATTATTCTTATGTCTTATGAGGAAATATAGAACTTGGTAAATTCCTACCATACGTCTAGTAAAGTCATACGGCCCCACATAGCAATTATAAACCAATCATATTTCTAGGAAAAGTCGCAAAATTGATTTCACTAACATCGGACGTAAAATAAAGCAAACGAAAAGTGCAGTGTTAGTGCTTTTTATTTTGTTATAATATATAATATAAAATTGTAATTTAGTGAGTGATAATGTGAACATGAAGGCCCTTTTTCCCCCAAAAAAGACTTCTTCGAACACCGAAAGCCGAACACAATCTACATCAAACTTGAACCAGCTTCATGTAGAAAATTTAAATATTGCAAGTACAAGTGTAAATCAAGTGGGTAAAGTTCAACATAGCCCAAAGAAAACACCTTTACAAGTGATTAAAAGTGCTTCTTCGACAGAATTAGTTATACCGCCGTTTAAAATTATAAATCAAAACAGCGAAGAAAAAATTAATTAAAAACAATAAGAATGAACTCAGTGCGATGAACTCTAGTGACCGTGGTCAGTTTGAAAATAATCTAGTGTAAACGGGATTGGATAGGTATATCACTGTTCAATCTAAAAGAAAACGTAGCCCGAGATCTGCTCAGTATGCTGGCAGGAGCAAAGTGACACGGATTGAACTAGGTGTTAACCAAACACCGCTTAACAACCGATTCTCTAGTTTAGAGGTCGGTGACCTCAATACAGCGCCGAAATCGAAACCTGAGAAACCGCCTCCAATTTATTTAAGGGAAGCATCTAACAATGAACTGGTTAATAAAATCGCATCATTAACAGACTCTAAATTTTAAATTGCCCCGCTCAAAAGGGGTAATATAAACGAAACAAAGATTCAAACCTTCGAAATCGATGGCTTCAGAGCCCTAGCCAAACATTTTGACGAAGTTGGTAAAAAATATAACACATACCAGCTAAAAAGTCAAAAAGGGCTCACTGTTGTGCTAAAAGGAATTGAAAGCTACGTAGATGTTAGCGACATACAAGCTGCACTTGCTGCGGAAGGTTTCCATGTCAAATCTATTGGTAATATAGTAAACTGTGAGAAGGTACCCCAACCAATGTTCCGTTTGCAACTAGAGCCAGAGGAAGAGAAGTCAAAAGGAGTTCACAAAATTTACAACCTAAAATATTTGCTACATCTCAAAATAGTAATTGAAGAACCTAGGAAGAGGTCAGGACCAGTACAAGGCATAAAGTGCCAAGAATACGGACACACGAAAGCATATTGCACCTTAAATGATGTTTGTGTTATTTGTGGTGAACTTCACGACTCCAAACAGTGTGACAAATCTCGCAATGACCCATCTGTGAAACGTTGCAGTAACTGCGGTGAAAATCATACTGCAAATTACAGGGGATTTGCAGTGTATCTGGACTTAAAACGGAAAAGAAACCCTAAAATGAGAGCTGAGCAACGAATGCTCAATATGCAATTTAATCAGAGGGTCATGTTACCAAAAAATCCAATAGTCACCAAACCTGCGAGTGCAAACACACAAAATGATAACTTGGAGACGTTGGACAGCAGTTTTGCACAGCCAGGTGTTTCTTATGTAATCATCCCAAAAAGGTAACAAACCGAAACCCAAAGTTCGTTTTAATGAAGAGGACCTAAATATTCATACCACGCTAAATAAATTAACCGAGACCATCCAAAGTTTCATGACGATGATGGAAAGGCAAATGAGCATGATGATGCAAAATATGAATACGCTTATGCAAATAATAGTTAAAAATCAAAAACGATAGTTCTAAAAATAGCTATTTGGAATGCGAACGGGCTTCCGCAACATAAAGCTGAGGTACACACCTTTCTTATCGAACAAAATATAGACATCATATTAATATCTGAAACACACTTCACCAAACACAATTTTTTTAATATTACCGGCTATTCCGTTTATGACACCAAACATCCGGATGGAAAAGCACACGGCGGCACCCCAGTCTTGATAAAAATAAGGTTAAAGCACTACGAGCTCCAGAAATATGCTAAAGATCACATCCAAGCTACAACTATTTGTTTGGACGAATGGTCTGGGAAATTTGTAATATCGGCTGTTTACTGTCCACCGAAACAGGCAATTAAAAAACAGCAATTTATCGACTACTTTAATCAGTTGGGAATCAAATTTCTAGCAGGAGGTGATTACAACGCTAAACATGTGCAATGGGGTTCGAGGTTGACGTCACCCAAGGGCAAGCAACTCTACGAAACAATAAACGAGAAAAACCTAGATTATTTATCATCTGGACATCCCACTTATTGGCCTACCGATAGAAAGAAAATTCCTGATTTAATAGATTTCTGTGTAATACGAGGAATAGCACGCACCAATGCTCAAGTCGTTGACTGTTATGATTTATCATCAGATCACTCACCAATAATCGTAACACTAAGTACGCAAGCATTAAAAACTGAACCACCCCAACGTTTAACAAACAAACTTACGAAATGGGTTCTGTATGGAAACATATTAGACGTAAATTGTTATCTGGATGTCCCACTGCAAACACCAGAAGATATTGATGCCGCGATAGAAAACTTAAGACAAATAATGGAAATGGCTGCAAAAAAAGCTACTCCGGAGTACAAAAATTCGGAAAAAAATAGTAAGATTCCAAGTAACATTCAAAAGTTATTGGCAGATAAGCGGGCGACTCGGCGGCTATGGCAGCTGCACCAAACTCCTTTTCATAAATGGAAATTAAATAGAGCTATTATAGCTCTAAGAGAAGCAATACGGGAAGAACACAATCTTGGAATGCAGAATTACCTAAGTGAGCTCACAGGAACAGAGAAAACAGATTACTCACTGTGGAAGGCTGCAAGAAATTTAAAACGACCAGAGCTATCGAACCCACCGGTAAGGAAACCAGGTGGTCATTGGGCCAGAAGTGATTTAGAAAAGGCTACCGCTTTCTCTAACCATCTACAAAAAGTGTTCACTCCAAACGAAAAAAATAATGACTGCGTACTACCACAGTTTACGAGGGTCGAGTCGAACCCAAATCCAGTAAAATTTCAATGGAAATGCTTCAAAACGGTTATCAAAACAGGATAAATCCTAAGAAAGCTCCAGGCCATGATCTAATAACTGGAAAAATGATCAAAGAATTACCCGATAGATGCAGAAAATATATAACATATATTTTTAATGCGATTATGAGATGTGGATACTTTCCCCAAAAATGGAAAATATCTCAAATTATCATGATTCCTAAGCCAGGTAAGGACGAAACCCAAGTCTCGTCGTACAGGCCAATAAGTCTACTTCCGAAAATATCAAAGCTCTTTGAAAAGATGCTACTAGAAGAACTAATACCTATATTAACTGTAGGTCGCGTTATACCAGATCACCAATTTGGATTTAGAGAGCAGCACGGCACAATAGAACAGGTGCACAGAATTGTAAACACAATTAAGCTCTCCTTAGAAGAAAAGAAACATTTCTTGGATATTGCGCAAGCTTTCGACAAAGTATGGCATGAAGGATTAAATTACAAAATTAAAACTCTTCTGCCTAGACAATTTCATGCAATTTTTGAGAACTACTTAGCCCAAAGGATGTTCCAGGTGAAACAAGGTACGACCACTACTGATTTAACAGAGATAAAGGCAGGAGTACCGCAATGTAGTGTATTGGGACCTGTGCTATACTTGTTGTTCACAGCTGACTTACCAATAACTGAAATATGTTTCACTTCAACTTTTGCTGATGACACAGCTATATTGTTTTCACACAAAAATCCTCAAACAGCATCGAGAGAATTACAAGAACATCTGCACAAAATAGAAGATTGGTTAAAAACTTGGCGGATAAGGACGAATGAATGTAAATCAACACATGTAACATTCACCCTGAATAAACGCACATGTCTGGCAGTAAAATTAAACAATATCACAATTCCTCAACAAACAAACGTCAAATATCTCGGTCTTCATCTCAATAGAAGATTGCCATAGAAAAAGCACATTGAAACAAAACGTAATCAACTAAAAATAAAATTTTCTAAAATGTACTGGTTGATCGGATGAAAATCGAAACTCTCTCTAGACTGCAATGTTCTACTATACAAATCGATCCTAATCCCCATATGGACATATGGTATCCAACTATGGGGCTCAACTAGTGGCTCAAGTATAGATATTGTACAAAGAGCGCAAGCAAAGATACTTCGTAGCATTACAAATGCGCCCTGGTATATTCGAAATAGCAACATCCATAGAGACCTAGGAATTAAAACGGTTAAAGAGACAATAAAATCATGCAGTCTAAAATACCATCTGACACTGGAATCACACCCTAACGAATTAGCTAGAGAACTACTAAGGCAACCGAAATACAAACGCCTTCGCAGAGCAGATCCTCTAGATTTAATCAACTGAAATATTTAATAATTACACGCATGTTGACCTAACACACTTAAATTAAGTAATTAATAATAATTTAAAAACAATAATGCATACTAATATTAAGTACTAACATAGGTTAAGGCTTAAGTAAAAAAACAAATATATAGTTTTTAAGAATTTCACACTTCTTTTTAGTTTCGTATAAAGAAAGATTCAAGAATAAAGCCTTTGGCAATAGTTACAAAAAAAAAAAAAAATATTTCTAGGAAAATGGCATGATTTTCTTATATTCTTAAATAAGCCCATATAGAACTTGGCCATTTATGCCAATACTACCATACGGCTGGTACTACCCTTTTAGTCATTGTAAGCCCTTACCATTACCAACTCAAAACAACATCAATCATTTCCGGCAGGCAAATCAAATTGCTAGGAGAATGGCAGTTATTAATTTTTATATTGGGCCACAAGGCAGCTGGCCGATTGCGCCAATCCTACCATACTGCTGGTGTTGTGTAATATACCGGAAAAATCCGATTCATTTATTTAGTTTCCGCATTGTTCAGTAAGGTCATTAAATTTTAACAAAATAAACATAATTGCGTTCAAAACATGAAAATTCAACCTCTGAAAATGTACATTTGTTTTCCGTAGTGCGTGTATAACATTTTTATTTCCTCTAAATTTCAGTATATAAGAAGAACATTTAATTTTAAGATATAGTCAAAAACAGTAATTTTGGATATTCATAATCAGTAATTTTAAGTTATGTGTAATTAATAATTAGTCAACAAAAATTATCATCATGTCAATTATCATCATATCATCATGTCAACAATAAATATCACCCTATGTCAACAATAAATATTAACCATCAATCTAATAAAAATGTTAATTAAATGTAATAACCAATAGTAAAGATTAAGTTTAACAAACTAATACCGCATACGCAATCCGTACAACACTGGTACTGTTCGACTGGCCACAGTTAGTCGGTCCTATAAGGTATTCAAAACATAAAGAATCATTTCCGACAAATCACGTTTCTAGGCGAATATTTTCTCATATGCTTTTATCGCGCCATATGGAACTTGGCCATTTGTGCCAATTCTACCATATGGCTGATTCTTCCCTCTTAGTCATTGTAAACTCGTAATATTACTAAAACAGTATCAATCGCTATCTTTAATCAAAACAAACAATTATTACCTATAAATCATGTCACTTAGAAAATTTTTTTATCATCATTTATTCATACGAAGAGCACAAAAACAACAATTAAATGGAATAATGTTGGATGGATATTATGTTTGTGAAGTTGGCCCAAATGTCAGTTTAAAAAAAACGCGCTGGCAACACGAAAATTATAATTTCTGTCACGTATGAACTGTCAGCCCAAAAAAATCGTTTATCACAACATTTTAATGATGTCAGCCCAAAAAACAAATATGTTTCTCATTATAGTTTTTTGATGCATATGAAGTTGGCCCAAATTCTAAAACAAAAAAATCTGACTATAGGCAAGTGACAGCCAAAAAATGTTAAAAAATACTCTATTTTATATATACCAAGCCAATAATTATTCTGCCAACGAAAGAAAAAACCGCCATGTTTTAATGTAAGCCCAAAAATAAATCTGTCGTGATACTATCATTAAAGACCCCTGAATGGCCCCTGAATATGAATAGCTTTTAAATGACAGGATACATCAGAGCATTATACGACATAAACATTTATTTAGGGGCCATACTCAAATTAATCCGATACTTGATTAAAATCAATTACATATTTTGTTTTATTTTACTTTTTTGGGTTGACAGTAATATTTTTCTTTAATGATAGTATCACGACAGATTTATTTTTCGGCTGACATTAAAACATGGCGGTTTTTCTTTCATTGGCAGAATAATTATTGGTTTGGTATACAAACCAACCAATAAAATAGAGTTTTTTTTAACGGTTGTATCTTAATATTTTCTATCACGATAGTTTCATTTTTTCTCGTCACTTGCATTTGTGTTGCCAGCTTGTAAATACGTAATTTTTGGGCTAAAATTTTGGGCCAACTTCATATAGGTATGGATAGTTTGTTGTTTTTTACTCAACTTAAAAACTATTCCGTCTTATACAAGTTTAAATAGAAAAAACTGGAATGAGATGAAACAGTATTGTTTTTGAGAATTTTTTTTTATTTCTGTGATGAAAAACTGGGCTAACTTCATATGCATTTTAATTTGCGTTATATTTAATAGTAGTCTTCTATTAAACAAAATTTTGCGTAAATTTCTCAAATTTAACATTTTATTTTTTGATTGTATTTAAAATAATTCTGATTTGTAAATTATAATTTCTAGTTTTGTTAGCTTTTGTTAACAATTTGTGGTTACTAGTAAAACAATTATTTAAGTTGCAATAATCATTGCAACCAAATTTTCCGCCATCTTACAGTTTAATTGACTATCTTCCTTCGTTTGTTCGCACCATGCACTAAATGAGTTGAATGCCGTTAAGATTTGTTAAAATTGTGTTAAGTTGTACCTATAGCAAATATCCGAACATCAGATTGTCATATTGAATCTTGGCAATAAATATATGGTGGTGGTTTCCTTGGTTGCCGCATACATTTTATTGTCCTAGTTTCTCTCGTTAATAATGCAGTGTTCAGGACCCCCATTGCCCGTTGGTATAAAATCAGTGGAACTAATGATGTGTTGATACACGTGATAGTCAGGCACATATATTCGAATAAATTGAAACTCTTCTTCTAGCTGACTGGGTGTGAGTATGGCTGCGGTTGTAGGATTTCTTAAAGTTTCTTTAGTACTATAGAATAATTTCAAAAATGCTTATTAGCGCTGATTGTACCCTATCTTCGTAAATCCTATATTCTTGTAATTGCCGTATTTCCTGCCGAGGACGATGTTGATCCTTGATCAAATTGTTTGCCGATGTCGTGGTAAGTTGTGGTTTCATTTTCTACTAAATTGATGGTGTTATCGACTATAGTTGTTTGATTTTTGATTAGAGCCAGAAGATGTTTCTAATCATTCTGATCAGCTCCCTACAAGTTTTACTTGTCTATGTAGTTGTTGCCTCGGAGCTAGGTTTCTGCGACAAAATAAACTTGGAGCAGATATCGGAAACGAATGGCTTGTAGGCAGCAATAAAAGATTTCGCCTAGATTAGTATACACAACTGCAGGATTCTCATTTGAGTGTACATGATGCCTTGTAGTTGTTGGCAAAATATTCCTTATTGCAGATTTTATATTTGCCACACAAACTGTTTGAATCGGCTTGGATCCTCTCCGACCAAACATAGTGTAATGGTTGAATCAGACCAATGTTGTTTGGCTTGCTTGCATGGAAATCGAATACTATTTAATTATGAAGAAAATCTGAACCCCTTCACCACAAATTATTGTTAGTGAGCTCTAAATGGGTTATTCTATGTGAGACTGTGTCTGCATAATTCTCATTTAAAACTACATGATGACTTAGTTGTTGGTAGAATACAGCACTGCAGCATATACTTGATTTAGAGGCGTTACAGAAACCATGTTATGCAGTTTTAGCCGTCTGATGTAATTTATCAAACGATGAATTTTAACGTAATCTATCTGTGGCAGTTCTAGTTCGTAGCTGAGCCATCTTGCCTTTCGCTGTTATATTTGCCGATTCTTGATCGGCGTAGACTTTGCTTAGTTTCAAGTTGTTGTTTGCCTGCTTTGATTGTTTGTTATTTTTAACTACAAGCTTCTTCACCTTCGATTCACTTCGATATCTTTGTGCTCTGTTCAGAGTAAGCACAGGTCCATGTATTCCTTAATGAATTTATTATACAAATGCTCGAATAATGCATGCAATAGTCAGGATCTTTTATCTGGATTGCACCCAAAGGAATTTTTCCATTTCTATTACCTCCTCGGTGAAACCTTTCTTCTAGAATGTTGTCATTCTTAATGAATAATTGTAATTGTCCTTGAATCGCCTTTGTAGTCACCATGGCTGTTATAGTTCGAACCAGTTATTTGCTTTTTGATGTAGACTACATGTAGATCTATCGATTGTTGTATGTCAACAGCATAGTTGTAATGCCGGTGTCAGGATTACAAGCTTGGTTTATCACGGATGAGAGCCAACTAGCTTGTGTTCTGGCTCGAAGGACCAATAAAAAATCAGGCCTCTGTAGACCACTGATGAGGTACAAATAATCAGAGAACTAAATTGTTGTAAAATATTTTTAATTCTGCTTTTTAAATTTCTGCTTTATCCCAACACTGTTACTTATCTAAAATTCGACCTTTGTAATTAATAGGTGGGTAAGGGTTGGTGAGTGGATAAGTTGATTATTAATCACAGGTAAATCTGAGTTTTCTTGTGTTCTTCAAATATTGACCTGGTTGGTGAATAAACTTGGTTACACTTTAAAGTGTGTGACTTGTTGGATAATAACTGGTGCAATAGTAACTAAGCGTAGCAGTTGAATTAGTAGTGCTTTGGAATTGGCCATAGTGCATCTAAGATATTTCCTAGACTCTATTACTGATTTATTTCGTTCTGAGTTGGTAGAATCGTATGGTACAGCACTCATAACGTACAGACTTTTGAATGCGGAACCAGTACTTCCTTTTACTGTAACTACTCTAGATAGGTTTTCTTGACTAGGATGTAACTCCAATATATAATAATAGTTGTTTTCAGAGCTACTTTTCAGGGCTATCTTTCGGAGTAGCCTCCACCGATGGTTGACAGAAATGTTTTCATTTAGCAACAATTTTAATGGAGTGTTAGTTAGTGAATCGCTAATTAAAAATACCCTAGAGTAAGATCGCATTTAGATAGTATGAAGTTATACTGAAAAGCCGTGAGTTAAGACATTGTTCAATCTGCGAGGCATGACATTTTTTCACATGTAAGAATTTTGTTTACAGTAACATTTTCTTCTCTTCAATGGTTACTTGTTGCAGACCCTCGTGATTTTGTTTAGCCAATTGTGTTTCGCCTCCCATAAAATTAGTTAATTCTTTTAAAGTCCTCAATAAAGGCTGCAGTAGTCGTCTTGCTAGCAACCTCTATCTGCACTGCTTTAGTAGCCCAACATAGAAGTAGCGCTATATAACCGTTGAATTACTTATTCCAATAAGTCCTATTCATGGGTTGGTAAATTGGCGTGCTGGCATGACTCGCTCGTTGGTTGGTGTTTTGTTGAAACGTTGAATCGATGAAACAAGGTTCTTATATGCGCCTTTGCGAATCTTGGTTTTAGTGTCAATATTTTTGGTAACAAATCTTATAGTTCAGGTTGCAATTGGTTATCTTTCCTATTACATTCGGTATTTTATGTTCATCATTAAAAAGAGATTTTTTTTGTTGATACTGAGCCTTCATTGTTGATCTGCATGATTTCATTCTGGAACTCCACATGTTGAATTATTCTAATCAGGCTAAGCAGCAGGTTTAAGTTCTTTAGTAAACAATAAATCTGAAGCGAGCTGACCCGTTATCAGTTTTTTTGAACATTTGTTTGCAGATTGTCGAGAGAACTCAATAACGCGAATTATTTTCTGCACGTGTCAAAATCGATCTATAAGAGGCTGCATTTTGTTGTGGCCAATGTTTGATTTAAAAGCGTAACCAATATGTACCAGTCCACACTAATTTTTTGTTCTTTGAGACCGCTGTCTCTTCATGCACAATCAGCTAGATTATCGGATGATGTCATTGTGCTGAACTTAATTAAGTTTGAATTTATGATATCTATGTATGGTCTAAGAGATCGAAGTTCTCCATAAAGCCCAAGACGAGGTAGCGAAAGTTAGTTTTAATCGGATCAAATTTTTGGATCGGATCCAACGGGGAATTGATATTTCATTCAAAGTAAGTTTCTTAATTACTTCTTCCTTCCATTTTGTTGGTATGTGTGACGGAAGTACTTTTTATAGTACATCTGCTGCTGGAGTTTTAATAGTTTCAAGTATAAAGTCTAATCGATTTTGATTTCTTAGTTGTGCTGGTAAGAATTCCAAAGAAACAATGTTATTTGTTACTTATTTTCTCTTATTGTAAATAAATCCATGATTTGTTTTTGGATGAGTAAGGATTCTTCCAGTTTCTTTTACCCATAAATCGGATCTACGTAAAATTCATATAAAACTGAGGTAGACACCAAGGGATAGTTTTGTTGTTCATTGATGGCAATCTGTTTTTGTGACTTCACTGCTGATATACTAAATGTGACGGTGGTTAGTTTCCCTGAATATCTTGTTGTGGAGTTCTTTCTCCACAAAATGCCTTGATAGCTCTGATCATCTTCACCAACGACGATCTGCCTGATTATTTTTCGATTTCAGCGATATGTACGTATTTAGGTTTTCTCCACATTAGAGGTAGAGATAATAAATCTTGTTGGAGAGTGGACCATTTAATGTTAATCCGTTTAATGCTAATCCAGTTATGATTTCGGCAAACCGATCGAAAACCACACTCGATTTTGTAGTTGTGTTATATTCTTTAGAACTGCATGATATGGCAGGTAATAGGGACTAATGTCATTAGTTGTGTCAACAACCTTCAAGTGTTCCAAAGCGATATATATATATAATTTTGCCAGGTAAATAGAATGATGGATCAGCCCATAGCAAATTGCTGGTGAGTTTCTATTTTCTACGGGTCTAGAGGCTTCCCTGACGTCCCGTGTTTAGTTTTTGCATAGCAATGCCATTTTTGCTAAGATATATTTGAAGAAAAATCTTGACTTGGGACTGCGAGAAGATGCTTCGCTAGGGGTTTCGTAGTAAGATGCGCCTGTGAATCCATGTATGTGCTACTTGTACGTTTGTATTAACCGGTATTATGTTTTCTGATGCATTAGTTTGCATGTTTACTATTATTACTATGAAACAGGCCTCGATATGAACCTATGTATAATTCACAATTTTTATTACATGGGAGTTTGTGTCTGGAAGCAAGTATTTTCGACACAGTGGTTTATAATATATTGCCTTAGTTCTTTCGATGTTTAATCAATTTTGGAACTTAATACGTTCCGGTACATTGTGCTCTCCATAACAAAAAATGGAAATTTTTAATTATTGTGGCCAACCCCGGTTGTCTTTTACGACAAATATACATAAATCTCGAATACATCATACATAATTTCCAGAGCGGAAAATTTAACCTGGATTTGCGTTAAAAGATGTCTTGTATAATCAAAAATCATTATTCTTGCTTAAGTTTTAGAAAACCAACAAGGTCAGTCATATAGTAACAAATGTCATCTTCATTATAAAAATTTAAAAAACTTAAAAAAAATTAAAACTTCTACGGAAGCTGCCACTTCTGGTACGCGCAGCTTCCACATTTCGCGTGGCTCTCCCAATTTATGGAAAAAGCTTTAGTATAAAGTTGTATTCCGAAAATTTAATCCGCCTGGTCTACAGAGATGCCGAATTTTATGTAAAATAATTTTATTTTAATCTCAAAGCTCGCCATTTCCGGTAAAATATAAAATATGATCTAAACTAATTTTTATTGAAAATTTATCTAAAATCTTTTTGTTTAAAATAAGCTCCTATGGAAGCTGCCACTTCCGGTGAACCAATTTCGGCCAAAATCTGGGGTTTTCCGGTTTATGGTAAACGCTTCAGTATTAAGTTTCACTCCGATCATTTAATTCGTCTGACAGCTCAGAGGACATATAGTCAAAAAACTCAAGGTAAAATATTTTCATGATTTCTATACAAAAAAACACTTTTTGTCGAAAATCGACCTTTCCCTTAAATCTTGGAAAAATAAATTAGTCCGATATTACTGCAAATTTAATTTAGAATTTTTTTAGTGGCTAGGCGATTTTCTCAAATTTTAGATAATTTTCAAAAAACGAAAACTCTTTTATAGACGGTGAGACTTACGGTGGACCGATTTTGGCCAAATATCACTCCAAATTTATAGAAAAATCTAAAGTATGAAGTTTCTTACCGATAAATCAATCTGGGCTGTACAGGGCCGAATTTTTGCTGAAAAACGGGTTTTGTGGAAAATGATCATTTCCGGTTAAATTTTAAAGAAATAATCTGGGTGAAAGTTGATGCAAATTAAATTTTAAATGTTTCATTTTTAATCGTTTTTCTCGTAAATGCCATACATTTCAAAATACTTCAAATAAACGAAAGCTTTCTTGGAATCTGTCACTTACACTGGAATGACTCCGACCAAAAATCATTGAGACCTCCCAATTTATGAATGCGTATGGGCTATATGAAGTTTTATACCGATACATCAATTTGAAAAACTTTTTCTGGCAAAAATTGTAACTTCCGCTTACATTTTGGAAAACTGATCTGAATCATAACCGTTTTTCTTCTAATTGATATATACTTTTCAAAATACGTGCAAAAAAAACGAAAAGCTCCTATTGAAGCTGACGGAAGCGCGGTGGAAAGACGAAAAAGCTCTTTTGGAAGCGGTCACTTCCGGTGGACCGACTTCAGCCAAAATGCTTAAGTATGAAGTTGCATTCTGAACAATCAATCTATTTGGGAAATTGAAGATGGATCAGCCGTTAGGAAGGGGTCGTCACTCCGATAGGAAGTACAAAACTCATAGGCCGACCCAAATAGCCGCACGTCCTCGATTTGGCAGGCGACTGCGTAAGGTAAGGACGTGAAAAGCGAGCTGGGAAAGAGTTGGGAGGGCTACGGTCTCAGAACAGATTGCAAAGAGATTAAATAATAAAAAATAAAAAATTCCGTGTGGGCTGTACATAGTGGCACTATTCTGGTAGTTCCCCGGGAATAGGGAAATGGGGAAATAATTTATGTGTAATTTTCGTTCAAATATTTTTTTCCAGCCTACTGACGAGAAAATTTTGATGTAAATATTTATAAGAGTGTGTTTCAATTGGTTTAAATATCGCATAAAAAGTTAAGTTAAAAATTGAGGTGAATAAAAATGTCAAACTTTTTATCTGCTTCAAGAGCTAATAAAAATTGTATATGGAAAACATTTGGCTGATAAAAATGTTTGTTTAAATCTCCGTTCAAAATTACACATAAAATAAGCAGCAAAATTTTACCCAATTGAAACAGATAAAAAACTAAAAAGTTAAAAATTATTTACCACGAATCAATTTTTTAACTTTTAAACCAGTTGAAACACGCACTAAATTGGAAATAATTTTTCCATATCTAAATTGGCAGGGAAAATTATTCCCCATTTAATTTTGTTTTCAAGAAAATTAACTATAACTTTTACTTCAGTAAACTCACATGTAAAATCTTTCTCCAGTTGCCTAATCCCGGGGAATTATCAGAATAGTGCCACAGGGCGAAATTTGGGAAACTGATCATGGCCGGTATTGTTGCAAAATTAGTTTACGCACAAATTCCATAATAACTTTCGATTGTTTATTATGTAAGTACAATTCCAGTTCTGTTCGTTCGAAAAATAAGAGGTTTCGCTGCTCACCGCAAGTGGCAGCACAATCACAAAAGAGAAAATATTTTGTTATATAATTACCAGCGGAAATTTTTTATTAATTTTGTATCTCTTTTTCACTAAAAAAAACATCCCAGCTGAATAAAATATTAAAAGTGATCCTTAAAATGACAAATTGATTGATCTCCGAGGTAAAGGAACTCGCTAACTGAAATCTTGAAATTGATGAGCGGTCCAAAACTTAGGACAAAATTCTAGGGTCTGTTCATTCTTGACTAAACTTGGCCATTTCATAACCTATTCCGTTATTTATCTAATAGCTTAGGCCATACTGAGACTACGAGGAAAATTTGGGGTAAATTGATGGATTAGAATTTTCACTATAATTTTTTGATTTTCTGCTGCCAAATAAGTTATTTTCAGTTTTTGGCCGATATCTCGAAAACTTCCACTAGTAACCAATAGTTTCGATTGTTTTTCTAATAGCTTAGGTCATACTGAGACTACTAGGAAAATTTGGGGAAAATTGATGGATTAGAATTTTCACTATAATTTTTTGATTTTCTGTGGCCATATAAGTTATTTTCAGAAAATAACTGATATTGCCGCGGAAAATCAAAAAATTATAGTGAAAATTCTAATCCATCAATTTTCCCCAAATTTTTCTCGTAATTTCAGTATGACCTAATCTGTTAGAAAAACAATCGAAAGTATTGGTTACTAGTGGAAGATTTTGAGATATTGGCCAAAAACTGAAAATAAACTAATAAAAAAATTTAAATTTTCAAAAGTATTGGTTATGAAATGGCCATGTTTAGTCCTAGAATTTGGTCCTAAGTTTTGGACCCCTGATCAATACTATTATCCAAATTTTATCGTCATCCTTTTAGAATGGCAGAAAAACGGAATATTGTTAAATTTCAAAATTTCATTTACCGAGTTCCTTTACTTCAGAGATCAATAAATTTGTCATTTTAAGGATCACTTTTAATATTTTATTCCGCTGGGATGTTTTATTTAGTGAAAAAGAGTTACAAAATGAATAAAAAGTTTCCGCTATATAACAAAATAAATTCTCCTTTGTGATTGTGCTGCCGCTTGCGGCAAGTAGCGAAATCTCTAATTTTCCGCTGAGAAATTTCCGCAATCTTATACAGCATCGTAAAAGGCGAGTTTGACGAAATTGCCCATCAACTATTTTTATTTTTTTGGATTATTGGGCCTAATCCAAAGTAAATCCGCAAACGCAAAGGCCTATAGTTGGAGCCTGTGGAGCAGTCATACGAAACCTAAAGAAATTGCAGAATATGCCAAATTTTGGCCAGGTATTTTATTTGCCGCTGGACACTTATGAATATTGTATGCCAGCCCCAAATCCATTTACAATCTGTACCCAATGTAATTAACATCGTAATAGTTGGTTTTGTAATATATTTCATTCGACTTAATGTTCCACACTATAAAAAAATAGACGGGGGAAAATATAATGGCCATGTAATAGCGGGAAAAATTAATTATCCTGATCATAATTACTATATAGAATTTTTTCCAATGGTTGACTACCCAGTTCATATCGCATAAAGCACACAAATCATAATTAGCGTAGTAAAACATTTTCAGGGAACTTGGGGGTAGAAAAACTAAGAAAAATCTTTTGGCGCTTGTATTTTTATAAATATTTCCAATAAAATAAACGTCAAGTTGTACACAAAAGGAAAATCAATTAACTTCAATTTAGATTTTCCCCTTATTTCTCTTTTGTCTGCCTGCAAAATAGAATCGGAAAATTAATATTTTCTTTCAGGCTCGAATAGAAACAACAACTAATACTAAACTTATGATTTATCAGGATATTATGTTGTTGAGTGCACTGTGGTTGTATAGTGTTACCGGGGCATGTACCTTAAGGTACCGAGAGAAGAGAGAGAATGGTTATTTCCTTTTATGAAAAAACTCGAGGTATTATTGTAGAAAGCTTACTTAATACTTTTCGTTTTGTTTTCAATTATAAATGGGATTAGAAATAATGTTACTTGTATATGTGTGTGTGTGGTGAGTTGTCTCGTTATATACGTACGTGGCGATATATATAGCTATATGGTAGGTGTTTAGATTTAATTGAAATTAAACCCGATGAACTTACTCATTTATTCTGTACAGACATATTTCGTATGTGTACGGGTCATGGATTCTAATTAATTTGTATGTTGTGCACAAACATTCTTGATTTATTCATTCGCATATTTTGTATTTGAGTTACACGATGGGAATTGAAAAACGTGTGCCATCATGACAACATTAAGATGAAAATTCTCATCTAATATTAAACTGTTTCGCTTGAGAGCGTATCACATAAAATTAAGTTTGATTGAATTTTGTACGATACACACCGCAAAAAAAGCTTTTTCTTGTACTTCGGCGAAATTTGGTTAAGTTGTTTTTGGATTCTTGACGACAACAAGATTAAAATAAATAAATAGAAATAAACAAAATTTAATCGCTTTTCTTAAAAACCCAAAAAAAAAAAATAATTATTATTATTAAATAAAAAAAAATTTACTCTTAAATTAACATTAAGGATGTAATTTTTATTTTTAAACTCATTAAATATTTTTAATGTGCATTAGCATCATTTTTCATTGTCTCAATGCAGTTTTCCATGTATAAATATTGCAATTTTCTTTCTTTCGTTTTTTTTTCTTGTTACTCGTGCTCGCTTGCACCATATTTTCTTATCGTAATGAACATTCATTAAAAACAAACAAATACTTAATAGCAACAACAAAGATACGAAAAATATTTAGGATTATCCAACCCCTCGGGTGATACTTTTCTTACATTATACGTAGATAGTAGGTTAAATATTTTAAGATATTTACAAAGATAAAAAGATTTGCGCCTATGACGGTATCGAAGATTATTATTTTCTTATTTTCCTCCATCTTAATGATATTCATGGCTCTTGCAGTAATTCAGCCATTTCATGGATAACTTGTTATCAACGTATACTTATAGCTTTTGGATGGTGATTTCGACGAAAGTAGCAAACGTGGGCAAACTACCCAGTATTGAGCCGTGCGTCTTGACACAATCTTTTTAGGGAAATTCCCTAATTATCTGTATTTTTATTGTTGGTGTTCTCCTTGTGTTTTATGTTCAGTTGGAGTTGTGATTTCTTGTTGAATCTATCGATCGCGTGATAACTGTGAAAAAGTGAATTTTGTTAAGTAAATCTACAAGGAAGCTTACCGTTATAACTTGAAGGTGAGTTAATTTATTTTTTTCAACTATTACATCTTATAATTTGTAGTAATGAGTAATATTTGTGTAATATAAATCTCGGTTAACTCGGTAATTAATTTGAGGCTCATTACTGGGTTTACGATAACGGAAAGGATCCATTTTGAGCTGAGACGGGCGCTCGCTGCCAATTTCGATGACAGTCCACATAGCTCATTAGTAGATTATAAATTTGTTTTAGGATCAGTTTGACTAGTGGAAGTCTTCGAAAAGGCACTTGAAATTATAAGAAGTGGGACTTTAATTCATGCGATTGCTAGGATGTTCAACATTCCGACTTTTGTTCGACAAAAAGTATGATGGGGCCTGCACAAGTACTAACGAAGTAGGAAGAAAAAAGGCATTGTCAATTGATTTGTTGAAAAACATTCAAGAGGTTTCCCAAGAAGAAAACACGAAGTACGTGGATTAGTGAAAGAATTCTTAGGTGCCAATCTAAGAAAGAACATGTTTGTTGATAATCTACACGGTAACAAATGGTATAACTCATTTTTAAAATGGCGGTAACTAATTCTAGTGCATGCATGGACCTTGATTTAACGGACGCTAGATTTGGCGGGCAATTTTTTATTTTCCATTTTTCGGTTACCGATTACGATGGGATTGGATGGACGGAACTCAGTCATTTTTAACCGATTATGATCGGATTGGGTATGCTGGATGAAAATGGGGTTCTTAAAAGATTTTGGGAAGGAATTCTGGAATGTGGCCACCTGGGACGGAACTCAGCCATTTCTTAACCGATTATGATGGGATGTGGTATGGTGGATGGAAATTGGATTCTTAATTGGTTTTGGGAGAAAGTTCTGGAATATGGCCACCTGTGACAGAACTCGATGAATTCATAACCGATTGTAATGGGATTGGGAATGCTGGATGGAAAGTGATTCTTAATTAATTTTGTAAAAAAGTTCTGGAATATGGCCATCTGAGGAGAAACTCAGCCATTTCTTAACCAAGTATGATCGGATTGGGTATGTTGGATGTAAATGGGATTCTTAAATTGTTTTGTGAAGGAATTCTGAAATATGGCCACCTGGGACGGAACTCTGCCATTTCTTAACCGATTATGATGGAATGTGGTATGGTGGATGGAAATTGGATTCTTAATTGGTTTTGGGAGAAAGTTCTGGAATATGGCCACCTGTGACAGAAGTCGATGAATTCTTCACCGATTGTAATGCGATTGGGAATGCTGGATGGAAAGGGATTCTTAATTGATTTTGGGAAGAAGTTCTGGAATATGGCCATCTGGGAAGAAACTCAGCCATTTCTTAACCAAGTATGATCGGATTGGATATGTTGGATGGAAATGGGATTCTTAAATGATTTTTGGAAGAAATTCTGGAATATGGCCACCTGGAACGGAACTCAGTCATTTCCTAATCAATTATGATCGGATTGGGTATGTTGGATGGAAATGGGATTCTTAAATGATTTTGGAAAGAAATTCTGAAATATGGCCACCTGGGACGGAACTCAGCCATTTCTTAACCGATTATGATGGGATGTGGTATGGTGGATGGAAATTGGATTCTTAATTGGTTTTGGGAGAAAGTTCTGGCATATGGCCACCTGTGACAGAAGTCGATGAATTCATAACCGATTGTAATGGGATTGGGAATGCTGGATGGAAAGTGATTCTTAATTGATTTTGTAAAAAAGTTCTGGAATATGGCCATCTGAGGAGCAACTCAGCCATTTCTTAACCAAGTATGATCGGATTGGGTATGTTGGATGAAAATAGGATTTTTAAATTTTTTTTGGAAAAAATTCTGGAATGTGGCGAACTGGGACGGAACTCAACTATTTCTGAACCGATTATGATGGGATTGGGTATACTGGATGGAAATGAGATGTTTAAATGTTTTTTGGAAGAAATTCTGGTATATGACAAACTAGAACAGAAATTGGACATTATGAGTGAAATGAGATTACTAAATAATTTTTGGAAAAAATTCTGGAATATGGCCATATGGATTAAGTTCTTGTATTGCAAATACCTCAAAGGTGTAAATTTCTGCTTGGATTTCGAACCTTCGTTTTAAAGATTTCATGGGCTTTGAAGGCATCATATTCCATGTTCCCGTGAACAGTTTTCGAGGTCTTTGTTGATAAGAATACTATAAATATATCCGGGCCCTTGGTGTAATAACGTAATTTTATGTAGGAGGATGAAGTTGGCCTGCTGCTCAACCTACCAATTCCATTATTGGTGGGTGTTTGAGTGGTTGCGTACTGGTGACAGATGTTCAGCATTACCAGAAACTTGTTAGTCTTACGAGCCGCTTGAATCAAGAAAAACGCCAGCTTAATACCGAGTTTCTTGGCAATATTCCAGAAATTCTTCCCAAAATCATTTAAGAACCTCATTTTCATCCAGTATACTGAATCTCATCATAATCGGTTAAAAAATGGCTTAGTTCCGCCCCAAGTGGCCATATTGCAGAACTTCCATTTTGAACCATTTGAGAATCTTACTTACATCCAACATACCCAATCCGATGTCCCAGGTGGCCATATTCCAGAATTTCTTCCAAAATCAATTATGGAGCACATTTCCATCCAGCATACCCAATCTCATCATAATCAGAATTCCTTCCCAAAATAATTTAAGAATCCCATTTCCATCCAACATACCCAATCCCATCATAATCTGCTAAGAATTGATCGAGTTCCGCCCAAAGTGACCATACTCCAGAATTCTTTCCCAAAATCAATTAAGAATCCCATTTCCATCAAGTATAAACAATCCCAACATAATCGGCTAAGAAATGCCTGACTTTCCCAGATTAAATTCGATCAAATCGGTTAAATTAAAACACATTCGGATTTGACGGACATTCGGATTTAACGGACACCCCAATTAGTCCGTTAAATCGAGCGTTAACTGTATTTTAAAAAAAAAAATCCCGATTGCAATTCGTTTGTTTTTTTTTTCTTGGAGATTGGTGGTGCTGTGTCGTTATTATTTCCCCACATAATAGTGTTGTCGTTTGCGATATTATTTGATTACAGTCTCTCCCTCAGAACTTCCAAATCGTCCCTGTGGGAGTTCTGGACAATCTGTTGACTCGAGCTCCCTTTATAAGGAATTAGTTGTGATACATGGTAACGACCCAAAATTGAGTTATTGTGGTCATTTGGTGAGACTTCAAAGGTAGTCGATGATATTATCTTTGAAATTTGATGTGGACCGGTACGCCGTGAAGCAAACTTTTTTGTAAACCCTTTATCGGCATTGCTGCGAGGATGCGTACACACCAAAATAAGATCACTAATTTTATATAAACGGGTTCGACGTCTCGAACGATCGTGTTATTCTTTGTCACTTCTGTGGCATCCATATATTTATGTTTGATTGTATTAAGATATGGTACCACCTGCGATTCGTAGTTTGCAAGAGACCCAATAGGTCTATTGTCACGAAGGACTTCATCCCAAGTTCGAAGTTTACGCCCAACTGTCAAAAATGCTGGAGTTTGTTGAATTGAAACACATTGGGTGGTGTATTTATGGCATAATATATTGAAAGCAGTTGCTCAAACCAATTTTGATGGTCTCCCTTCACTAGTATAACCACCTGAGTTTTTAGATCGCGTTTTTTTTCTACCGGGTTAGCTTGCGGATGATATACCGGAGTAAGGCATTGTTGAATACTGAATGACTAATGAATTACTAATGAATTGAGGCCCATTATCGGAGTTGAGGCGTCGCGGCACACCATATCGTAAAAACACCTCATCGGGAACAACTCCACCCAACGAGATGCAATATCTTCGATAATCAAAATATTTTTATATCCAACCTTGTTAGTTGGAAGAGGGCCGAATCCACAGCCACAGTTTCGAAGCGTTGTTGCATAAAGGGAGTTTTTAACATACCGGCTGGTTTCAAATTTGATATTTTAAAATGCTGCTTTGTCCGTACACGTACCAATAAATTTCGTTATTGTTTTTCGTATTCCTGGCAAAAAACACCGAGATCTAATTTTTTTAATAGTTTTTTCCACTTCTTAATGACCGGCAGTTGAGTCACAATGGTATCGTTGCAGTATAAAGTCACGTTAACTAACTGGGACGACGAGCTGGGATTCTTCACAATCCTGATCAGGAATATAGCGATACAAAATCCCCTGTGACATAATATAACCCCTACCGGTGTAATTACCGAGGTCTTCCTCAAAATCATAAGTTGTAAAATCCAAATGATATGACGAAACTGAACAATGTGTCCGTGACTACATTTGCCTTTCCAGGTGCATATGTTATTTTTAGATTGAATCCTTGGATAAGTAAGGCCGATCGGGCCAGACGTTCGGATGGTGATTTTAACGACATCAACCATTTAAGTGGCTGATGATTTGTGCCTACTGTAATTTCTACTCTATCCAAATATCCTTTGACCTTATTTAGGGCCCATACAACGGCGAGAGCCTCACGCTCTGTTGTATTATAATTCCGCGCAGCTGGAAGCAACAGCTAACTGGCATATTCTACTGCTCGTCTATTTCCCCCTGAAGTTAAACTGCACCGAGCACATGGTTGCTTGCATCGGTAAGCTAAGAATACGCTAAGAAGAAGGCTTCGTCTCATCTGCCTGCTGGAGGATTGGAGTATTCACGAACAACTGTTTTAATTGGATGAAAGCAACCCGAGCCTGCTGAGTGGCCGCGACA
The DNA here is from genome assembly GCA_963691935.1 of Nephrotoma guestfalica. NCBI lineage: Eukaryota > Metazoa > Arthropoda > Insecta > Diptera > Tipulidae > Nephrotoma > Nephrotoma guestfalica. The sequence continues at coordinate 102,393,371 of OY829913.1, forward strand.
CTTCGGACAAATTGGGGACAATTCTGCGATACCAAATGCATGTTTGTAAAAGTGATTTTACATCCCGGATGTTATGCGGTTCTGGCCGATCAGAAATAGCCGTAATTTTCTCTGGACTGGTACGGATGCCATTGATATCAATAATGTGCCCTGATGTGCTACTCTAGCAGGATCATTCAAATGTTGCTCAAAAGTCTCGGATAACATCGCGATATCGTCCTAATAAGCCCATATGGCCACCTCAGGAATTCCAGATTTTATGCGGTCAATCATTCGCTGAAATGTTGCGGGGGCGTTTTTCCATTGCCAATAACGTGAACGCAAATCTAATGTACTCATAAACTTAGTCCTTTTTGCAGCATGAAGCAACTCATCAATGCGGGGCATGGGCTACTTATTCGACACAGTGACCAAATTAAGACCTCTATAGTCAATACAAACTCGGAATGAACCATTTGGTTTTTAAATCATTACCAGTGGTGATGCCCACGAACTTTCGCATTCCTCGATTATCTAAATGGTAACATTTTATAAGGCGGACTTGAAATAGGGGCAGAATCACATGTTTCAGTTCTATGTTCAGCACACTCAGTGGGTTTACCATGAGAGGCGAACAACACGTCATTTTTCAACAATAATTCGTTAACAGATTTCTTTTGCGGATCAGGCAAGGTGCAACCTTCATCATCCCTAAAAAAATTTACTGAGGAAAAATTAACCGGAGCTTGAATAACGTTTTCGTAATTTATTTTATTGATCTTTGGCAACTTACCAAATCGACGCTGTTATGACGCTGTTATGAAATCAATACCCAGCAAGGTGTTGTTATAATTTGAATTTTGAAAAACCACAAATGTGGTTGGAACACATATTTCTTCAATGAATACGTTTACTGTGGTATACCAGGTGGATCGTACCTGCTGAGAACCGTCGGCTAACCTAATTGACATTTTCTTAGAACCAAACTGTTGACCTTTCTTTACCAAAACATTGTATAAAGTATGAGACACAACACTGAGTTTGGCTGCAGTATCTAAAATACTGTTACCGAATGAGCCGAGAACACGAATACCCAAAACTGGTCTGGGTTTTGAATTTAATGATTATAAATATAAGGGAAATTGATTCAACATGAAATTGTGCGTCGACCAAACTAAATTCATCGGATAATAATCAAATTAATCCAATTTCTAAGTGAGCGAGGTTTAGCTCTAAAATTCTCTGAATAATTTTTCCCAATTATCGGCTTCATCGATAACCTGTTTTAAAAGTACACGCATTATTGCGAATTTTGATGACGCGTTATTAAATTGCGACTTTTAGTACTAAGTGTATTCTGCTTATACTTAATTGACGTATCATGACTGGGTATGCGGTTTTTCAATTTTCTTCAACCACAAGAGCAGATACATTTGAGTCTACCCTGTTGACATAAGATGAGGCATAGTATAAAGCCTGTCTTTGTTTACTCCAACACAACCAGTCTCTCTTACACGACTCATCATTAGGTTACTATTTGTTGAGAAGATGATATGATAATTTGATATTTATTGCCTTTGATGAGGTATTCCCAGGAATAATGGATTCTTTAATTTTAAAGAACACTTCCAAAATGTCTATTATGAAATGCGATATCATCAATTGGGTTAAAATTTAAAGTGATTTTAATAACTAAATTTGTATTAGACACATTTACATCATAGTGTTCACTTCCTATAAACCAACTGTTTCAGCATCATCTGTTTCTGGCTGCGATTCAATCAGTTGTCCGTGTCCGTCACGTCAGCTCGCCAAACCAACTATGGCACAAGTGGCCTCTGCATTGTGTTCTATATAATTGTTCAACCGAACCAATTAATCCATCACGTTAATTTTTCGGTAGAAACCTTATAATTCCAGCCAGACCCATACGCTCTATAGCCATATTAACTATGACACAAATAGCACAATGGATTGTGCATCATTGTGCACTATATGCTTTTTCAGCCGTAACCTTAAAATTCTAGCCATAACCTGATAAATCCAGCCAGAATTATATTACAGCCAAACTAACTATGGCACAAGTAGCACGATGCATTGTGCATCATTGAACTATAAAATTTTTCACCCGGAACCTTACGCATCCATCACTACATGATTTTTCGGAAGAAACCTTATAATTCCAGCTGGAACCATACCCTCTACAACCGACCTACTCATGGTACAAGTGGCACAAATGTTTGTGCATCATTGTGCGCTACACGCTAAAACCTGATAAAGCCAGCCAGAACCGTACTACAGCCAAACCAACTATGGCACAAGCAGTAAAATGTATTGTGCATTATTGTGCAATATAGAATTTGTCAGCTGGAACCTTATAAATACAACACTACATGATTTTTCGGCAGAAACCTTATAATTCCAGACAGAACCGATGGTATGGTAATATAGAGCCAAGCAAACTATGACACACGAGCACAATGGATTGTGCGTCATTGTGCACTAATAGTATTTTCAACCGGAACCTTATAATTCCAGCAGGGACCTATTAAAGTCAGCCGGACCCAAAACTATAGCCAAACCTACCATGTCATAAAAATCACAATGTATTGTGCGTCCTTTTGAATTAATTGTTTTACCTAATAAAGGCAGCCAAAACCGTGCTGCAGCCAAACCAACTGTGGCACAAGTATCAAGGTGAATTGTATAATTTTTCAGGAGGATCCTTATAAATCCAGCACTATACGATTTTTCGGTAGAAACCTTATAATTTCAGAAGGATCCATACCATCTACAGCCAAAATATCTATGGTACAAGTAGCACGATGCATTGTGCATCATCGTCCACTATGTGATTTTTCACCCGGAACCTTATACAACCAGCACTATATGATTTTTGGGAAGAAACCTTATAATTCCAGCTGGAATCATACCCTCTACAGCCAAACTGCCGATGGCACAAGTAGCACATTGATTTGTGCATCATTGTGCACTTATCTAGGCGAGAAATACAACTTATCAAAGTTGCAGTAAGAACTGTCTTGTTTAACAAAAATCTCAATTTCCACATAAATTTCAGAAAACCAGGTTGCCATTGTAACCTTTCTGAAAATTTTATCTTTTTACTTATTAGATTGATGAAAATTAACAATCCTGGTATATTGACGAAATTGATATGAAATAAGTTTCGAGAAAAGATAAAAGCTATAAATAAGTTGGTTCTAAATTCGAGAATAGCTGTTTAGCGACGTGGTCTACTGAATGAAAGCCTTTTCTAAAAACTAGAACCTTGCTTGGAACAATGTGCTTTGGCCGAATTATTTTTGAGATAAAATTTGTCAAAAGGGAGCGGACTTGATTTTCATGATGTTCTGTGTGTTTTTGAGGCTGAGTGTCTGTGACTCCGTTCAAACTAAATTACAATAATTTAGTTTAACTATCTGCCGCTGAGACGAATTTTTCGATCAGTCGAAATGCTCCTAAATACCATTGCGTACCACGAAAGTGTTTAAGCTTTGTTTTTTGCTAATTTACGTCACCGTCGTCGAGCGACGACCGCCCAGAGTAATTTGAAGCGTTACTCACTAGTGAGAATTAACTGGGATTTTAACAATTGTTCAATCAACAAATCCTAACACAAAGTCGAGTATGCTAAGAAAATTCCGGTAATACAGGTGGTACAAGTATTTGTCCAAAGAAGAACGCATTTCAGAAGAAACATATCATTAATAAAGTGGCCAGCAGGTAGTCCGCATTTAAATACCATCGAAAATCTGTAGGGAATACTTTCGCGTAAAGTTTATCATAATGGAATGCTGTATGATGCAGTAGCTTCCTTAAAGTCAGCAATTAAGTATGCTTGTTAAAAAATTGGAGCAGATGTACTGTCCAAATTGGTCCATTGGTCGTCTAGAATTGTCTGTTATCCACGTAAACCTTTCTAACTATTAATCCCAGAAAACATTTCTGTAGCATTTTGGTCTGGAGAACAAGCGAGCTAATCTAAAATTGGTTTGTAATTCTCCACAACCCAAGTTTTGGTATTTTGTTTCTTATGGATTAAACCGTTATCTTGCTGGAAAATCCTCTTGATCAGTGTATGGAAAAGGAGAAAGAGTTGATCTTCTAAGGCGACAATGTACTCCGCGCTGGTCATTTTAATTGATGGTAGGGCTAAAGTGGGCGTAGCCGCAGAAGAAAAAACCTTTAGTCATTCTGGCCCATTCTGATTAATTATTTTTTTCATTAAAAACTACATTTTTTCAATTGTTTTTGAGCAGTCTTGCCTCATATTTGCATTAACAAATTCACGTCTTGTTGCCTTGTGCCGTGCCAGTGTAATTTTTGTGTAATTCAGGCGCCCCACACCTTTCAAAGCCCGACGGAGCGTGTTTTGGTACACATTTAACTGAAAATCGCTTTTCTGGCGCTTAGTAGTTTTTGTGCATTTACGGGCGGCTTGAACCAGCCGTAGTGTTATTTATCGATGAGTAATCTTTTTTGAGATCGACGGTTTCCTTGTCCCATAAGTAGTAGAATTTTTTTAAATAATTTGCAATCGTTATGTGATGGCGATCTAATCTTCCGCCTCTGTTTCCTCTGAAAAGGGATTGAATATTGGCTTTTTGCTCGACTGATAAGTATTTCCACGTGGCATTATTTTGATGCAGCACTTGGCTATTTGACAGAAGAAATAAAATATAAACGTTTATTCATTTATTAGGCTTAGCGAGAAAAATATAATCAAAGGCTACTGTGGTTACTGTGGTTATATAGTTATGGAACTAAGAAATTTTGAAAAATCTTTTTTTTTCTCAGAATAATTGAATCCTGAAACGGGATTTCCATGATGAATCACATACACACTTTCGTTTATTTTTTTTGACATTGATTTGTTGGAATTTTCTAAATCAGTTGTTTAAGAATACGGGAAAATCGGGTGGGAATATAAATATGGATCATAAAAAAAATCTTTCCACCAAAATTTGACAGTATTTAAGCCTGTTTACAAGATTAAACACCTGTTGTACAGAGGTCTGGTATATGCTCATCTATGCATTTATTCCTTATCAGAGCAACATTAGGTATACTGCAAGTCCGTGAGAATTATTAAAGACGTTAGTTCCAACTAACTTTCCACTAATACTATAAAACGTAGTCCGGGGAGTGAAGAATCATTTCGAGAATAAATAACGCCAATTTTATAGGACAATGCAAATTTTTTTTTTTAATTTTTATTCAAACGTTCATCGATTTGGAACTTTCCCTGTTGCAAATACTTTCATTATCAGTCCAAGAAGTCATGGGTGCCAAATGGTTTAATATTGTAACAAAACATGTGCAAGTCATAAATGGTTCCTCAATTAACACGTTTTGCTCTTCGACTAGTAACAATGGCGAATTTCAGAGAATTTTACTTTTATATCAAATCCTCACAGGTTAAGTTTCGTTAAAAATATTTTTCACTCAGTCCGATATTTCGATTCACCTGTCATTTAGTCATATTGTAGTTGAGAGCAGCCGAATGAAAAGCCACAGACGTGCAAATATATATATATTGAGTTTTGGGCTCATGAGGCCCTATCTTACCGTCAAAAGGTAAAACCATTACACAAATTTATCCCCAAACACAATACTTATCTCATCTAACTTCGCTTTTGGGGAATTTAAAAATTAGAGAAAAAGAAAAATTGCAAAGAGGATGGAAACTTTTTTGTTCATATAAGAAAATGAAGATGAATTTTTTTTATTCTTAGATTTTTATTTTTTGTTTGATGCTGAAATAATAGATTGTAATGAATATCCTAAAAATGGATAAAGTGATTAAAAATAAATTCGTTATTGTTATAGTTCTAAAGCTTCGTTAGAGTTTTTTTTTGTTCTTACATTCGTAGGGCATAAACCTTATATTTCACAAATTAATGTTGCCTTACCGATTTTTTTAAAATTGTAAAGTTTATGTTACATTTAGGTTATCTCACAAATTGTTAATTCCGTGGAATTCCTTTCGTCTTGTATTGTAATAAACAACGTACTGGAAATTTGGGTTCAGTAATTCGTAATGAAATCCTTTCTACGGAATTTCAGCTTAATTATTTACTTTAAGAATGTCAGTAATTAGCTGAATTAATAAAAATCAAAATTCGACCCAAATGCTAGTTAGGTGAAATTTCCATTTTGTACCGTATTCCAGATTTCCACACAAAATAGCATTTTCAATATAAGAAAAAATATAAAATTAAGCTGTTTATAGACAATTAAGAATGGTTTATCCGCAAATGAATGTACCGAAATAAAGAAACTTTAAATAAATATATTTTCTGTTCTAAATTTGTACATTTTCATAATTAGCCGATAATTTTTCCAGACAAGCGCGTGTCATTTTCAGTTGATAATTTTGATGATTAGAGGTATAATTGGAATGATGAGCATTTTTACTTTCAGACTTATAAATTATTTTGATGAAGCAGATCTGATCGGATCTGATCTTATATAATCTAATCTAATCTGAGAAATGAGAAATGAGATATGAGATATGAGATATGAGATATGAGGTATGAGATATGAGATATGAGATATGAGATATGAGATATGAGATATGAGATATGAGATATGAGATATGAGATATGAGATATGAGATATGAGATATGAGATATGAGATATGAGATATGAGATATGAGATATGAGATATGAGATATGAGATATGAGATATTAGATATGAGATATGAGATACGAGATATGAGATATGAGGTATGAGATATGAGATATGAGATATGAGATATGAGATATGAGATATGAGATATGAGATATGAGATATGAGATATGAGATATGAGATATGAGATATGAGATATGAGATATGAGATATGAGATATGAGATATGAGATATGAGATATGAGATATGAGATATGAGATATGAGATATGAGATATGAGATATGAGATATGAGATATGAGATATGAGATATGAGATATGAGATATGAGATATGAGATATGAGATATGAGATATGAGATATGAGTTATGAGATATGACATAAGAGATATGAGATATGAGGTATGTAATATGAGATATGAGATATGAGATACGAGATATGAGATATGAGATACGAGATCTGAGGTCTGAGATCTGGGACCTGAGATCTAAGATTTGAGATCTGGTATCTGATCTGATCTGATATAATCTGATCTGGTGTAATCCTTTCCGAATCTGATTTGACACAATTTCCAATCCAATCTGAACCTTATCCGAATCCGATTCGATTTGATTTGATCCAATTCAACCTAATCTGATTCGATCCAATTTGCTCCGATATCCAAATCGATCGGATACGATCTGGCCGATCCGAGCCAATTTGATGCATTTTGAACTGACCCGATCCCATCCCATCCGATCCAATCCGATCCAAACCGAATCCAATCCTATCCAAACCAATCCGATTCTAACCGAAACGCTTCGATTCGATCTGATCCGATCTGTTCTGATCCGATCCGATATCCGATGACAAATCGGATTTAACTGGATCGGATCGGCTCGGATCGGATTTTAAATTGGATTTGAATTTAAATTTGGATTTGGATTTGCATTTCCATTTCCATTTCCATTTCCATTTCCATTTCCATTTGCAAATTCCAATTCCAATTCCAATTCCAATTCCATTTTCATTTTCATTTTCATTTCCATTTGGATTTGAATTTGAATTTGAATTTGAATTTGGATTTGAATTTGAATTTGAATTTGAATTTGAATTTGAATTTGCATTTGAATTTGAATTTGAATTTGAATTTGAATTTGAATTTGAATTTGAATTTGAATTTGAATTTGAATTTGAGCGTTTAGAGGTGCGAAAAGTTGAGCAGGCGCTTCTGTAATTTGGCTTGTAGGGGTCTTTCATAGCACTGCGTAACCACATTGAAAATGCGAAACAAAATTTAAACAATTGGTAATGTTTGGATTTTCTTGCTAATATTTGTGTTCAACCAAATGTGATGTTCACAAATGTCGACTAATAGAAAGAAAATTACGAGTCACAATGAACTCAAATCGATTTCATACTGGCCTTGAATACAAAAGGCTCTTGACGTCATTAAATCGTAAGTAACTCGTAATGCTAATCGTTACTTCACCTTCTTAAATTAAACTTCCCAAAATCAATTTGATTAGAACTACAACCGGCACATATTTATAGACGGTCCTACAGAATTGCCTAGCACTAGCCAAAATCAACTTTCTAAAAATATTTTGAAATACGATTTTAATTTGTTTGCAACAGCAAAATTTTAACTTAGAATTACATAAATAATTTATAATCGTCTTATATGTAAATGTATTTCAATATTTCTCCAAAAATGTTTGCCAGTACTTAAAATTGATTTAAAATAGAATAAAAACAAAAAATAATGAATTTAATTTATATTAATTATCATTAAATTACGAAAAGTAAAATAATTGAAAATCTCTCTCTTAAGACATAACAATGCCATTTATAAACCTAAAATAATATAAAATTTTATTTGTTGTTGCTCTGTATCATCTTAATATTATTTATGCTAACGTCATCATCAGGTTGGTCGATTTATTTGGGGAATTAGACGAAGTTGGGTTTTCTTATGGGTTATATTTCGATATATTTTGTTTTTTAATTACACAAAATTTTTTTAATTAATTTGGAATTATTAAATTTTAATTAAATTATTAAAATGACAAGTTGCTTAAATTTAATTGATGATTTATGGAATTTGTAATGGACCAAAACTGGTTAAAGTTTTCTGTATAAATACAATGGGTGGATGTCAAATTAAAACTAATAAATTAACTCGTTAGTTTTGACAATTTTAGCAATATGTTTAATACATTCTACCATCCACCAACATGATTGTGGTTGCAAATTTAAGGAGAGAGGCATTGTATAACGTTTCAAATTTAAATAAATTGATCCCACCTGACGTTTCCAGCTCGCTAACTGTTGTCAAAATTTCACACAAATTAAAATTTCATAACGTTGGGCATAATTTTACCGCCGATTTTAAACAAAATCGTAAATTGTTGTTCCTTTCCAGTACAAATTTCACTAATGTGTAAAATTGTCATTTGCTATTTATGATCCGGCCCAGATTTTTCACGAACCCTTACATTATCTCAGCGACTCTGGTCAATTTGTATTCGTCTGCTTACAATCCTCAGTACATCATTGCAGTAAAACTGGTTTCGAAAACAAGATTTTTAACAAGAATTTCGTTCTAAAGAAAACGTCGTTTAGATTTAGACCAAATTTTAATAATTAATTACGTATTTATCATCCTTATTTCCATGAAACCGGAAAGTTAAACTAATATTTCTGCCGAAAGTATACGCAAATACTCATAACACGCTGTTTAACTACAATAAGCCAAACATACTCTGAGATTAGTTCACATAGTGACAGAAGAGCGAATCGAAAAACAGTCAGATACCAAAATCAGAAAGCTATACCTTGATTTCACTTTAAGAACTCTTGTGCTGCTCGAATATATTTATAGTAAAAATGCCACACTCTCATGAATTCAGAGAATAGCAATCGCTGCATCGACTACCCATAAACGATTTAAATTGGCAATCTCCTTACCTTAATATACGCCACCACAGGATTGGCAGATGGCACCAGAGAAATTAATGTCTACCTGGTAAAATTAGCAAATAGCTTACAAAAAGAATTATAGAAAACTATTTTCTGATCATGATATGGACCTTGGCTGCTCAGGGTAGATCGGCATAACCAAGCCCTAACAGGAAATATACCCCACCACTTGGATTAATATCTAGGATGGGCACCAGAGAAATTAAAGTCTACCTGGTAAAATCACAAAATCGCTTACAAAAAGAATTATAGAAAACTATTTTCTGATCATGTTATGGACCTTGGCTGCTCAGAGTAGATCGGCATAACCAAGCCCTAACTGGTAATATACCCCAACACTTGGATTAATCTCTAGGATTGGCACCAGAGAAATTAAAGTCTATCTGGTAAAATCACAAAATCGCTTACAAAAAGAATTATCTACAACTATTTTCTGTTCATGATATGGACCTGGGCTACTCAGGGGAGATCAGCATAACCAAGGCCTAACAGGAAATATATCCCACCACTTGGATTAATCTCTAGGATGGGCACCAGAGAAATTAAAGTCTATCTGGTAAAATCACAAAATCGCTTACAAAAAGAATTATAGAAAACTATTTTCTGTTCATGATATGGACCTGGACTGCTCAAGGTAGATTGGCATAGCAAAGTCCTAACCGGCAATTTACGCCAACACTTGGATTAATCTCTAGGATGGGCACCAGAGAAATTAAAGTCTACCTGGTAAACTCACAAAATCGCTTACAAAGCGAATTACAGAAAACCATTTTATGTACATGATATGAACCTGGGGCAGCTCAGGTTAGATCGGCATAACCAAGGCCTAACTGGCAATATGCCCCACCACTTAGATTAGTCTCTAGGATTGGCACCAGATAAATTAAAGTCTTCCTGGTAAAATCACAAAATCGCTTACAAAAAGAATTATAGAAAACTATTTTCTGTTCATGATATGGACCTGGGCTTAGAAATTAATTAACAGTGTAACACTAATACAATGATGTATTTGTTATTTGTTAAAAACTTCACGCCCGTTAGGAACTATTCATAAATAGTTTGAGTAATGATTTTGAACACATTCATAACACCTTCAATTTTATTTTATCTGTTCTCCGAATTTATGATTTCGATTAGGTGACAAGTGAACGAAATAAGACAAAATTAAAAATTGGCATATAACTTTGTACTAAACTTAAATTATGTAAGCATCAAAAATCGACCAACTTGGTATGGAATTAATATGTATCAAATACCTCTATGCGTTATTGTATATATCAATCTAGCTTAACTTAGTCAGCAAATATTGATCCAATTACTCTCAAAGTATATTTTTTAACCAACCTCCCCATATCAATTCTTATGCAATTGAAATACGACAAACGTCGCGAAACACAAATTTTTTGTTTTCCAACTTCTGTATTTGGATTATTTCTTAAAAGTTAAATGTGAATATAAATTGAAATAAACAGGATTCGTTTGAAATAAAAATGCAGGAATGCTTTTGTATTTAAAAATTAAAAATAATAATCTTGTAAATTGTAAAGCTAAATTGAAAGAAAATAGTTTTTCCTTTGCGACTAGGAAGTCGAGTGTCTCTCGTCTTTAGTAAAAAGGAAATACAATTGTTTTACAACTGTGTAACCGTATCACTATCATAACTTTTCTGTTAAATTTAAATTTATATTAAGCATTTATTAGCAAGCGGAATGAATTCCTTGTCTAAATTTTTTTTATTTAAAATTACAAAAATTATTGTAAAACTATTTTAGGTACACAATATTGGAATGACGTGCAGACTCAAAAGTCAAAAAAAAAGTATTTGGGAGTCATGGTACTTTCAGAAACAAAAAAGTTTCTTTTAAGTTAATTTTGAACTAATTATCCAATCATTATGTTGTTATTCCTACTGCTTTATTCGTGTGCCGAACAAAATTTTTAACAACGTAAATTATATTATAATTAAGGCAATATACGGCTCCACAGAAACATAAAGCTGTAATATATCTTTCAGTCAAAAGAACCTAAAATATTTGTGTCATAATATCTATTAAAATATTTTCATTTATGAATTAAAATTCTAGCAGGACGAAGGCACACGTTACTTTGAGCTTCTTATGGTAATAATTATCAAAGTCCGTTCTACCTTACCTATAGATTAAAAAAGATATTAAATCTATAACTAAAAATAAAGGCAATGGGAAAATGTAAATGATTAATAAAATGGATTAAAATAATTTATGTAATTGAATTATCGCTATTGTATGATACTGGAATGGCAAGATATTCCTTGTATTGAAAACAAGGGTGTACAATTGTACAGAGTGCTGACTGCAAAAGTTCGAAAAATCGCACGATTTGCAATTTCTGCAATGTAAGCCAATTTTTCAACAAGAAATTAAAATTTTTTGTTTTGTAATTCTCAAATATTTCTATCAAATACCAAAATACTAATCAAATCAATATAATATAGAATTATGTGTATCTAGGTCTGTACGAGTATAATATGTGTGCTGTGAAACTGTGTGATATACACAACCATCATAATAACGTATATCGGATATTTCTGTCACGTTTTAATCTAAAATGAACATCGAAGCACATCAAGAAGACAAAAAGAGGACATGACGAAAAAGCTCTAAAACAAAAATTAATTAAATTCTATTTTCTTTTGTTTTTTTTTTTTTGCTTTTTACTCCGATTATATTTCATTTTCCTCGTAAGTTTTCTCCGATTTTGTCGATTTTTTCGTATAAGAGTTCACAAAACAAATCGAAATAATCGGTATTGACGAATTGTAATGATCATCATCATCAAGGTAAATTTTATTTACGTGAACAATTCAATGTAATAACTGTAATAATGATCAGCATCCAATCAAATTTTGTTTTTAGTTTACGAAATATCTGCTGGATAGGGAATTGGAAAGTATTGTATTAAGGTAAAAAGTGGTACAGTTAAATCTTAAATAATAAGAAATATGGGCGCCATAAGCTAATCAAAATTGTTTTCTCGAGTGTTCAAAAAACCGTGAGACTCAAAAAATCGTTTGCTCTATTTTAGTTGAAAATGAAGGAACATTACTACAATACGGTTAATACATAATAAATTTATTTAACAAAATAAAGCATCAGTAAGATAAATCAATTTGCAAATAATACACGATGAACACAAAAAACTTTAAAATTCCAAATTATGGTATTTAAAATTTTATATTTTTAAATAGAACAGGGTAAATTTTTAAAATCGATACATTTTTAAATTGTTTAAATATTTATAATTTTCCAATATTTTCAAATTTAAATTCTTTAAATTCTTTAAATTCTTTAAATTCTTTAAATTCTTTAAATTCCTTAAATTCTTTAAATTCTTTAAATTCTTTAAATTCTTTAAATTCTTTAAATTCTTTAAATTCTTGACATTATTCAAATTCTTTAAATTCTTTAAATTCTTTAAATTGTTTAAATTGTTTAAATTCTTTAAATTCTTTAATTCTTTAAATTCTTTAAATTTTTTAAATTCTTTAAATTCTTTAAATTCTTTAAATTCTTTAAATTCTTTAAATTCTTTAAATTCTTTAAATTCTTTAAATTCTTTAAATTCTTTAAATTCTTTAAATTCTTTTAATTCTTTAAATTTTTTAAATTCTTTAAATTCTTTAAATTCCTTAAATTTTTTAAATTCTTTAAATTCTTTAAATTCTTTAAATTCTTTAAATTCTTTAAATTCTTTAAATTCTTTAAATTCTTTAAATTCTTTAAATTCTTTAAATTCTTTAAATTCTTTAAATTCTTTAAATTCTTTAAATTCTTTAAATTCTTTAAATTCTTTAAATTCGTTAAATTCTTTAAATTCTTTAAATTCTTTAAATTCTTTAAATTCTTTAAATTCTTTAAATTATTTAAATTCTTTAAATTCTTTAAATTCTTTAAATTCTTTAAATTCTTTAAATTCTTTAAATTCTTTAAATTCTTTAAATTCTTTAAATTCTTTAAATTCTTTAAATTCTTTAAATTCTTTAAATTCTTTAAATTCTTTAAATTCTTTAAATTCTTTAAATTCTTTAAATTCTTTAAATTCTTTAAATTCCTTAAATTTTTTAAATTCTTTAAATTCTTTAAATTCTTTAAATTCTTTAAATTCTTTAAATTCTTTAAATTCTTTAAATTCTTTAAATTCTTTAAATTCTTTAAATTCTTTAAATTCTTTAAATTCTTTAAATTCTTTAAATTCTTTAAATTCTTTAAATTCTTTAAATTCTTTAAATTCTTTAAATTCTTTAAATTCTTTAAATTCTTTAAATTCTTTAAATTCTTTAAATTCTTTAAATTCTTTAGTTTGTTTAATTTGTTTAAATTGTTTAAATTGTTTAAATTCTTTAAATTCTTTAAATTCTTTAAATTCTTTAAATTCTTTAAATTCTTTAAATTCTTTAAATTCTTTAAATTCTTTAAATTCTTTAAATTCTTTAAATTCTTTAAATTCTTTAAATTCTTTAAATTCTTTAAATTCTTTAAATTCTTTAAATTCTTTAAATTCTTTAAATTCTTTAAATTCTTTAAATTCTTTAAATTCTTTAAATTCTTTAAATTCTTTAAATTCTTTAAATTCTTTAAATTCTTTAAATTCTTTAATTTGTTTAATTTGTTTAAATTGTTTAAATTCTTTAAATTCTTTAAGTTCTTTAAATTCTTTAAATTCTTTAAATTCTTTAAATTCTTTAAATTCTTTAAATTATTTAAATTCTTTAAATTCTTTAAATTCTTTAAAATCTTTAAATTCTTTAAATTCTTTAAATTCTTTAAATTCTTTAAATTCTTTAAATTCTTTAAATTCTTTAAATTCTTTAAATTCTTTAAATTCTTTAAATTCTTTAAATTCTTTAAATTCTTTAAATTCTTTAAATTCTTTAAATTCTTTAAATTCTTTAAATTCTTTAAATTCTTTAAATTCTTTAAATTCTTTAAATTCTTTAAATTCTTTAAATTCTTTAAATTCTTTAAATTCTTTATATTCTTTAAATTCTTTAATATCCTTAAATTCTTTAAATTCTTTAAATTCTTTAAATTCTTTAAATTCTTTAAATTCTTTAAATTCTTTAAATTCTTTAAATTCTTTAAATTCTTTAAATTCTTTAAATTCTTTAAATTCTTTAAATTCTTTAAATTTTATAATTTTTTCTGTTTTAATGAATATTTTCGGACGCCACTGCTAACAATTGGTATGATGCCATTTATTAATTAGCTGCTCTTTTACTTCTATGCGATTTTGCAGACGTAATGAGATTAATATTGGTATGTTTTGTATATCTTTCAGCTGCCAATCAACAGTATTTAGTAGACGTTTGCATTCATATGGTGTCCTTTAATTTTAGATATGACCACTCGAATCAAATTCCAGTTGACAGAAAATTTTCTGTTCTTAAATGGTAATTTCATGGTATTTAGGTGTGTTTCTGAGGCAAGGCTTTCTAATTCCGTCTTAATTCGCTAGCGTGGCGACATCCTTCTGTAGCTTGGTACAAGCCATACCTGGTTCTGTATTGTCTTTCGTCTCTTTTCTTCATTTTCATTCAGCTAACCGCATTGCGGTTGTTCTTGTCTCAAGAACATATTGCTCCGAAATTCGTTTGCGATGCCGTTTTGAGTTTTACGGCTCTGACAGAGATAATTATAGATTTGATGTTTGCTAAAACAGCAGTTCCAAGAAGAAGCTATTTTTGAAATTTTTGCACACTTTAAAATTGGAACTTAAACATATACAAACGGACTAATTCAGTTAAAATAGCTTGTAAGGATTTATACCTCAGATTTTAGAGCGGATATTTTAAAATTATGAAATAATATTTTACCTGTAGTTTCCAGAATATATTGGAATGTTCAATGAAATTATTGAAGATTGGAAACTCTTTTTATTAAGAACTGCAGCTTTCTATAAAATAACACGATTGCGTGTTTCTCGAGCAGTTTAAAGAACTGTTTTTCATTGGTACACTGTACATGGTGCAACATGAAACCCATAAAATTAAATCGAACGGACAATACTGTAACAAAATAAAACGAATTCAATTATCATTACGAGAAATTTCCAATCAACTGAAACCTTTATTTTCATAATTCCGTTTAAATTTGTATACGTTTTTCCTTTATATACTGTTGGTCTGCGCATCTGTCGTGCACGCCAATAAAACATAAATACCTTTACAAGAAAATTGGCGTAAATATTTATCTTGGTTGTTTTGTAAAGAAAATATGTCCATTTCTTAGTCATTCTTTGAAAAACTTAACTTTTATTTTACGGTAAAAGCGCAAACACTTAAGAAAATGGTAAAAAGTTAAAATGACAAACATAGGCCGAAGTAATACATACAAAAAAAATTATTGCTGGGGGTGGTTATTTAATTAGAAGTACGTACGTACATGTCACATAGAAACACATTTGTAAATATACAGAAGTTTAGTTTTTCTATGTTAAGCAGCGTTTATGCTAGTCTAACATAGTAAGATACTCTGGAGTACTATCATGGTTATTTATGTTTGAGTTTTGTACTGAATTAAATTTTCGTTTCAATTTCTTTGTTATTATTAAATTAATCAGTTAGTTTGGATATATGACATCGAATTTTACATTTTACCGATTTATCCCTGATAAAGCTAATTTACACAATCCGTATAACATTTCAGCTTTATTACGTTTCATTGCAAAAAATCCACTGTGCAGACATTTTTCAAAGAATTTTAATATAAATTTAAAATTGTTTACTGCTTTGCGTTTCATTCAAGTACGAGTTATACTGCTAATTGTTGGTATATGCAAACATGAGATTAGAAAATTTATCTCGTGTAATTAGAATTAATTAGAATAATTGATTTTGGGTAAAAAACAAAATTTCGGGTTTACTTTTGTCAAATTGGGCCGTTTATTAAATACTCGTATAGTTTTCAGTTTTAAGCAGTTACATTAGACACTTCAATATTTGGAAAGTTTGCGGTGGTGAGTTAAACTAGAAATAATTTAATTAAATAACAAATAGATGAAATGAGATTTATCATTTTATTTTATTAATTTCAACGAAATATTTCAATGTTGGTTTGGTTGGTACATCTAATTTTAAATTGCAAAGTTTTCATATTAATCGATTAACAAGCGAGCATTGCAGAAAAAGCCGCAGAAAAAATAGAAACTTTTATGCATCATCCAACGGATATTTTTTATAAATGCTGTATTATTCAAAATAAAAGGTGCTACTTTTACTTACTATGGGCTGCGCTGTACGGGAGCCCATTTTTGTAAAAAAAAAACAGTTTGAACAGCAAAATCATAGTTTCGATTAAAATTTTGGAAAACTGGTTTGAATTCTTTTAAATAAAAACGCTGTTCATAGTCAGTGGCCATATAAAAATTATTTACATTTATTACTGGACTGATAATAAAACAGGGCTGTTTCTCTTTCCTTGACAGAATAATTTTTGCGTTGATACATAAAAAATTATCTATTTTTAAAATGTTTGACCTCACACTTGCGTATAGTCAATGTTTCTACATTTTAGTATTGTCATAGAATTTTTTTTGCCAATTATAGAAACATTCTCTGACCAATAAAAATACCTTTGATATCTCAATTAACAACGCTAATTGATATTGATAATTCCTGGGTAAAGGTTAAACCTAATGTTTAACGATGTATAATGAATGTCCCACAAATTTGAATTCGACCCTAACGGTAATACCCAATCGCGACTGAACATTGTCAACGTTCGCAATAGGTACTTGCAACTATGGTGAGGCGTGGGTTAAAGAGCCATTGGCATTAGTATCTTATTCGGCCGATCGTCTCTCGATCCATCTTGTGGCTCGTGCCACACCATAAATAATAACATTATTCTCATCATCCTTCCCCTTCCCCAAACCGGAATGCCCGACCTTTACAATGTCTCAATTTGGCTTTAGTAGTTCGCATTTTATTCGCATCGTACGTAATATCGAATTTAAATAGTTGATATCCAATGATTGTTGACCGCTCCTTGGTTTGGTGCCAAACAATTAAATGAAACACAAATAGATCCATTTTGCACATAAACACCGCATCAATTGCAGGAAGGGAAAACCGGCTTAGAGGAATTCAAAATTGTGTTTAAGTTTTGGAAATTGGATAAGATAGATTATGAAAGATTACAATAAAAATATAACTTGTTTAAAGTAGCGACAACGTTTTCAATAGTATACCAGCAATGAATAAACCGAGAAATTTCTTATAATATTGTGACATACATTCTTTCACCACAGGTGCCAAACTTTGACCTTTTTCGGTTATCTATCGGAAAATTTGTGCCGTTTTCGTGTGTAACGTACGCGTCGAATCCAAAAGCTGTATAGCAATCGTTCGGTCTATTATTGGAGCCTCACTCCATTTTCGAATCACTATACCGATGGTCATTTATCATTACTCTCCCAAGTATCACTCATTGCAGTGCTTTTATTATATTTGCAATTTGGTCTGGTTCTCCGTTTGTCCTTACTTTTACGCCATTGCCAGCCAATTCCACGGTACGTAATCTGATAACGAAAATTCCTTTTGCATCCTGCTTCTATCGAATCCCAAACCCGGTACCTCCCGATCCAAACGCCAAAGCTTACACCACTGTGCCATTTGGTCGGTGAATTTTTCGATTTATCTACGTACTTCCATTTAACTAAGCCTCGAATAAACTTTTCACAAATTTCGTAATTATGAAGCGTTATATACGCCACGTTACGTACTCAGTATTTTCATTCCAATATTTAATTAGTGCGAACGAATTTGTGGGTAATATACAGTGCATATCACTATTGTGATAATGTGGAAATAAAAATCATAGAAATTTTATAGGATCGAACAATAATCTAATTTTGATCTCCAAAATATAGCCACAATCCGATAAGCCAGTAAGTCTTCTTTGCCACTTAATTTTATGCCAAATTTAAAAATTTACACCAATAGTTTTAAATAACATTTTTAAACATTGAAGTATCATATTATCGTAATCATCATAGCGCCAAGTTTCGAACTAAGAATTTCTTCAAACTGTGTGCGCTTCTTTAATGGATCAACCATGATCTAAAAATATTAATCTCACTTATAGCCAAGAGCTTGTAGTGGTTTATGGAACGGATATATTGAAATTTCTCGGTTCAACATATGATATGGCGTGGTTTTTGTCTTATTTGAACCAGTTATCGCCAAGAGAATTTCTCAAACTGCGTGTGCTTCTTGAATGGACCAAGCATGATCTAAAAATTGTAGTCTCATCTATGGCCAATATAATATTCTATTGGGGATGACCGGGATAATTATGACGAGGAAAACTATTCATTGACCCTATTAAAGTTAGCCGAAAGTTTCCCGCCGAAAAATGGTAATGCAGATCAGATAAAAGAACTGAAGGAACTAAAGGAAACTTTCAACAAAACTTTTGTAAATGTTATAAGTAAAATGGTTCATGATCTTGCATAAATGTATATATATATATATATATATATATATATATATATATATATATATATATATATATATATATATATATATATATATATATATATATATATAAAATTTGTACAAAATAAAAATCGGTTAAGAAATAGCGAAGTTATTGCAAATTTCCGAAACTAATAAAAATCTAAAAAATAAACGGTTATTTTAAATCCTGGAATTTATTGTAAAAAAATTAATAAATAAATAAAAGTGAGGTATAACGACTAAACAAAGGAATATTTTATGATGTCATAAAAAACCGTATGAGTCATAGGAACTTAACATAATTGTGTTTTAAGATGTTATCATCATAAAACACAACTATTTTCAGTCCTTACGACTCATTCGTCTCATTAGTTATTGTTTTTGGTTATTTAAATCCGCCTACCGCATTAATTACGACCTGCTATGATCAATTTGATTCGTTGTACCATGTAATATATAAACAAGAGAAATTCAAATTAGTTGCAGTTTACATCCAAATCTCTCGAGAAAAGGATGCAAATTTTTAATAACTAAATCTAGTCCGGTTGACAGTATTATTAATATTTTTAAGAAAGTGCTACTAAAGTTGACAAAATGGCAGCTAATTTACGGTTAAATGCAAAAATTTATTTTCTTGGCCATGAGTACTGTCAAATTATTGGTTCTTTGTTACCCCAAAAAGCAAGTGTTGTGTCTTTCTTTTATTTCGTACTGTAAAATTAACTATTCGTAAAAGTGCAGCTCTCACAATCCAGGAAGTGTCAATTTTTTGGTCAAAAGCATGAATTCCAGTGAACAAAAAACAACATTCCATTGAAAAGTTGGAAAAATTGCACGATGAGTGGCAAAATCTTCTAAAGAATAAAAATAAACCTTCAAAAGTATACCGTGCAAGAAAAATGCCTTTAACAGTAAACTCGATGATATTTTCGATATCGCACAATAAGCGATTCCTCTTGTCACAACGTGAGAAAGGACACCCCGAATACTTGTCTGGAGCCAGACAATATGAAATTGAAAAAAAAATCGGAAATCAGTACGTGTGGAGGCAGAAAAAACTCGTAAACGAGGATATTTTGAAGAAAAAAGTAAATCAATTCCAATAGACTCACAAGCATTATTTTAATCATCAGAGCGCAGAAGGAGCCCCTAGTGGAAGCAAATATTTCATTACTCCTATAATATTGTCATCTTTGGATAAGTGGCCGATTACTGATAGTGCAGCAATGTATTTGATCAGTGCCGTTCCCGAAAATCGTGGACGTTCTATTGATGAACTCGTTTTGAACCGAACAACATTGAGGCGTCTTCGTGAAACAAATAGAGTAGAAAAAATTAAATCGACTTTCAATTTTACAGCAGACGTAGTACATTGAGATGGAAAATTACTTCTGGAGTTATCTGGAACGGAAACCGTGAATCGTTTGCCGGTGGCGACTTGCTTCGATACAACATATTCAAATACTGGAAAATTAAATGGAGCAGCTATTATTTTATGTGAAATTATATTACGCGCTCCAATTGAATCAAAACTGAGCAAACATCAGGAGTAATGTTCCGTTATTTGTGAGATTCAAGAATGACTGAGTTTCTTGAATAAGGATAATGTCGACAGGCATAGATGATTCCAACGTTCATACACAATTAAATGATATGAAAGCGAAATTAGCGGATTTTTGTAAGAACGAATTGGCAAAGGAACATGCTCGGGATGTTTACAATGAATTATTGGAAATCACTCTAAATTTTTTGGGCATGATACCAAATGTCCGTTTCCATCTGCCAGGACCTATGCATCATGCTCGCTGGATGTCTAAAGCCATTTACGTATTGAAATTATTTATCTTTTATCTTTTAAGTTAACACCACAACAACCGTCAATTGTGATATTTGTCGGACAAAACCATCGCAATTTCTTTGTTCAACGAAAACCTCTCTAGTGCAGAGAAAAGATGAATGGTGCAACAGTTGGATATGATGAGGGATGTAGAGGCCGAGTCTAGTAAGCGCGTCGAGTTGAAAATTGATGATGTGAAAACATTCATTACGAAACAACTATAGCAGATTTTGTAACACTGGCGATTTTTTTAAACGGTTCAAAATTTTCACTAACTTCTTAAACAAAGGTCCGGATATGTGGCCTCAGGGTGATAATTTAAAGAACGGATTGGAGATTATCACTCAAATAAAATTCGTAAATAATATCGCAGAACGTTATACAAGATTTTAATAAGAAATTAACATGAAATGAAGATGACTGCAGTATTTACCACAAGTCGTAAAGGACTATACACAGAAGTTTTGAACATATACAAAAATATCATTAATGGGTAGAAGCTCATCTTAGATTGATTATTTTCATCTTAAAAATCATAATTCATAATTTGTCTTGTTTTTATATTTTGGAAGTTTTATATTTTTATGTTTGTATAAGGGTTTCGGAAACAACTCGCACGATTATCATGGAAATTGCTAAAAGAAAGTTTACGAGTGCCAGAAATCAATTGCGATGAATCTTAGTTTCAGAAAAATTCGTCTAGGGAGTTCTCCAGTGGGACCCGGATTCTATGTTCTTATATTTTTTCCTTACCTCAAACGACTTTCATGAGAATTTCTGATGGAGGTTTTTCGATTACTAGAAATCAATTACGATAGGTCCTGATTTTGTTCAAATTTTTTTATCTGATCTGCATTATCATTTTTCGGCGGCTAACTTTAATGAGGTCAATGTATCCTCGTCATATTTATCCCCGATATCCCCTAAATAATAATTTTACTTATTATTGGTGGTTAAATTTTAAGGGCCGACGTTGAATGGAACCACACCTAAACGTCAAGTTTTTTTCTGCATTTAATTTGACATTTCTCAATTTCAGACCAACTCAATTTGAACCATGGAAAGATACACAATTGAGCAACGTGTTAAAGTTATTCAGGCATATTATGAAAATGGGCATTCAAATCAAAATGCATATCGTGCACTTCGTGATTTTTTCGGTCAATTTAATCGTCCAAATGTGCGTACAATCGGAAAAATCGTGCAAAAGTTGAGCAAACCGGGTTTGTAGGAGATTTTAAAACACCAGTACATGCTCGTACAGAAAATTTGCAGAAAATTATTGCGCAGAAAATATTGCTGCCGTCGTGCCCAACAATTGCACCTCTCACGCTCGACGTTGATGAACATTATGCATAAAGACTTGCATTTACACGCTTATAAGGTGCAATTGGCTCAAGAACTAAAGCCTCTTGGACATTCCAAATGTCGTCAATGGTCAGAATGGTGGCAAGAAATGACAACAGTGGATGATCAATTTTCGAAGAAAATCATCTTCAGTGATGAGGCACATTTTCACCTCAGTGGATTCGTCAATAAGCAGAATTGCCGCATTTGGGCGAATCATAATCCAAAAGTGATTGTCGAAAAACCAATGCACCCACACAGAGTGACTGTTTGGTGCGGGTTATGGGCTGGCGGCATCATCGTATTTTTTCCAAAATGAGGCCGATCAGGCAGTTACTGTGAATGGTGTTCGCTATCGTGAGATGATAACGAACTTTTTATGGCCAACACATTATATACTTTGGACGGTGCCACTTGCCACACAGCTAACGAAACAATGGCTCTTTTACGCGACAAATTCAATGGCCGTGTTATCTCACGTGGTGGCGATGTCAATTCAGATCATGTGATTTGACACCGTTGGACTTCTTTCTTTGGGGTTATTTGAAAGAAAAGGTGTACGTCGATAAGCCAGCAACAATGCAAGAGCTAAAGGATGAGATAATTTGGCACATTAACGGCATAGAACCTCAATTATGCCTAAGCGTCATCGAAAATTTGGACCATCGAATGGAGGTGTGCCGCCGAGGTAGCTAAAAATAAAATCCAAGTTTAATGTTGCACTGGCAAAGGAAAAATTAAAAAGATACAACATACCAGTTACTTTTTTCATTTGGTTGTTTGTGACTTTTGCTTTTCTATAAAATGTGGTGTTCGTTTTATATTTTTTTAATGTTCTGAAATAAGTATGCAAATCTTTGTTCGCAATTATATTCGCTAAGTATAATAAAGGCACAACACCTTATTTTATTGTATATCATAAATGTCAAAACTAGATTATTATAGATGTCGTACTTGTTTGGTTGACTAGCGCAGCAACAATGCTTTCCTCTCGACTTTTTTTCTTTGCGGCATAACAATAACCCTTCTACAATACCTTTATACCTACTTATCTTACCACAGCAAAATTGCTTTTGTCCCGGATTTTTTGCTTTATGCAATTTCGCTGCTACAATGTCTTATAAACCTACTTAAGCTGATTAGCTATTTTTTTCACTGGAACAACGTTTTCAAAAGTTATTGAATATCTGTGAATATCTTGTAAGAGCCCTGGTTTTGCCGTCTAGGACAATTTGCCTATCCAATTGTTACTAGGGATACTAAACACAAATGTTTTGTATTTTTTAATTCTGATAAAAATTTCATGTGCTTTTCGTTGTTAATTTTAATTTGTTTACTGTCCGAGTTTCCCATTGAGCCACTGTATGTTCATGCATCGACGTTTCAATTCACTTCTCGTTTAATCTGAAACAATGATTGCATATGTTGTATAAAAAGCAGGCTACATACACGCTGAATATCATGAAGATAGATCCTTATTGTGTAACCGTAATAATAAATAAACTGAAAATCAAATAAATTCTATTTTTTACATAGTTGCAAGCATGTGGTAGATGTACTTTGAAAGCTTTTCTTTACACCATGCCAAACTTCTTCTATAGTAAGTAGGTATTCTTTGTAAGGTTTCTATTGTTAAAAAGATGGAAATAAAAAAAAGAAAATTGTTTGTGTCTATTCTGAAATTGTGTACTGAAAAACAGAAAAATCTAAACGACAAGTAGAGCTATTGTATAAGTGAAAACTATGTGCAACATACATTTTGCTGTATCTACTATTGTCACATCTTATATATACGAGGATGATATGTACTACTTTGTGTATTGTTTTTACATTTTATTGTAACAGACAAGGAAAAGTGTTGCTGGGTTTCCAGGTGTGTACTCGTATGTAACACACAACTCGCACACACATAATGGTAATATATAAAAAATTATGATTACAAATGTTGGTTTTATTTATTCGATAACCAATGTCATCTAAAGCTTATAAGATCCGATTAATCATTATGTTTAGGGGATTTTCTTGTAAAGAAAAATCTGAATCTTCTATTTAAAACTTATAACTTTGGGAAATCTATAGTAGCAAAAGATTTGTTTAACTTACAAGCTTGTTCTGAACGTGTTTACGTGTATTTTCCAGAAACAGAAAGCATACACGAAAAATATGCAAAAATGAAGCTCCAGAGAGGTTATTCTTAAATATTGAAATCAATTCCTAGTATCCCGTATGTAAGCTATGTATTTCTAATATTTATACAACAATAACACCATCATCATCATCATCATCATTGTTGGTACGACGAACAATGGCAGAGAACAACAGAAAAACCATGTCGACAAGTTTTCTTTATTATTATGATGATATGCAATACAGAATACTAAGAGACGGTGGTACTGTGGTACAAAAACAATAGGAAAATTTTTAAAGCTCCATAGTATACAAAAATTAAATAGAAAAGGTTTCGTCAAGTGTAATCAAGAAAATTGTTTATGAAAAGGGGGTAAGTGTGTATATTGTACGCCTAAATGTTAGTAAAACTTTATATAAGAAATGCGCTAAATGAAACCATTAATTTAATTGGTGCTAGGGAAATTCGCTTTTCACGGGATAATTTTTTCGTGTTAACAAAAGGACTTTGTCTTGCCACAAGGAAGAATTAAAACTAATTTTTTTGGTGTAAAATTTCTACATTTTCTATTACTTATTTGACTATAAAAATTATGAAATTTTGTCCCAGGCGAACACTTACACATTTTTACCTTACTTTTAAAGAATTTATGACTATAGATTTTATGCAAAACCATTTTGGATTTAGAATAAAGATTTTTTAAATTTTAAAATAAAGATATTTTAAATCTTTAGTTCAAATTATTGTAATATTTAGAAAGGTTTGACCTAAAGGATTATTTAACTTTATTTAAATTTTTTGTTGATATTTTAGTCATTTGACATTTGAGGAAGTGGCAATCTGCTGTGTGAGCAATTTACAACCAATTAGAAGTGCCCACGGAACCTGTGTCCAAATCTCTCGAAAGTCGTGTTAATGGCCGTTTAACATTTTCGCTCAAATTCCAAATATTAATTCAAAAATTCGTTGCAAATTTACTGATCTGGTTAGGAAGTGAAAATCAGACTGATTGGATGTGTCCGGTTATATTCTAAAAGGCTGCTAAATTGATCATCAATAAATTTGCGGTAAACGGCCATTAACACCTCTTCCCAGAGATTTAAACTCAGGTGCCATAAGCATCTATAATAATAGTTTGCTAAGTTGTCCACCCAATTAGCCTGATTGTCACTAGCTAATTATTCTTTCTTTTGTCGAATATGTAAACCTAGCAAACTACAAACAATCACTGATGTATCTGAGCTTCCTGAATTTTTAGGAAATAAGCAAAATTATAATAAAGATATGGCATTATCAGATTTTCATCAATCAGGAATTAAAGAATATTCTATTTTTAGCAAAATTTGCGTTTTCATGTTATTGCCAACTTGACGAATGACCTATGGTATTTTTAGGAATCTGTAAATACGATTTCCGTAGTATGCTTCACTATTTCATTTATGAAACTCGAAAATTTTAGTTTCATAAAACAGGTGCTTTATTACGGTGAAATAGAAATTGGAAACGTCAGTGAACCTATTGAAAACGTCATATAAATGATGGCTCGAGAAACTCGACCCTTCTATAACTTTTTACCACACTTAATGGAAGACTTACAAAATAAAGGTTTTAAAATACTAGAAGCCGTGAATATTGTTAAAAAAGAGAGAACAGAAATTCGGAAAGGAAACCAAATTATCAGTAAAAGGGGACTCCGGCTTTTTATGCTGGTATTTGACAACAAAGAGAATGTTCCAAACATTTATGAAATAAAAGGAATCCTTCACATGAAGTTGAAAATTAAACCAATGAGGAGAACTACAACACGCATACCCCAATGCAAGAAATGCCAGGCATTTAATCACATTCAAAGATATTGCGGCCGGGATCCAAGATGTGTAAAATGCTCAGGTAATCATTTTACCCAGGCATGTACAACCAAGCAACCAAGCAATACTGGGCATGGAAGTTCATTTGCGCAGGTAGTGAAAGGTTTGGGTTCAACCAAACATATGGGATCCGAAAGTAACCAAATTATGGAAAACATTATGAACAGCATTGCAGCTATTACAAAGTGGCTAGATGACCAAAGTAATCTGAACAACATGATACTTGATCAACTGAAGAAAATGCAACTCCCTCAACGCAATCCAACAAAAAATGTTAAGTAGGAACATAACTTTCAAAATAGCAATCTGGAATGCGAATGGCATGCTGAAAGCCATCTAGTTAAAGTTATAGTATAGTTTGTTAAAATTCGGGGTTATAACTTATATCACTCCATTCAACCAGCGGAAAGAGCAAGAGGTGGTTCGGCATTACTAATAAAAGAAAATATTAAATACCGCATTTAGAATCAAATAAGTCACTACTGTAAGGATCCAAATTAAACACAGATAGCTTACTGTCTCTGCAATATATTGTCCTTCCCGGCATAGCTTGAAAAGGGAGGACTACCTTAAACTATTTAAATCGCTTGGACGTTATTTTATTATTGGAGGCGACTTCAATGCGAAAAACACCTATTGGGGATCTAGACTTACGACGTCAAAAGATAAAGAATTGCTGCAAGCAGGGCAGATATCAAAATGTGAATTTTACTCTGGTGGTTCCCCGACATACTGGCCCAGTAACGCAACGAAGATACCTGACTTAATAGACTTTTATGTAACAGTATCCCAGAACTACATTCACATTGAAGACAGTAATTCTCTAGTATCGGATCATTCCCCGGTTATCATGACAGTCAGTAAAATGGTAATTCAAAGGGAGAGTGCATCCGGATTAACAAATTCAAAAACTAACTGGGACCTCTTTTGTGAGGTGTCGATAAGAAATCCCTACCAGTTGGAAGATGAATTAGAACAACTCAATGAAGCAATTCATTATGCTGCTTTGGTAAGTACCCCCATTATACAAAATAAGAAGAAGCTTAACATATCCTACCCAATGAAAGTTAAAGAGTTGGTAAGACAAAAACGACGGGCACGTAAAACCTGGCAAATAACTAGAACACCGGAGAACAAAACAATTCTTAACAATTTAGGTAACAGTCTCAAATCTCTCCTTAAAGAAGTTAAAAATGCATCAATCAACAGATATCTAGTTAGCCTAACCGATGAAAAAAATTCTGATTATTCACTGTGGAGGGACTTAAAAGACCCAAAATACAAGTGCCTCCGCCTAAAAAGGAGGATGGAACCTGGGCAAGAGGTTCTAAAGAGAAGGCTGATCTATTTGCGGAGTATCTCGAGCATATCTTCCAACCACTACTAAGGCAAACGGCCAATGAAAATATAATGTCAATCCAAAAGCTAGATGATTTTGATATACGCCCAGTAACTCTCAAAGAATTAAAAGAAGTGATAAGCAACATGAATGTTAAAAAAGCCCCAGGATATGACTTGATTACGTGCCAAATAATCAAGGCTCTACCAGATAAAGGATTCCGTAAGCTATTACACATAATCAATTCAAGCTTTCGGTTAAAATATGTTCCGTGGTAATGGAAAGTAGCAGAGGTAATCATGATAGCAAAACCGGATAAACCACCTAACGATAAAAAATCATACAAGTCAATTTCATTGGTGCCAATTATCAGACAACTAATTCCTCCACATCAATTTGGATTGAGAGAAAAGCACTCCACAATTGAGCAGGTGCATAGAATCACCAACGTTATGGAAAGAACGTTAGAATGCAAAAAAGTATGCTCCAGCATATTTCTGGACGTCGCCCAAGCATTCGATAAAGTTTGGCTCAGTGGACTGGAATTCAAGCTGCATAGAGATCTGCCGAGGCAATTCTATGTCATACTAAGATCTTATTTATCTTATTTATCCAATAGACATTTGCGTGTGAAATATGAGGATGAATACTCTGAACTAAAGAAAATTTCTGGCGGTGTCCCACAGGGGAGTGTCTTTGTACTAATCCAGTATTTATTATATACAAGTGATATTCCAACGACAGATGAAGGAACCATAGCCACCTTTGCAGATGACACAGCAATCATGGCGATTGGAAGTAATGTCGCTTATGCAACGAGCAAACTCCAGAAGATTACCAATGCGGTTTGTAACTAGGCTAAGCGCTGAAGAATCAAGCTTAATGAGACGAAATCTACGCATATTAACTTTACATATCAAAAGCGGCAAATACTGAAGCCGATATGGACCTACTATTCAACTCTTGGGATGTACTAAGCAAACAAACGCCAAAATGATACAGACGTTTCAAAATAAGGTTCTCCGTAGCATCGTAAATGCTCAGTGGTACACGAGAAATGAAGACCTTCACAGGGATTTACAGATGGAATACTTCAAAGACGAAATAAAAAGGCACGCCGTCAAACACGAAATAAGGCTCCAGGAACATGGAAACCCCTATATTCGCCATATGTTAGATAACCCCGAAGGCTTCAAAGAACGAGGCCACTTGACCTAGTAAACATACCAAATTAAAATTAGTATTTTAAATAGCTTTAATTCATTTTAGGGCTAACCATTGGATTTCACCCCAACACACCCCAATGTGAAAGATATTTGCTAAATAAGCACAGTCTCAGTTGTAATTAATAAAGAAAAAAAAAAAATTAACATTGGATCCAATGTGTTCTTGAATTATTAAAGAATTACGTGAATTTGGCCAAAAACGCTTTCACGTGTAGCACCATATTTCCAATCACAACATACAAATTGTCTTGAAATTTTTTGTACATATTTCAGACACTATGCCAAGTTGAGAACACTAAATTCCACACTCGGCACTCATTGTTCCGATAATTTTTTGAATTATGAAAAAGTTAAGTGAATTTCGCCAAAGACGGTTTCACGTGTAGCGCCATATCGCCAATCACAACATGCAAATTGTCTTGACATTCTTTGTACATATTTCAGACATCATGCCAAGTTGAGAATACTAAATTACACACTCGGCACTCATTGTTCCGATGAATTTTTGAATTATGAAAAAGTTAAATGAATTTGGCTCCAAAGGCACTTCCTCGTGTAGCGTCATATCGCCAATCACAACATGCAAATTGCCTTGAAATTTTTTGTATACATTTCAGCCACCATGCCAAGTTGAGAACACTAAATTCCACAATCGGCCCTCATTGTTCCGATGATTTTTTGAATTATGAAAAGGTTAAATGAATTTGGCCAAAGACGCTCCCACGTGTAGCGCCATATCGCCAATCACGACATACAAATTGTCTTGAAATTTTTTGTACACATTTCAGACACCATGTCAAGTTGAGAACACTAAATTCCACACTCGGCACTCATTGTTCCGATGAGTTTTTGAATTATGAAAAGTTAGATGAATTTGGCTCCAAAGGCACTTCCACGTGTAGCGCCATATCGCCAATCACAACATACAAATTGTCTTGAAATTTTTTGTACACACTTTGGACACCATGTCAAGTTGAGAACACTAAATTCCACACTCGGCCCTCATTGTTTCGATGATTTTTTGAATTATGAAAAGTTAGATGAATTTGGCTCCAAAGGCACTTCCACGTGTAGCGCCATATCGCCAATCACAACATACAAATTGTCTTGAAATTTTTTGTACACATTTTAGACACCATGTCAAGTCGAGAACACTAATTTCCACACTCGGCACTCATTGTTCCGATGATTTTTTGAATTATGAAAAAATTAGGTGAATTTGGCCAAAGACACTTCCACGTGTAGCGCCATATCGCCAATCACAACATACAAATTGTCTTGAAATTTTTTGTACACATTTCAGACACCATGTTAAGTTGAGAACACTAAATTCCACACTCGGCACTCATTGTTCCGATGATTTTTTGAATTATGAAAAAGTTAAGTGAATTTGGCCAAAGACGTTTCCACATGTAGCGCCATATCGCCAATCACAACATGCAAATTGTCTTGAAATTTTTTGTACACATTTCAGACACCATGTCAAGTTGAGAACACTAAATTCCACACTCGGCACTCATTGTTCCGATAATTTTTTAAATTATGAAAAAGTTAAGTGAATTTGGCCAAAGACGCTCCCACGTGTACGCCATATCACCAATCACAACATGCAAATTGTCTTGACATTTTTTGTACATATTTCAGACACCACGTCAAGTTGAGAACACTAAATTCCACACTCGGCACTCATTGTTCCGATAATTTTTTGAATTAAATAGACTTTAAAATTATTTTTTTTATAAAAAAGGTATTACTAAAACTTATTATTGTAGTACACATTTTGATTTTCAATATTTTTTGTTTATTTTTAATAATTTTAATTAAACCACGCATTTCGAATTCCAAACTTTTTTCTTTTGCAGCTACATCTTTTGATAATTTGTGTATCTACACTTTTCATTAACGTTAAGTACTTCACACCGGTCATTTATCGTTCCTTTACATTTTGTAAAAGTTGAATGTTGTTGACGTCGCTTTTTTGCTCTAGCCTTGGCCTTTGCTTTTGGATCCTGCACATCATTACTATCCTCAGTAATTGAATCAACCTTTTCGGTTCCCTCTCATTTTCATTTCCTTCACCGGCCTTTTGTCGCCTACATTCATACGAGATAAACCACCAGACATTCAAATCACTTCGTTGTGCACGATAGCGACCCGGTAACCATAAATTTTACTCGATACTTCCAGGCACCAACTAGTTGGTCAGTTTCGACATATTTACGATGACCTGTAACCAAATTGGCCAATGTATCGATTAAATTTGTTTGAAATGCATTCTCTGTGTTAATTTTCTACGCAGATTAAACACCCAGATTAATTTGAAAGATTGACCAAGTGATCTTCAATTAGCACCACTTAAATTTTCCATCAACTGTTGCAAACAAACTTTCAACTCTTCATTATTGTCTAGTGCCGAAACATTTACACTACTCGTACCACTGGTCCCAGATCTACTTCGTCGTTTTTCATCTTCATCACCATTCTACAAAAGAAACACATAACAAGTTAGGCCACTTAATGAAATTCACGGTCAAATCTAGCTCGTTTACTGTGGGAAACGGTGTTTTGAATATGAATGGCGTGCGAGAGGACGCTTTCGTTGAAGTAACCATTATAAATATCACACAGCACTCAAATTTTAAACTTAAAAACTTATTAATTTATTAAAAACTTATTAAATTTATCTAATTTATTATTTATCTCGTAATTCATGCTTAATTTGATGACCCTAATGCTGCACCAGCACTTGTACCACAATCCAATGATAATGGTACTGGAATTTTTTACAAATTAATTACAACATATCGGCATAGTTCAACCCCCAAAAAACCACCCCTAAGGGGTGTAATTCTTCAAAAACCATATTTGTCGTTACAACATGCTTATCGCATTTCTGTTAATTTTCTGTTAATATTTGTTGTATCGTTGTATCGTACTGGGGGTGGTACTGTAATTTTTTACAAATAACATATTGACTACAACATATTGGAACAGCTCAACCCCCAAAAACAACCCCCAAGCGGTGTAATTTGTACACCCTGAATTTATTACAACAGCCCACACCCACAGAAATCGATCAAAATGTATCGAACTTCCTTCCTATGCAAGAATTAGGTATCCCTGAATTCATTACAATAATATTCGTTGACTACCTTGAGAAAGGAATCAAGTTCAATTGCGAATATTATATCGGGTTATTGGTGCGTTTGAAGGAAGTAATCGATAAAAAACGATCTCAAATGAAGAAGATAAAATTGCTCTTTCACCAAAACAATTGAATTGCTTCCGCATCCACCGTATTCATCAGATTTGGCTCCCAGCGATTTTTACTTGTTTGCAGACCTGAAACAAAAGCTCTAGAGAAAGAGATTTGGCTCCAATGAAGTAGTGATTGCCGAAATTGAAGCTTATTTTGAAGACAAAGATAAATCGTTCTAGAAAAAAGCATCGAAATGTTAGAGAGGCGTTGGACTATCGTTCTAGAAGGAAATTATGTTGATGATTAAAATGTATTTTCCCCCAAAAAATTTTGTTTTCTTTGTTAGACCGGGAACTTTTCAGTGTTATATGCATTATTGATCAAGTCAACCACCCGCATATTTTTAGTGGGAGGTCGGTTGTTTAAATCAGTGTTAATTCTTAATATTGAGAGCAAAGTCAAATAAAACATAAAAATTTTCTTCACGTACCTGTTGTAATTACCTGCATCAATTCATGTTTGGCGTCTTCACATGCTGTAGGTGTACCGTTCTCTAAATTTCCATCAGTTTCTGCTAAACATACTATTAACAGTTTTTGTATAAGAATTTGAGCTTCCAATTTAGAACTGCATTCAATCAGCTGACCTATACATCCCATGAAAAAAGTTTTTATTGGCTTTCTTACACCTCTGCAAAAATCCGAATACTTATTCATTGTATGCGCAACGTCGATACGCAAAAATATTTTACATTCAGCAAAATTCTCTGTATGTTTGACTAATGTTTTGACTAATCTGTGATAGAAGCACCTGGTACTGGGGCTCTTGATCTCCGCCACATTTTCAGCCAATTACATATGGCTTGGGCATGTGACACTTCAGACAGCATGTGAGCAACTGAAAAATGTCCTTCTGCGGCACTGACTGCAACGGCGTGTAAGAATATAGTTTTCTTGTTTATTTTGTTTTACACCTCCAGCTGTGCTGTCGATGTGAACACATGTTTTCGATGATCGTGCACATAACTTTTTGTAAATTTGCAGTGCATCGTTTGTACCGTAATGCAATTGACGCAATTTTCATATTTTAATATTTTTAAAGCATCGACTGGATCTGGTGCAATATACTGTCGCTTCAAATTCAGGGATACCTATTTCTTGCATTGGAAGGAAGTTCGATACATTTTGATTCATTTTTGTGGGTGTGGGCTGTTGTAATAAATTCAGGGATACCTATTTCTTACATTGGAAGGAAGTTCGATGAATATTTATCGACTTTTATGGGTGTGGGCTGTTGTAATAAATTCAGGGGTGCCAATTTCTTAAGGAAGGAAGTTCGATGCATTTTGATCGATTTTTGTGGGTGTGGGCTGTTGTAATAAATTCAGGGGTGCCTAATTCTTGCATTGGAAGGAAGTTCGATACATTTTGATCGATTTCTGTGGGTGTGGGCTGTTGTAATAAATTGAGGGATACCTATAATTCTTGCATTGGAAGGAAGTTCGATTAATATTGATCGACTTTTATGGGTGTTGGCTGTTGTAATAAATTCAGGGATACCTAATTCTTGCATAGGAAGGAAGTTCGATACATTTTGATCGACTTCTGTGTGTGTGGGCTGTTGTAATAAATTCAGGGTGTACAAATTACTCCGCTTGGGGGTTATTTTTGGGGGTTGAGCTATTTCAATATGTTGTAGTTAATATGTGAAAAATTACAGTACCACCCCCAGTACGATACAACGATACAACAAATATTAACAGAAATGCGATAAGCATGTTGTAACGACAAATATGGTTTTTGAAGAATTGCACCCCTTAGGGTTGGTTTTTTCGGATTGAACTATGCCGATATGTTGTAATTAATTTGTAAAAAATTCCAGTACCATTTTCATTGGATTGTGCTACAAGTGCTGGTGCAGCATTAGGGTCATCTTAATTTGAGGTTAATTTACGAACTTGTCAAAAATTTCTCCTCCATGTTTTATAGGAGCAAACTTTTTAGATATTTTCGTAACTTAGCCAAAATAATTAAACAACATATTTTGTTTTCATCGCAAAATTTGTTTACTAATTTTTGGGATATAAAATAATTGACTATTATTAAAAATAAAGATTTTTAGTTATTTATTTAAATAATTTAAGATTAGTTTTTGTTGAAAATAAAAATATTGTGTCTCAGTCGCTCTAGTTTAAATTTTAGTTCTTGTCTTTGTCAGATGTTCATCAAAAATTTTCTGTTTTCTCCATGGAATAGTACCATTAGGAATGTTGTTCTTAGTTTCATTACACCATACCAGTGCGATGCTAAAATTGAATGAATAATAAATTTAAATAGCAAAACTAATAAAATCATCTCGATAATATCCCACAGGAATATTATCTCTACACAGACTCTATTCACAACCGCATAGATATTACATTATGCATATCTCTCGTTTAAATCAACAAAACTATGAATTTTGGTTTAATTCGGTTAGCATTTTATCGTTATGGTTATCATTGTTCGGTATATAATGATCATATTAAATCTTACTCTAAACACAAATACAAGTCTGCAGGAAAATTCCAAGAAACTGGAATGTAACCACAACACCCGTTCCGATAATGATAATTTAATGTTCTCTATCACTGAATAATTTTCTTCCCGATGTTATATCGCAGTTGCATGACATTCCTTGAATGAAAATTGAATGCAATATTCTCAAATGAAAATGGAAAATCGAATTTATTTTCATCACTTTATTGATCAAAATGAAAAGCATGTCTGATGCAATTCCTTGACATTATTGTGCCTGAATTGCAAATGGATCAATATATAATTACGAGTATATAGATTTGTTCGCGGATTTGGCAATGATGATATATTGATATTCCGCTGAGGAGAGGAATCCGTATAAATACGGGAAGCTGCACAATTTTTATATCCCATACATATATAAGGACGTGAACGTGTAACAGATAAAGATACATTTCGTATATAATTATCACAAATTTTAATCTTTTGTCATCTTGTGTCGTCTTCTTTTTCTATCTGTGTAAATATTGCTATTAAAGATAATTTTATTAAAAAGCTCAAGCAAAATGAGAAACAAGAAAAAGCTTTGAGTGTCGTTTTTTTTTTGTTCTGCACTTTATGTAGATACGCGATTTTCACAGTTTTTTTTTTATGAGGACGATGATTATGATGAATAAAGATAATTATATGAAAATAACTTAAAGTTATAACACCGGCACAAGGAGACGGAAATTAAATTTAAATTTCGCAAGAATGTACATCGCACCGTATATTATATTTATAAGGTGATGTCTGTCAGACGTGATTAACAATTTTTAGTGTGTTGAATGGTGGCATACAAACATTTTAGATTTATTTATAAAAACGGTTTACGAACCCCAGCAAAAATAATGTTAAGACGGATAATGAAATTTTACAGCTTTATTCAGATGACGATGAGTAATAATATTTTGT
This sequence comes from Nephrotoma guestfalica, assembly GCA_963691935.1. Classification (NCBI taxonomy): domain Eukaryota; kingdom Metazoa; phylum Arthropoda; class Insecta; order Diptera; family Tipulidae; genus Nephrotoma; species Nephrotoma guestfalica. Next base: position 102,428,871 of record OY829913.1, read on the forward strand.
AGAAGATGAAAAATGTCCGGATTGAGCATCGTACCCATCAGAAATTTAAAATAATAAATTTATTAATTCTCTTCACGTCAAAGGTGTCATATGTAAATATACTTCAAATTATAAATAAATTGTGAAGAATTATTACATATAAAAAAAAAAAATCTCGAGAATTATAAGTAGCTTAGGTAAACATGTTTTTTCTTATATATATTCACCTGGCTCACCGTAATACGATTTTTTAGCTAGAAACCGGGAATTTTATTTTAATGGTTTTATTATTGTTGTTTGTCTCAATTTCACGGTGTGGAAATGCAAAGTGAAAAATTTAGCTGTATTTAATTTTTTGTGTTTTGCAAACACGAAATTTAATTAATCCTTTTTAACGGATGTTGGTATGTTTACAATTATCCAGTTTCTTATCACCGGTTTTCCGTTTTTACAATTTATTAATTTAATCCACTTTTGCGCTGACTGACAAATTTATTTTTAATTATACAAATACATACATACTAGGAGGGTTTCTCTATCCTCTAGGCACTTGGCATCCAGAATAATACACATATACAGTATTTGTTGCGCAACAGAAAAACATTTAATTTTTTTTGTAATAAATAATCGACAAATTATAATCCAAATTTACTGTTTGCAATAATTAATTACTTCAATTAATTATTTAATTTAAAGTTTTGGTTTACAATACTATTAAAGTTAGCCGATAGTTTTCGGCCGAAAGTAAAAAAAATCGATAATGCAGATTATGTCTCTGCTATATCAACTGCTATTAATATGGTTCAGCCGACTTTTTTCAGCCGACATTTCTCAGCCGATATTTCTCAGCCGAAATGGTTTTCTATACCAAAAAAATTTAAAAAAAAAACTAACTGAAACTTTAACTGAAACCGTTAAAAATAAAACACTAAACAATATTTTTAAAAACATTTTTAGTTGTTCGGAAAAAAATCATTTTACTATTGGGAAATTGCATATAAATATATATCATGAATACAAAATTTGATTGACCGTTTAAAGTGTCATGGCTGGAGATAGAATAAAATGAAAGGTCTTAATGATGCTCGCTTCTAGAAAAAAAACACAGGTCAATTTTCATGTTGAGAGTCCAATAAAACTGGATAGAATATATCTGACACACAAAATTTGAAAATTTCTAAATATTGAAAAGATCTTATTGATACTCGCACCTGGAAAAAATTTCAGGTCAATTTCCATGCGGCGAGTCCGGGAAAACTCGATTGAATATATCGCACACACAAAATTTGAAAATTTCTAAATCTTGACCGTTTAAAGTGTCATAGCTAAAAATAGATTCAAATGGAAGTTCTGAAGGATGCTCGCACCTGGAAAAAATGTTAGGTCAATTTTCATGTTGCGAGTCCGGGAATAAGTTTCAAATGGAAGGTCTGAATGATGCTCGCACCGGGAGTCCGGGAAATCTCGATTAAATATATTGCACGGAAATAGATTCAAATTAAAGGTCTTAATGATGCTAGCACCTGGAAAAAATTGTAGGTCAATTTTCTTGTGGAGAGTCCAATTAAACTGGATTGAATATATCGCACACACAAAATTTGAAAATTTTCTAAATATTGGCCGTTTAAAGATTCCTGGCTGGATCTGGATTCAAATGAAAGATTTAAACGATGCTCACACGCATTAGTTTGATTTGCCATTTCATAATTAATAGACTCACGCGAGAGCAGCGCTTGCAAATTGTTGAATTTGTTTATCAAAATAATGGTTATGTTCGCCAAACTCATCGTGCATTACAGCCATTTTATACGGTCGCCATAATCGTCCATCAGAGCGGGTAATTCGGCTAACTGTATGAATCGTTTTTGCACCACATATACTCTAAATAATAATACGCATCCAGTAAGACGTCAAACAGTGCGTGCCGAACAAGCAATAGACGCTGTATAGCGTAGCATTGAGGAAGACCAAATCAATCAATTAGACGTTGTTTTCAGCAACTAGAAATGTGTCCATTTACTATATGGAAAATTTTATCTAAAAATCTTGATTTACGTGCTTATAAAATTCAACTTGTGCAGGAACTAAAGCCAATCGAAAATCACACACCCTGCCAATTCGGCCAATTTGCTGATTCTCAAATTGATATTGGTGTTGATTTTCCAAACAAAATTTTGTTCAGCGACGAAGCCCCTTTTGGTTGAATGGGTACGTTAATAATCAGAATTGTCGGATTTGAAGTGAAGATAATCCACAAGCCTTTGCCGAAACACTATTGCATCCAGATAAAATTCCTGTTTGGTGCTCTATGAGCCGGCGGAATCATTGGCTCATATGTCTCCAATAACGATGATGGACGAAATGTTACAGTCAAACGATGAACGGAATAGAGACATGATTTCTTACCTTTTTGTACCCCAATTGGCTGGCATAAATCTTGCAGATATGTGCTTCCAACAGGAAGATGCCACATGCCCCGGGATACATTTAGTTTACTCAAACAAACATTTGATGAAAGACTATATTTCACGTAATGGTCCAGTTAGATTATTTTCTTTGGATATATGTTAAGTCACTTGTATACGCCGATAAACCAGAGACGATTGAATACTTGGAACACAACATTCGCCGAGTTCAGCCGCGGCGGGCACATTTGGCACGTCAAAAGTGTAAATTTGTCCGTATAAGGCTTTGTGTATTTGAAAAGGTTACATTGATTCCTTACTTTAAGAAAAGTTAGAAAAAACGTTCCTTGACCTCTAGCCATAACTTTGATTGGGCGACCATTCTTATGATGGGCGATCATCTCAGGATTAAGCTTTGTAACCAATAAAGCACTTTAGGTTTCAGAGTCTGCAACAATCATTTTCCAGACGCCATTGTTTAGAGACATGAGTTTGTATTCGGCTACCGTAACCGATTTCAATATCGAGGTGGATATCTAACTCAGTTTCACAGAAATTGCCATTATCTGCCTGGTACTCCGTGCGGCATTGTTTCTCGCAGCTCAGTCCTAGAGAGGTGTGGGTTTTGGAGTACCCAGATAATGGCCTATTTTACTGCAATAAATAAGAAAAAAAATTAAAATAGTGAAGGGTGTGATTGGGGTATCGGATTGCACGATCTGCCCTTCACTTGGGCGGGACCGACCGTGGTTGTAAATGTAAAACGTTTGTACAAATATTTTACCCTAACCTAATTAATTTAAATGGGTTCATAATGGGGGGGGGGGGGTAGTATTAGTAAAAGTTTGATAGTGGTATGCTATCTAGGTCCGTGAAAAGAAATGCGCCGGTTAGCGTAAACAATTTCTTTTGCACAGGCTGCCGACAGCAACCCACTATCGTTATTTAGGTGTTTATTAACGCCTCCCATTTCTTTACTTACCAAATCAACTCTCAATTCAAAACACAACAAAAATAAAAAAAAACAATTATTTTTTACAAACACTAAGTACAAGGTTATCCAATTCAAGCTTGATAAAGTAAACTTAAAAAAAACACACAAAATTTTCGGAATGTATTGTAATTTTTATTTCATTTTACAGATTGATCCTTGCCATTTTTAGTTAAACAAGATATCATTCAAATGTCCTCCAAGGGACTTCTTACAGGCTTTGATTCTTTTGCGGTAATTTTCAATGACTTTTCGGCACATTTCGGGCGGTATCTCAGCCATTACCTTACGAATATTAGTTTTCAATTCGTCAAGAGTTTGAGGATTGTTTGCGTAAACACGATCTTTCGCGTAGCCCCACATAAAGAAATCCAAAGGCGTTAAATCACAGGATCTTGGAGGCCAATTGACATCAGCCAATCGCGAAATCAAACGTCCAGGAAATTTCTCTTGCAAAAGATCTCGATTTGCTCGTGTTACGTGACTGGTTGCTCCATCCTGCTGGAACCACATATCGTCAAGATCATAATCTTCGACTTTCGTAAAAAAATAATCGGTTAACATGCGGCCATAGCGCTCAGAATTGACGGTAACGGTTCGTCCATGGTTGTTCTCAAAAAAATACGGCCCAATCACACCACCAGACCACAATGCGCACCAAACAGTGACTTTTTCCGGGTGTAATGGCTTCTCTACAATCAATTGTGGATTTTCTGAGCCCCAAATTCTACAGTTTTGCTTATTAACGTATCCACCAAGCGAAAAATGAGCTTCATCACTGAAGAAAATTTTGTTCGAAAAATCAGCATCGACGGCCTGTTTTTCCAACACCCAATTTGCGTATGTTCTTCGTTGTCCATGGTCAGCAGGCTTTAGCTCTTGTGTCAAATGGACTTTATACGGATGAAGATGCAAATCTAGATGCAAAATGCGCCATAATGAGCCATAAGATAGGCCTAAATGTTGAGCTCGACGAGGAATTGACAAATTTGGATCTTCTTCCACACTTTCAGCTACAGAAGCGATATTTTCAGCATTGCGAATGTTTCGATGATGCACAGACCTTACAATATCAGTAACAGATCCAGTTTGTTCAAATTTATTCACTGTATTCAATATGGTTTGCTTTGTAGGACGACCATAATCTGCTCGTAAAGCGCGAAATGTGGATACGGCAGAATCACTATTTTTATAATAAGATTTAATAATTTTAACGCGTTGGTCGATTGTTAAATGCTCCATATTCTTAAATGGCAGAATGTCAACTAAATAAATGACAGCGTACTTGACGTTTATCTTTGACAGATGTCGGTATACAGATTTCTACTTTATCAACCTCGAATTGGATAACCCGTTACATACTTTATTGTAATGAAAAATGATTATGCCTTGACCTCCGAAAAGTAAATGCGACAACTAAAAAAGACGCATACCATTTGCCATAGATGGGTTGTTAGAACGTTGGCATGAAACGAAGTTCATATCGCCAATTGGCCTAAAGAATGTATTTTGGCAGATTCCTTCCAGATGCAATGCGCCGCATACGATGTCTTATGGAGGCTTATGGATAAAGTAATCCCACACCAGTACCACGATAAAGTCTTCGTACATTTCGTTTAGTACAGGAAATTCATCCCCAACTTCGCAGAAGGAACTACTACGATCCTAAATTTGCTGAAAAAGGGATCTAAATTTAATTGGAATAATGACGCTCAAATGCTTTTTTATCCGGTGTGATGGCACCACCCAGGGTGTTTGGGGAGTGCTTTATCAGAAAACGAATGTGAAGTCGAGAGACCCATCGCTTTTGTATCACAGAAAAAGTGCCCAATTATTCGATAACAGAGCAAGAGTGTTTAGCTGATTATATACATACAGTGATTACACATACCATACAAGCTTAAAATGGCTAATGCAGGAAAAAGTTCAAAGCCGAAGGCTTGCACGCTGAGGCTTGAAGCTTCAAGGCTACGATTGTAACCGAACACCAGAGAGGATCTCTAAACTTGGTACCCGATACACTTTCCCGTATACACTACGATGATTTGCTAGAATTACTCGATGATATTCCTTTACTAGTTAACGCAGTTGACTTGCACTTCGAATGCTTCTCTAATACTGACGTGTCGCTTTTGAATGAAGTTCGTAGTTCTCCTGACAATTATCCGAATCACAAAATTCATGAAAATCGACTTTATATTCGTTTCGACCCTAAACGTGATACTGACCTTACTGATATTCCTTTGTGGAAAGTTTGGGTACCCAATGATTTGATACGACAGTTGATCGAGCAAGAAGATTTCGAGCGTACTGCTTCTCATTGCGGAATTAAAAAACCTTTGGAACGGCTGCGGAGATTTTGTTTTTGGTCCGAGATTCGCACTCAAGTCCGGAATTTCATTCAATCGTGTGAAATTGGCAAAATTATTAAAGTTAAACTAAAACCTCTTGCAAAAGGAAATGCTAACAAAATTACGGAATACTTACAACGGGATATATTTATGTTATACGGAGTACCAGGAGTTATACACTCTGATAACGGGGTCCAGTTTACTAGTAAAGAATTCCAGAATTTGCTGCGTGAGTTTGATGTTCGACATGTTCCAACAGCTATTTACTCACCAACCAAACGCGCCCGAACACGTAAACCATTCAATTGTTGCCTCTATACGAGCACACATTAACTCTGATCATCGCTACTAAGATGTGCACTTGGACGCCATAAGCCTTATTTTGTTTGGTTATCATGGGCACGGTAATGAGTATAAATTGCTAAGGAATTTAGAGTCTCTTAACGAAAATGAAATCCTGGTTAACACTCTACCCGAGCGCATGTGTTTACAGTTCTGTGCACCTGTTCTATTGTGCCGTGCTGCACCCTAAATCCAAATTGGTGATCTGGTATAATGCGACCTACAGTTAATATAGGTATTAGTTCTTCTAGTAGCATCTTTTCAAAGAGCTTTGAAATTATCGGAAGTAGACTTATTGGCCCGTACGACGAGACTTGGGTTTCGTCTTTACCGGGCTTAGGAATCATGATAATTTGAGATATTTTCCATTTTTGGGGAAAGTACCCACATCTCATAATCGCATTAAAAATATATGTTATATATTTTATGCATCTATCGGGTAATTCTTTGATCATTTTTCCAGTTATTAGATCATGGCCTGGAGCTTTCTTAGGATTTATCCACACCCTTTGTGTTCGACTCGTCCCTCGTAAACTGTGGTAGTACGCAGTAATTATTTTTTTCGTTTGGAGTGAACACTTTTTGTAGATGGTTAGAGAAAGCGATAGCCTTTTCTAAATCACTTCTGGTCCAATGACAATCTGGTTTCCTTACCGGTGGGTTCGATAGCTCTGGCCGTTTTAAATTTCTTGCTGCCTTCCACAGTGAGTAATCTGTTTTCTTTGTTGCTGTGAGCTCACTTAGGTAATTCTGCATTCCAAGATTGTGTTCTTCCCGTATTGCTTCTCTTAGAGCTTTAATAGCTCTATTTAGTTTCCATTTATGAAAAGGAGATTGGTGCAGCTGCCATAGCCGCAGAGTCGCCCGCTTATCTGCCAATAACTTTTGAAGCTAACAAAAGCTTACTATTTTTTCCGAATTTTAGTACTCCGGAGTAGCTTTTTTTGCAGCCATTTCCATTATTTGTCTTAAGTTTTCTATCGCGGCATCGATATCTTCTGGTGTTTGCAGTGGGACATCCAGATGACAGTTTACGTCTACTATGTTTCTATACAGAACCCATTTCGTTAGTTTGTTTGTTAAACGTTGGGGTGGTTCAGTTTTTAATGCTTGCGTACTTAGTGTTACGATTATTGGTGAGTGATCTGATGATAAATCATAACAGTCAACGACTTGAGCATTGGTGCGTGCTATTACACAGAAATCTATTAATTCAGGAATTTTCTTTCTATCGGTAGGCCAATAAGTGGGATGTCCAGATAATAAATAATCTAGGATTTTCTCGTTTAATGCGTCGTAGAGTTGCTTTCCCTTGGGTGACGTCAACCTCGAACCCCATTGCACATGTTTAGCGTTGTAATCACCTCCTGCTAGAAATTTGATTCCCAACTGATTAAAGTAGTTGATAAATTGCTGTTTTTTAATTGCATGTTTCGGTGGACAATAAACAGCCGATATTACAAATTTCCCAGACCAAACAAATAGTTGTAGCTTGGGTGTGATCTTTAGCATATTTCTGGAACTCGTAGTGCTTTAACTTTCTTTTGATCAAGACTGCGGTGTCGCCGTGTGCTTTTCCATCCGGATGTTTGGTGTCATAAACGGAATAGTCGGTAATATTAAAAAAATTGTGTTTGGTGAAGTGTGTTTCAGATATTAACATGATGTCTATATTTTGTTCGATAAGAAAGGTGTGTACCTCAGCTTTATGTTGCGGAAGCCCGTTCGCATTCCAAATAGCTATTTTTAGAACTGTCGTTTTTGATTTTTATCTATTATTTGCATAAGCGTATTCATATTTTGCATCATCATGCTCATTGGCCTTTCCATCATCGTCATGAAACTTTGGATGGTCTCGGTTAATTTATTTAGCGTGGTATGAATATTTAGGTCCTCTTCATTAAGACGAATTTTGGGTTTCGGTTTGTTACCTTTAGGATGTTTGCTTAAGAAACACCTGGCTATGCAAAACTGCTGTCAAACGTCTCCAAGTTATCAGTTTGTGTGTTTGCACTCGCAGGTTTGGTGACTATTGTATTTTTTGGTAACATGGCCCTCTGATTAAATTGCATATTGAGCATTCGTTGCTCAGCTCTCATGTTAGGGTTTATTTTCCGTTTTAAGTCCAGATACACTGCACATCCCCTGTAATTTGCAGTATGATTTTCACCGCAGTTACTGCAACGTTTCACAGATGGGTCATTGCGAGATTTGTCACACTGTTTGGAGTCGTGAAGTTCACCACAAATAACACAAACATCATTTAAAGTGCAGTATGCTTTCGTGTGTCCGTATTCTTGGCACTTTAGGCTTTGAACTGGTCCTGACCTCTTCTCTGGCTCTAGTTCCAAGCGGAAAATTGGTTGGGGTACCTTCTCACGGTTTCCTATATTACCAATAGAATTGACATGGAAACCTTCCGCAGCAAGTGCAGCTTGTATGTTGCTAACATCTACGCAGCCTTCAATTCCTTTTAGCACAACAGTGAGCTTTTTTTGACTTTTTAGCTGGTATGTGTAATAACTATTTTTTACCAACTTCGTCAAAATGTTTGACTAGGGCTCTGAAGCCATCGATTTCGAAGGTTTGAATCTTTGTTTCGTTTATATTACCCCTTTTGAGTGGCGCAATATAAAATTTAGAGTCTGTTAATGATGCGATTTTATTAACCAGTTCATTGTTAGATGCTTCCCTTAAATAAATTGGAGGCGGTTTCTCAGGTTTCGATTTCGGCGCTGTATTGAGGTCACCGACCTCTAAACCAGAGAATCGGTTGTTAAGCGGTATTTGGTTAACACCTAGTTCAATCCGTGTCACTTTGCTCCTGCCAGCATACTGAGCAGATCTCGGGCTACGTTTTCTTTTAGATTGAACAGTGATATACCTATCAAATCCCGTTTGCACTAGATTATTTTCAAACTGACCACGGTCACTAGAGTTCGTCGCACTGAGTTCATTCTTATTGTTTTCGTTTAGCATTGCATTTGCTGATGAATTAATTTTTTCTTCGCTGTTTTGATTTATAATTTTAAACGGCTGTATAACTAATTCTGTCGAAGAAGCACTTTTAATCACTTGTATAGGTGTTTTCTTTGGACTATGTTGAACTTCACCCACTTGATTTACACTTGTACTTCCAATATTTAAATTTTCTACATGAAGCTGGTTCAAGTTTGATGTAGATTGTGTTCGGCTTTCGGTGTTCGAAGAAGTCTTTTTTGGGGAAAAAAGGGCCTTCATGTTCACATTATCACTCACTAAATTACAATTTTATATTATATATTATAACAAAATAAAAAGCACTAACACTGCACTTTTTGTTTGTTTTATTTTACGTCCGATGTTAGTGAAATCAATTTTGCGACTATTTGTAAATACTTGATTAGTTTTACTATAGGTACTAAACTTTATTATAAAATTTACATGTCTACTAATTGGTTTTTATTTTAACAGTGTTAAACAGACATGATTGTGAAATACATACCAAAAATAATACCAAAAATGTACACTGTTAAATTTAAAAATATTCCAATTGGATTTATTTTGTAGTGAAATTGAAACATTTTTAGATAATCTTTAACATTTGTACTTGAGAAGCCCTTGAATCCCTAATAGCGTCGCTGTAAAGAACAGATAATTTTCTAACAGTTTTAAATAAACACGAGAAAATTGTGATACATTTTACTAAAGTTTTTTTAATTCTAAAGAAGGTTATTTTAGACACTGTTTCTACTTTTATATCTCCGAATCTAGAGATGTTCACGGGGTCTCACCTATATGGCTGAATAGCTAAGTCAAAACCTCACGTGTGTGGTAAATAAGGTTGAGATATGATGATCTTTAACTTATGCAGCGTATTTTAAACAATAGTGGTTTTTGATATCAATCTATTTTCAAATTTTACTGTTACCGCTCCTTGATATATTCATAATATTTAAAATGTATTTTAGGATAGCACAAACAAAGTTTTAACAATGAAATAAACAGGGTTAATTTATGAAAATATTTACTGTGCCATATACGACTTAGAAGTTTCATGAATTTGAATAAATTTTCAAATTGTGTATCACCGATCCTAGAGATGTTCACGGGGTCTCACCTACATGGTCAGATAGATCAGTCAAACCCCTATGTGGGTAATGAACGGGATCTAATTATGATGATTTTTAACTAGCCCAGAGACATTTTTACGTTTATGGTTATATTGCCCATACCAGAAATGTTCACGTGATCTCTTTCATATATTCGAATAGGTCAGAAAATTTTCTATCAATATCGTGTAAATGGGGCACGAATAATGATTTTCATCATGTTTTCCATAATTTACAACTTCTTCGTTTACAATTTTACTCTCGATTGGAAATTTTGGTATTTTCTCCAATAGGATTTTTACCCATTGACATTCCCAAATAAGCTACGAACCCGATTTATTGTGAAAACAATCAAATAACAAAAATCCTATGAATGTTCTCAAGGTCACGTTTATACTTTTGGATAGTTTAGAGCTGTGGTTATTTCACTGACTAGCGCCTAGTATATTATATGATCTTAGGGATTTAGGGTTTTTAGGTTTTAGAAATTTTCACATATGGAACATAAAGCTGATACTCGGCGTGAACTGCATAGCAGTTGAATTAAATAAATTATTTTGTAGGTTTGTGTTTTTTTTTAATGAATGAATATATATTTGAATGATAATTATATTATTGTATTGCTCTTGGGTAAACAATATTTTTGGGTTTGCTATTTGGTGCGTACATAAATAAGTTGGCGGGTATTCCGACGCGTGAACAAGCCACGTATAGCTGTCCATGTGAGAAGCAGGGATTTTGTAGATTCAATCCACAAACTTGAAGCAACTGAAAATTGCAATCTATTAAATTCGAATGGCATATCGGTCGGTATTATTGTTATTCGCGGTAATATGACGTGTTCTCTTTTGAATTGGCCATCCAACATTATTGCTTCGATAACGTTATTCATCAATTTTTTGACTGCAATTCTTTTTGACTGCCATTGCACAGTCGTGGCGGATCCATATTTCGAAGCATTTTGTCAAAGAACAGATGATTTGAGACATGCGTTTAGTTCATCGGCTGGTGCGGAACGTGGTATAACTGGTTCAGTCTAATGAAAATCACCACCCTGCAATATGAGTGCACCTTCGAACGGCTCTGTATTACCTCTTAAATCTTGGAGTGTAATTATGGATAATGCTATAAAAAACAGCTACAACAGAGAGGGTTTTACGTAAATTTTTTTTCTAAATGACTTAATTTTATCTTCAATCTCGAACGAACCTACACAAAAACTAAAATCAACACCAAGCCACTGTATATAATATTTAGTAAAATTTGTTGGATTTCAACAAGTGGTTGGTGCTTATCTTTATATCATTCATAATTTCAAATAAACGTAAAATTGTACAACAATACTAGTTCATATGTTTGCTAAACTTTTCCCATACCTGAATTTTTTCTTGTATTGCATGTGGGTGTCGCTGTAAATTGCATTTCTACCTCCACCCAAAAGATCTGCTGCAACGTTATAAGATGCAGCGGCCAATGCAATGCTACTTTGTAAGAAAATTGTTGCCAAAATCAATGATAACAGAAATGTTTTGCTTACTCCACCGGGAGCATTGAGGAAAAACAAACTGACAATTTCTTGCGGAATCGCATTCGTAATGCAGATCAGTTTTGCAGATTTGTTTTAATTAAATCTGCTCTCTGTGCTTTTCTTCTATTGGAGAAAATACCAAAATTTCCAATCGAGAGTAAAATTGTAAACGAAGAAGTTGTAAATTATGGAAAACATGATGAAAATCATTATTCGTGCCCCATTTGCACGATATTGATAGAAAATTTTCTGACCTATTCGAATATATGAAAGAGATCACGTGAACATTTCTGGTATGGGCAATATAACCATAAACGTAAAAATGTCTCTGGACTACACAATTTGAAAATTTATTCAAATTCATGAAACTTCTAAGTCGTATATGGCACAGTAAATATTTTCATAAATTAACCCTGTTTATTTCATTGTTAAAACTTTGTTTGTGCTATCCTAAAATACATTTTAAATATTATGAATATATCAAGGAGCGGTAACAGTAAAATTTGAAAATAGATTGATATCAAAAACCACTATTGTTTAAAATACGCTGCATAAGTTAAAGATCATCATATCTCAACCTTATTTACCACACACGTGAGGTTTTGACTTAGCTATTCAGCCATATAGGTGAGACCCCGTGAACATCTCTAGATTCGGAGATATAAAAGTAGAAACAGTGTCTAAAATAACCTTGTTTAGAATTAAAAAAACTTTAGTAAAATGTATCACAATTTTCTCGTGTTTATTTAAAACTGTTAGAAAATTATCTGTTCTTTACAGCGACACTATTAGGGATTCAAGGGCTTCTCTAGTATAAATGTTAAAGATTATCTAAAAATGTCTCAATTTCACTACAAAATAAATCCAATTGGAATATTTTTAAATTTAACAGTGTACATTTTTGGTATGTATTTCACAATCATTAAACAGACACATTTTTAAAAGTTTTAAAGAAGAAATTGATGAAGAGATTTTTGTACATTCTAAAGCTTTCCTTATAAAAATTCAAAGCCAACGAGCATCTCTGATACGTTAAATGTTTTATTTTTGTATGCCTCATTCATCACCGTGCTAATCAATCAATTCTGGAAAAACAAAAGCCCAAATAGAAAATCGTAACTTTAGAAATTTTTTGATTTAAAATTTTCCTAGAATTTTCTTGTTCCAACATATATTATTCTCCGAATCTACTCCTAGAACGCATACATAAAAGAATTAGATTTGGAGTTTTGTTTGTTGAAATTCGTGTGGTTTTAATGTGAGAGGCAAACAACCCATCTCCAACCAAGATAAATTGAAAATGAGTTTTGATTCATTGTATGTCAATATCATAACCTATAAACACAAAGTGTACTCGTCGTATATATACGAGTATGTATGAATAAGTTTGTAGATATTTTATATTCTACAGATCATCCATTATACCTCTCATTCGAATGATATCTCAGGCAGCAGTAGCAATACAGCATCAGAAGCACACACCATAGTGATAATTTTTGTTTTTTTTTTGTTAGTTGTGTGTACGCCAAACAACCGTCTATACGTAAACATACAGCTCGAGAAGAAAATGATAATTTTTCATGTTGGATTTATATTCTAAACACTTTTTCGATTTAACATTTTGCTTTTTTATTTCTTGCTTGGTTTCAATTTATCCAGCAGTTTTGTGTGGTTGTTGTTTTTGTTGCTGCCTTCGAATTTCCATAAAGAAAAATATAAATAAATTTATAAAATTTATAATATTTGACTTTAAGATTTTCGGTTTTTTTTTTTACATATTTTTATCTTTGCCTTTTATATTGTATATATGTCTATATGTCTAACCATCTCAAATTGTACGATGATACATTTATAACAAAAAATGTTTTATTCGTACACACATATTAGACGTATACAGTAGGTAAACAATTTTGAACTCGTCTGAATTTATCACTGTGGACCAAATGGATTCGATTTTGGGCGAATTTGCATGATCAATGCCTTCGTCGGGTTACTCAATCATTTTTGATTCTGTTTAGCTGGGGTTAACGAAAAGAAAAATTTATATTTTGTATACCCACGAGCTGCTGCTCTAGCATCATTGCCATCATCATCATTTTCATCGTCATCATCATAAGCCAAACCAAATATATGCATAAATAATAAAAATTTATACGAAATATTAGAAATCCACATAAAAATATATACAAACACTTTGCCATGTACAACATATACACTCGATATACACTAAATTTTACTCTATATATAGATGTATGTATGTATATTTGGTATGCTTCAGGGTGTGACCCAAATAAAACAAGGAATCTGTGTACGAAATATACAATTTTTAAGGAAAATTTATGAAAAATAAGAAAAATCATGACTTATATTTCATCATCAATCCAAATATAAAAAATGATTATTTTATGCTGCTCTTTCCATGTGTGTACCTATATGTTGTGTGTGTAAGTGTGCTTTTTGTTATTTTTTGTTTTGGAAGTTGATTTTTCTCGAAGAAATTATTCTTCCATCCTTAGCATACCTACCTCTAACAAAAAATAAAAAACGAAAAAATTTTATTTGAATTTAATTTATAAGGATAAAAATTAAGGTAAATTTATCATTATAAATTTGATGTAGGTGAAGTATTTATCATGATATCTAGATATATTTATGAATTTACGTATATTTTATGTATGAGCTTTAATCATCATTTAAAAGTGTGTTAAAGATGAGGCAATGATAAAATAAAATTGGAAATCAGGGTTTTAATGAAATATGTATGCCCCCAGCGTATTTGATAGATTTATGTGTCCTCTCTATTCCTGACCATCATCATGAACTTGACGATCATCGACGTCAAGCATAACTATCGTTTATCAGGAAATTGTGGTAGTCTTTTACAAAAATTAGTGCCAAAAAACGATTGAGACAGAAAGGTTCAGCACATCGTTCCGAAAATTGAAAACCCCTCGGTATCGGGTTGGCTTTTTTGTAAATATACTTCCAGTACACTGATATCCACCAAAGTGAAAAAAGCTCTCCCAATTTATGGTAATTGGTACGTATGAAATTTTGGTTTATTCTATATGGGAGATAGCCAGATATTACTTCAAAAAAATAAAATTCGTAGAACAAAGGGGTTGACATATGTGTAACCAGTGTTGGACATTTTACACGTAAAAAACGTTATCTACATTTGTATGTAAATAACGTAAATTACGTAACAATTTGTGTAGTTTACATAAAATATGTAAAAAACACTCTGAAATATAACTGAACATATTGTCAGAGTTGGGCGAGGTAGATTACGTAATGTAATCTACACAGTTGTCGACACTTAATCTATAACGAAGATTGCATAGCGATTTTCTGCATTCCTGACGTCGACAATGTAGACAACGTCAACAACCTAAGAAATGATATTACAATCTATATTTTCTCACTATTTTTTCTAGATTTTGTTAGTTAGTCTCACAAACTTACTGCTACTAACTTGTAATCATCTTATTATCCAAGGGGCAAAATAAGTGTACATTGTGATATTGAAAGACGTCAATTATTAGCTGGTATAATTCATTCAAAATACATCAGCTAATTTATGAATGAATGAAATATTTGCCAATTCAGTAACCAAACATTGTTAGTGCAATTCAACTCCATATTTTTTTAATTCGGCTAAATCTCAGTAGAGGTCAACAAAATATACATGGTTCGAATTTGAACTTTGAATTCTTAGTTATGATTTTCAAACGAACATTTTTTTATGTTATGAGGGTTTAATAAAAATTTGCATCACGCCGATTTTTTTTTAGTTTAAATTTTCGACTAACTATATTGATGGTTAGCTCATTCCAGTTGTTTAAAAATGACACAAAATATGAGGATTAATTAAAATTTACTAAATAAATTAAGATTAATAATTACCAACATATTTGTATATGGAGATTGATAAATCTGAACTAATTTTGCAGTTTAGAACTGGATTTCAAACATAATTTGATTTCTGAATATTAGAATCATCTATCAATGACTAACACGAACTAAACACAAATTTTGCCAAATTAAAAATTGAATGTTATTTTTTAAAAGTTAAAAACAGCGTGGGCCATTTGTTAGTCCATTATTCATTTGTAAATAAAACACACGTTTAATCATCAGAAACGGCCATGAGGCTCAAAGTCGGAGGAGGAAATTGTAACTCGTCGGATTCGGATTCATTCGTCGAAAACCACGGTTTAACGTTGGATTGAAACTATTATACTTGGTTATTCATATGGCATTTCTGTGGTCACCTCAATTCACCATCACCAACCTACACTTCACTTTACTCTAACATGGTGGTTGTAATCGTTCTCTAATATTTGAAATTACCAAAGAAAAATAATTGATAATTTTTTTTTACGAAATCGTGTTCTTTATCAGCCAATTCAAGACAGTAGTATTCCGCGTGTATGGGTTTTACATAATATATTTTACAAATACCACGAAGCATCGTAATTCTCATCGTGCTGTTTTCGTCTTGCGTGTTTATGTACATCTGTTGATGTATTTACTCTGTTTGGCCGTACAGTGTGATGAATGATGAGTTAGCGATGTGTTTGCGAGATGTTATATTATCGCTTCTTCATTTTTGTCTAAGAGATGGACGAATTTTCATACCAAAGTGGTAAACATGATTTCCCAAAGACATCAGGTCATACACAGACATAATAGCCTCACGTTATTTGTTCTCTAAACTATAGAGAAAATACTCTGTCACTATATCCATCAGCAAGCGTATAAAGTTGAAAACTCAATAGTAAATGTTCTAGATCAAAATTTATATTGAAGAATTAAAGGCTTGGTAAGCAACACCATCTAAGCTGGTTGGGTATCATCACTTGTAATGAAAATAACTAAAATTTTGGTGTAGTATGGTACATGAAACGTCGACATGGCTCATTTAACGGTTACTCGGAAAAAGTAGGAAAATTCCAAATGAACTAGTTAAGTTATAAGTTCAAGC
Organism: Nephrotoma guestfalica; assembly: GCA_963691935.1. Classification (NCBI taxonomy): domain Eukaryota; kingdom Metazoa; phylum Arthropoda; class Insecta; order Diptera; family Tipulidae; genus Nephrotoma; species Nephrotoma guestfalica. Next base: position 102,445,545 of record OY829913.1, read on the forward strand.
TAAATAAGATACAAAATAGATTGCACGTGGCTCTCCTCAAAGTCTACCGTCATAAAAAACCATTCTATCCGTTATAGGTTTATCGAGTGATTCAAAAATTAAACAAATGTTTCTGATAGCATCTCATACATTCATTAATTGCATGCCTCCTGGAGATTTTGATATAAAAAAGTGTATGAAACATGTTCTGCAAAATATGGTTCTATTTGTTGCAACAATAAACCCCCTGCTCATATTTTCACATAAACCCTCCAACAAGAGTTATTTAGTTATGTATTTTGTGTGAACGATTTTCTTTTTTGATTATTGTTCCCTCCCAACCCCTTCTTAATCGTTCAATATATATATATAACATAAACTCATATTTCTTCCATCTAATTACACGTGCCATTCGTTTGTAATTACAGGATTTAGAAAATACTGGATTTTACATTTTCGTTTTTCTTCTATTTTATGAAAATTTACAATAAAAATTAAATAAATGAGCACGTGCAATGTTTAGATAAAACCTAATTAGTTGATTGTAATTAGAAAAATAATGTTCGTACATTTCGTAAAAATGCGGGTATACGATGATGGTGCGCACTACCCTACCAATGTTGGTGATGAAAATGTTATATTACAATTTGCATACAAAACTTATTTAAATTTTTAACGTTGAGGCTCTGCTTATTATTTTTAATCAAATTATTTAATTTTGTTAATTATATGCTTAACATAATATAACCATAAACCATTTCAATACAATATCGAGGCTACTATACAAAATTAACCATATAATACCTTACTGGATATATTGGAACAAATCGCTAGTAGCTGTAGGCCCAATAATACTTTCGCGGTTAACAAAATTAATTTTATCGCTATATTTTACATAATGTGCATCCAAAATTGTTAAATGTGACGGCAATAAATTGATCGCGTTACATCTGATCAATCAAATACAATAGCATTACGTAAAACTACACGAACGCCACAATAAAATTAAAATTACTATTACCTATATTAAATTACATACGAAACAAACCAAAAACAAATAGTAAAGCTTTTGAAAGCTTTCACAGAAATGTATTATGCGCCTTCATGAATGTGTATAATACAGTAAACAACAAAATTGGAAATTCAATTCATCAATATTTTATCGGAAATAAATTTATTGAAATGTAAAATTTATTGTGCTGGTATTTATGCTATTCTTGCATGTCATAAATTTAATTAAAGCTTTTCTGTTGAGCTTTTATATAATATACAACGTTTTGTTTTATTTATTATAATCTATTCTTATTGGATTTCAATGTCCATACATACTCGTACATGCATATGTATGTGGTAAATCTAGTTTTAGTATAGTGTTCCTCCCACTCTTGGCGATAATCTATATACGCTCAGAGTGTTTTAGGTTCACAACGGATATAGATTGCAATTTTCTTTTTGTTTTATTACGAATCCAGGCGATATGCATCTGACATATTCGTACCACAAGTGCTACCAATCGTTATAGGCACTATTGTTGAAGCCGTTCATACGGTGAGCATATTATAAAATTACTGTTGGTAGAATATTTTAATTATTTTGAGAATCGGGGTGAATATGTAGTGGCCCCCAATCGACTTTCTTGTGCCATGAATGTGCAATACATAAATCTCGAATACACCACATATGATTTATAAAGAGAGAATTCAAGAGGGAACAAAGGTCAAATAGTTAAACGGATCTGTTTAACAACACAAACATATATGACTAATGCAAAGGGACATACAATTAAATTCCACTGAAAGATCCCAAATTGCATTGTTTCATAATTTATGCAGAAACTGTTCATCAGCAGAACATGAGACATATGTTAAAATTGTTTATTGAGCTTTTATATTTTAAATTAAAGTTAACAGTATTTTACTCAATTTTTAAAAACTAACTTTATTATTTCTTTAGCTTTCGGAACCTTTTCGGTTCCATTCTCAAAAGAATACTAAAACAATTTTACAAAAAAAATATTTTCTATACAAAAACGAAATGAAGGCTATCTAAAATGTAGCTATTTTTCTGTAGATATCGTTAGCTACTAGAAAAAATATTTATTTGAGCTAGGCAACAAATTTCGTATCTACAGAAAAAACACTTGACAAAATAAAATTTGAATTTAAAAAGCTTAAATTGAAAATAATTGTTTCCATATTTGTTGTATATTTATCATCTAAACATGGTTCGACATCCCTGAAATTTTTGTAATAAAATTATGAACATAAAAATTATGATAACTGTACTGTAAATTTCATAAAATTAAAAGGTTGAAAAATAGATTGAAAAATAAAGAAAAGGGCTAGAGAGAATTTGGATTTCAACCTGATAGGTTATTAGTAATAATTGAACGACAACGAACTATTTAATCGGCATAAACCACACCACAAAATTTGGTGACAGCGGAGGGATTACCACAATTTTAATAAAGTTTATTATAACTCGTACAAAACGTTATATAGTTGAAAACTAAATAACGTAAAAGATTAAAACATGTAAGTGAAATAATATGATAATAAGAATAAAAAAAAATAAAAAATAACAAGATAAAACTGATAGTGAATTCATAATCATAATAATTAATATTAATAAACAAATATAATAATTATATATAAAAAAATACGGTGAAATTGTCCATATAATAACGTTTTGTGAAAAATCATACGATCATACACCGTCAAACTTGAGAATCCGTTAAATTTTGTTCTGCATTGAAAAAATATTTAATAATAATAAAAAGAAAAATCCGCATGTACCTTGCGCATCTATACACATATTCTTGGAAATTTTATTGTGTGAGAAAAATTTTTGGCGTATGTAACCACCCTTGGTCGCTTTGCACATGTTGTATTGGTTTTTTCCAACCTCCGGGTGCTTCAGTGGGTAGGGTTTTCTGTGCGACCAATATAGGCGTCACAACTTCATCATGTGCGTACACAATATCACTATGCTCACTATATATCACAGCCACCCAACGTTTGCCTTCGACGGAAACTCATCACTTCCCCAATATAGCTAACAAATCAGCAAATCATTTTATTCATTATGGACCAGCCGACCCAAAAAAAAAACCAACGTAGAAAAGAAAACTATACACAATTCATAAAACACCAAACTGAGTTATATTATAATGCATTGAATATTTGTATTAATGTATAAGAAAATTAAGCGTATAAATAGTACATTGAAAATTATTTCCCTTATCGTGTGGGTGTACAACTTTTGTTTTTATCTTTTGAACGAAGTTATAAGGTATATATGTACGTATATAAATAATATAATTATGGTTAAAACAAATGGAGATAATATGAAAAATTAATTTGCAGAAAAACTCACCCGATTTTTCCTAGATCACGTCCAACGAGAGCTCTGGTGTGTCGTGCTGGAACCTAGAGTATACGATCTCTGCGAATACCCCTATGCTTATAGTTTTATTTAATTTGTATTTATTATTTTTAAATTATTTATATACCATTTAACCATTTACGTTTCGTAATTTTTCCTTCTTTTTTTCTTTTTTTTTTATTTTCCTTTTTTTTTCAAAGAATCATGTTTCACACCACACGAATTCACTAAACTAAACTAACAAACACTAATTAATATTAAAAAAAATGGCATGCAATTTAACTTTACTTTAAGATTAACAAATATATATATATATTTTTTTAATTCTGACAATTTTAAGTCTATTGAAACAAATATGGCTAAGAATTTTTTTTTTCAATAAACCACCATCCTAACCAAAATTTAGATTTACACTACTCCGTATAGCGTTGTTGTATTTGCCGGTCTTCGATCGACGCACAAAAAAAACTGTAATCCAGCAATACCTAATCCTCTCGCATGTGGTGGTGTACAACAACACTCAGCTGGAGTTGAACGATGACGTGGTATCGGATTTGTATGTATAATCACTAATTTCGGTGAACGGTATGATTTCTTTTTTCTTCGATAATTTTGATTGTTTATTTACCGGTGTCTTGGAATTTCGGCTCAATCACGTATTGTGCTTATGTGCAGCTGTTGTCGCCTCTATTTGGCCTATTTTTTTGAATTTATTCACCAAGATTTCGAGCCGGCTTGAGGCCGCGCCCCAAAGAGGTGCGAACCAGGTGGTACCGCTTAGGGAAGTCGCGTCACGATAATCGGATAACTTCTCCAATACAAACCGGCTAATCACAAAACCATTCAAAGAGACAAGACAAAATAGAATCGTTAGAATCACACGAGACACCGCACTATGGAAAATGATCAGATTATTTAATAAATGCGCTTACCTCGTCAATATGTGACAGCAACCAAAAAAACTAAATTGTCACAGTTTGCAGCACCCGACTCAGTAGTGCGACCAATTATGTTCACCTTTTCCGATACTTGTACGATTTTGTATTTTTTTGATGTTTTCTACTGAGTAACCAAAATGGAAATGGAAGTACGAGCAACTTGCCACAATTATTTAGCCCGGTAAATTCATTGGGGAAATTATTAATTGTCTTACCGGTAACCAACCGAATAGGCAATTATTTAAGCTTCGTTAAAACGGTTAATTAACCCGCGAGTTATTTTGAAAGTAAGTGTTATAATTTATAAAACCCGAAAATCGTAATATAAAACTTTGTCGTGGACATTCAGGCGTACTCCGAAAATAGAGCAAAGAAACATTCAACACCATTTGTGTTCGTTGCACCATTCTAAAACCACACCGGCGGTTACACGTATTCAACCTTAACCACGTGGAAGTTTCTATTCGGCCGAACAGCAAAAATTTTCTGATCATCATACACTGATGGAAGGCTCAACAAGTTAATCATCCATTAACGAATGTACACAATTCACCAATTAAACACAAACGAGGGTATAATTACTGAAATTAGTAATTAATACCGCAAAGAAGCATGGGGTCAATTACAACCTTGAACCAACCTTCAGCACGTGTAAACTAGAGTAAATATTATATTTTCTAAGAAAAAAAAATATCTAAATTCATTCAGTGATCGTACAGTGGCGCCCAAACTAATATGGCTTCCTTTTTTAGAATCATTTCCTTTTCCGGTATCCATTTTTTTCCTTTCCCCTTCCTATTTTTAGCACATGTTTTTTTTTTCTAAGATCCAAAATGAATAAAACTTTTTATTTTTTGCTTTTGTCGAATTAGAAATCAAACATGGTTTTCTATAAAAATGTATTCATCTTAAAATTTTTTTTTCTTATTATACTTAAAACATATAGTAATACTAATCAACTCGAATCTATCTATATTACTGCATTTTTGTATAGATTTAGGTACGAATTCTGGTTGGTCAGTACCCTAAAAAAAAAAAAAAAAATTTGTTGTTTCGCATTATCTGACTTGGTTTTCGGCTCCCTATTAAAAGTTTGATTGCCGGACTTAGTCGATGTTGTAAACGGCATATGTGTAAATACAATTTAGCAAATGTCAAGTGTTTCCGGTTTTAAACCGTTTGATCTATTGAGTTGCTGAATTGTAATCTAACTTATCATTGTCCTTCCTTCCTTTCCTTTCTCTAAGATGCCAATTACCTACTATAAATAAATTCGCAAATGTCAAAGGACATTTCTAATGCCAAGGGATGCTGCTCTGGTTCACCCTCACCTGCATATTATTGATTTCATTGCACTAATTAAATTTCGGTTCATTTATAAATTTTGTTTGAGTGGCACATGTTGTGTTCTTTATTCATTAAGAGTCATTACGTTACCTAATATTAAGTCATAGTAATTTTTTTCGATTTTTACGAATTCGCAAATTGAATTGTTTGTTTTAACACTGCTTTCGTGAAAGTTTATAATCTTTTTTATATTTTAGTTTTGGATTTTTCATTATTCTTATTGTTGTGAAATAAGAAACCAGAAAAATTTGCATATCATTTTCCATTCTCAGATCTATACTCATTTTGTGGTTATACAAACTGTTTTATTCGGATTGTATGGACATTTGAGGTGCTAGCTATTCGCACATAACCCTATAATTCTATATCTGTACATGTATATATACATATTTATATATACCATACATAAACCCGCATACACGTTAACATTTTTGGTTTTTCTTATTTAATGCCACGTTGTACTGTGATATTTCGTGAATCGGATACATCCTGAAATTTTTCTTTATCAAATTATACTACTCGCATTGTGAAATTTTTTTTATTACATTTTTGTATTTTAAACAAGTTTTTTTTTATAATAAACAAAATGGACATAACATCATTAAAAGCAGATGAACTTGAGGTTGAATATGAGATTCGCGGCATTGTTCCTGATTCACTCGGGGCAACGAATGATCTGTTAGACCTAATAGCTTCTGAGAAAGCCGGTACGGTACCTGTCCCGCAGCGAATGCATTCAAAAGCATCCAAACGACCTGACGCGGAAGTAGAAAGCTGTCGGACAAAATTAATCAAATTACAAAGCGACGTTTCTAATTTAAAAGACTTACCGGGGGGGACAAGAAGTACAACCGCACGCCAAATTGCTTCTCGGTTGTTACATGTTTTGGGGAGGTTAGAACGCGTTCCTCAATCACGCACCTATGGTGACCAAGCTCGTCGAGTGCAAGACTCGTGTGAAGGTTTGTTATCCTCAATAAGTATTTACTTAGATGATGTAGATAAGTTAAACGAATCTATTGAAGCGGCTAGTCAAGTAACCATCACCCAGGGTATTGTAGGAACTTCAAGTGTGCCCACAAGTGGTTCCGCTTCAACTAAAACTGCCGATCCATCTAATATAATTCAGCCTTCATTTTTGAAAGCTACGCGTACTGATTATGACGAGAACCCACCTGAGACTGATGGGAAAAAGCTTTCCGACAATCAGAATTTATTTATGACAGCTATGATGGCACAGTTGAATCAACTATCTTCACAGTTGACTTTGATAACTAAAAGGCAGTCAAAAATTGTAATTTTTGGGCGAGTCACCGAAAAAAAAATTTAAATGCTCGTGAAAGTTTGTTATACCAAAAAAATATAAGATCAATGAAAAGTGGTCCTTTTATTAATTAATTATATATTGAATTATTGTAAATAATTAAATCAATCATATATAGAATAATTCCATTAATTAAATTTGTAATAATATATTAATGTATTAATGTGATAACAAATAAAAGTGGAAAGCATGTCATAAACAATAATGGACCCAAATGTGTTGTGAGACAATTTTTTTTTGTGTGTACGACAAAAAAATCAGATAATAAAGGGTGTTTTTTTAAGAGGTTGCCGATTTTTTTTTTGAATAAAACACATATAAAATTATGAAATGACCAAAATTTTTTTTTATTTGGTAGATAATTTTTTGGCATTTAACATTTAAACACAATTTCTGGCATATGGCTACCACGACTATTTTTCACAAATGTCATTCTGGAGGTCCAATTTTCCAGCACTTTTTCAAGCATTTGAGGGCGTATGTCAGCAATGACACGTTGAATATTGGTTTCCAAAGCGTCAATCGATTGAGGTTTATCCACATAAACCAATGACTTCACGTATCCCCACAAAAAGTAATCGAGTGGCGTCAAATCGCACGAACGCGGAGGCCAATTCACCGGACCATTTCTCGAAATAATGTTGTCGTTGAAAGTTTCTTTCAATAAGTCGATTGTTTCACGTGCTGTATGGCAAGTGGCACCATCTTGTTGAAACCACATTTCATTCATATCCATATCTTCAAGATTTGACAACAAAAACTCATTTAACATGGTTCTGTATCGATTTCCATTCACGGTAACGCGTCGTCCTTCCTCATTTTTAAAGAAATATGGACCGATGATCCCACCAGCCCATAGACCGCACCAAACAGTACATTTATCAGGATGCATTGGTAATTCTAGAACGGCGTGTGGATTATCTTTGCTCCAAATGCGACAATTTTGTTTGTTGACGTATCCATTTAACCAAAAATGCGCCTCATCACTGAAGAGAATTTTACGGTAAAAAAATGGATCTTCGTTCAATTGATTTAACGACCAATCACTGAATTCACGGCGCAAACGATGGTCGTGTGGCTTTAATTCTTGCACCAATTGAATTTTGTATGGCACCAAACCCAAATCTTTACGTAAAATTTTCCATAAAGTCGATGGACAAAGTCCAATTTGCTGAGCACGACGACGAATCGATAAATTGTCGTTTTCTTCGACACTGGCCTCAACGACAGCAATATTTTCTTCTGTACGAACTCTTCTCATTCTTGTCGGTGGCTTGGCATCCAAAAGAGTGAATGTAGACCGAAATTTGGTAATTACGTTCTTTATGGTGGTCTCTGACGGACGATTATGTGCACCATAAAATTCACGAAGTGCTCTATAAACATTTTTAATTGAACACTGATTTTGAAAATAAATTTCCACGATTTGAAAACGTTGTTCTGGAGTTAACCTATTCATAATGATTTGCCAAACAATACTGAGTAGAAATGCCACTTTGAGCTGTCAAAACAACTGTCATAAAATAAAACGACATCTATCGGAAAAACAAACCTCCTAAAAAAACACCCGTTACAAAAAAAAACAACAAAAAAAAAACAAAAAAATCTAGTTAATTACATTTTATGGACGAGCATGAATATTTTACCGGTGTGAAGTTTCTAACAAAAAATAACAAAAAAGCCAAATTATATATGTGTTGGTAACACTCAATATTAAATTCTTATTAGAAAAAATTGAGTGAGATTTATTACACTGTAAAATTATTTTCCGAATGAAGATATTTTAAAATTAAATTTTCTTAAATATAATTTATTCAAAAATACAAAATATTAATGAAATGCAATGATTATTAAACCAGATAAGAAAAAACAAATAAAAATCAAGTGAGAATTAGTTAACAAATAAATAAAAGTAAAAGCTATAACAGAAAAATATCAGAATTGTTTATTGAAATTTCTCGATCAAAATACTGTGTATTTTATCAATCTGGGCCAATAACAAGCCATTTCCAGAGATTAGGGCAAGACACCACTATATAGGTTAAATTGGCCTATCTCTAAAGAACATTTTCCGGTATAAGGTTTTCCCAAGCGGAGAAAACGCAACCTTGTTAATAGCAATTTTCCACGGTAAATTTTGAGTATTTATCAATCTGTATTAGAGAGAGAGATAGTGTTTATCTATTGCTATTAACAAGGTTGCATTTTCTCCGCTTGGGAAAACCTTATACCGGAAAATGTTCTTTAGAGATAGGCCAATTCGACCTATACAGTGGTGTCTTGCTCTAATCTCTGGAAGTGGCTTGTTATTGGCCCAGATTGATAAATACTCAAAATTTACGGTGGAAAATTTGCAATTAACAAGGTTGCATTTTCTCAGCTTGGGAAAACCTTATACCGGAAAATGTTCTTTGGAGATAGGCCAATTCAACCTATATAGTGGTGTCTTGCCCTAACCTCTGGAAGTGGCTTGTTATTGGCCCAGATTGATAAAATACTCAAAATTTACTTTGGAAAATTGCTATTAACAAGGTTGCATTTTCTCCGCTTGGGAAAACCTTATACCGGAAAATGTTCTTTAGAGATAGGCCAATTCAACCTATATAGTGGTGTCTTGCCCTAATCTCTGGAAGTGGCTTGTTATTGGCCCAGATTGATAAATACTCAAAATTTACGGTGGAAAATTGCTATTAACAAGGTTGCATTTTCTCCGCTTGGGAAAACCTTATACAGGAAAATGTTCTTTAGAGATAGGCCCATTCGACCTATATAGTGGTGTCTTGCCCTAATCTCTGGAAGTGGCTTGTTATTGGCCCAGATTGATAAATACTCAAAATTTACGGTGGAAAATTGCTATTAACAAGGTTGCATTTTCTCCGCTTGGAAAAACCTTTTATCGGAAAATGTTCTTTGGAGATAGGCCAATTCAACCTATATAGTGGTGTCTTGCCCTAATCTCTGGAAGTGGCTTGTTATTGGCCCAGATTGATAAATACTCAAAATTTACGGTGGAAAATTGCTATTAACAAGGTTCCATTTTCTCCGCATGGGAAAACCTTGTACCGGAAAATGTTCTTTGGAGATAGGCCAATTCAACCTATATAGTGGCGTCTTGCCCTAATCTCTGGAAGTGGCTTGTTATTGGCCCAGATTGATAAAATACTCAATATTTTGAGTGAATATTTTCAATAAACATATTTTATATTTTTTTTTTTGTTAAAGCTTTAATTTTATTTATTTGTTAAGTTTTTTTTAAGTTACTTAAATATTTCTTTAATATCTTTTGTATTTTTATCCTTTTTATATTTTATTATGCAAGTTATGAATTTATTTAATATAATAATAATTTTTAATAAAATTTTTACTAATTTGCATTTATAAAATATTAACAGTGCAAATCACCAACACTGAAACAATTCAATATGACAGCTATTGGAATCTATTTGAATCCAATAAGAATTGTGTCCCCGCCATGTTTTCCAATTGGAACCGTATACGTATACGTGTTATTTTTTGTTAGAAACTTCACGGGCTCAATATTTTGTGTATATTCTGAATTAATATTTTTGTGTAATAAAACGGAAAAAACATTCAAGTGGATAATAAATTGTGATGAATCAGTGCGTGTAACTTTGCAAGGGACTGTTTATAATCTTCAGCGGACTAGTGTATTGATCCGCGGTAAATTATTGAATTATTTGTGCCTTTTGTGGTCATTAACCAGTAAAGAATAAAAAAGCAATAAAATAAAATAAAATCCTGATACAACTGTTTTGTGACGTCACGCAACATTTTACCATCATCAACAATTACATCGAGGTACCGAAGATATTTTTTTTTCATTTTTTTTTATCATTTATATTTTTATTAATTAAATTGCTTTGTTTTCTAATCAAAAATTTATTTTTATATAACTTTACAATTTTAAATTTAGTTAATATTTAGTTAGTAGGGTATTAGGTTTTTTCTTTTCTTTCCCACCCATTACCATTTTTCATTGAATTTTTTTTTTTGAATTTGTTGTTTCTTTCTGGTGAATAAATACTTGTAAATTGGATATACATATATTGCAACCAAACAAAATTTGTGTTTTTTTTGTTTCGCTTCATGTTTTTGTTTTCTTTCGGTTTGTTGAAATTATTTTTCTTGTGTAGTGTTTATAAAAGTGTAATAGTGTAATGAGAACTTAAATTTACAAGCAAGGTGAGGATGGATTAGGGTAAGTATTCCCGTCATAGGTAGGTAGTTGGTATCGTCCCTTTCCCTGCGGTTACACGTGGCTCACATATACTCTCCAAATCCCACGCCCAACCCTGATGCTTAGCCGGCAACGACCGCGGAAGAGTCCCTATGTGAGTCCAAATTTCTATAGCGTTTGTGTGGCTTGGAGAAGTACTTCCATTTATTAATTTCGTTATTTGTTTGATTTTTTTTGTAACTTTCGGTCGCGTAGAATTCTCCAGGCCAAACAAACTGTTACAGTGGCACTGTAACTGTTACAATTGTGTTACGTTCAATAGTATTTAATTGAGGTGGTTAAATTCAAATTTGTTAGTAAAATTAAATTAAATTATTTAAATCAAATTATTTAAGTTCAGTTATTCAAAAAATATTAATTTAAATCTTAGTTTAAATAAATTTGGTTACCAAATAGGAATGTAGATATACTCTACATATACATTTCTTTAAAGATTATATTAATAATTATATTAATAATCTAAATTCTAAATTTTGTTAAGAATATTCCGCTTACTGTTCATATTTATTTTTTGAATTTTCTTTGCACATAATATGTATCGCAATTTAAAACGGTTTTATTACTTAAATGGGGTCAGTTCGTTCTAAAAAGGAACCGGGTAAACAATCGTCAAGAAATAAAATTCGTAGATCAAATTCATTTGATGGTATTCTTAACATTGAATCAAATATGAGTTTCGATATGAGTTTGGCATTGAAAATCGTTCCTGAATTTGACGGAAATTCTAAAAATCTTCATAAATTTCTAACTTGCTGTGATGTGGTTTATGATTCTATTAGTAAAGAAGAAGAATCAGTTTTTTTAGATTTTCTGAAATGCAAATTATCCAGCAAAGCTTATAATATAGTAAAATTTCAAAAGTTTAAAAAATGGGCTGACTTAAAACAACAATTAAAATTAAAATGCGGAGAACAACGGACCATGGAATCCTTACAGGTAGAATTAATTAATATCATTCAGAAGAAAGATGAACCAGTTAGAGATTTTGGTACCCGTGTAGAACAGTTGCTTGCAGACTTAAATGAAGTTTCTGTAGAAAACGCTGGCGTAGCGGCAACAGCACACGTCACACTTTTGAACAGTAAAACGGCACAAAAAGCATTCGAGGAAGGTCTCCAAGATCCTCTCAAATTATTAATAAAATCTTATAGATTCGAAACTTTAGAGGAATCTATCAACCAAGCTTGCGAAGAAGAAAAAACTAACCACGAAAATATCAGGAAGTGTAAGGGAGCCAGTGCTAAAGTAAATCCTACTTGCCAAATTTGTGGGAAGTCTAATCATACTGCAAAGGTATGTTTTTCTAGATATGATTCCCAACAACCCAGGCGACAAGGTTCCTCAAATATGCAATTTCGATCTTCAACACAACCACCTCGGACAAATCAGATAATGTTAACTTGTGCGTATTGCAAAATTCAAGGACATCATATCAATGAATATCGGAAAAAACAATTTGCTGATTCCAAAAAGTCATTCTACTCAAATAGGGACTACAGGAACACAAACAAAAATTCGGGAAACACTCAAGAACTCCATCAGACTCCAACGAACACTCCTGTGCGAGTTCGCAACCTAGAATAGAGTGTTCCAGAAAATTTAATGATAATGTAGAACCCAACATTAAACATTCTTATTCAATTAAATATCTTAACCAATCAAAAATTTCTACCAAACCGTCGAATAATACAACAAAAATGATGTCTTCATTATTCCATAAAATCCATGAAATCGGCTCAATTTTCCTATTAAATATCTTCCAATTATCTTTTACTTTGATCACATTTTTGTTTGTCTCAAATCCTAATGACCGTTCTCCTAGCGCTTCTGCTAGTCTTTCGAATCCCTTGGTTCAGTCAGAATTTTCAGATGAAACTAGTGATTACGTCGATCAATCTAAAATACTTACTTTCAATTTAAAGTCATCAAATTCTTTAGATAGAAAATATATTCAACTTACGCTTGATATTTCTGATCATAAATCTTTATTTTTTCTCTTAGATACTGGCGCGGATATAAGCGTCATAAAAAAGTCATGCGTATGTGAAGACGTATTCTGTTTTCCAAAGGAAAATTGTTTCCTTAGAGGTATAAGTGATAGAAATATTGAAACAATGGCTTCTTGTTACTCTAAAATTAAAATGGAAGGTTATTTTCTTGATCAGCGATTCCAAATAGTTAGGGATGATTTTCCTATCGATTGTAGTGGAATTTTGGGAAGAGATTTTTTAGATAACCATGTTTGTAGGTTAAATTTTGCGAAACATCATCTGTTAATTCCAATTCCTAATTCTAATGAAAGTTTTTGTCTTAATCTTTGCAAACTACCAACAAACATTTCAGTACCTGCGAGATCTGAAAAGCTAATTCTTCTGAATGTTAATCTCGAAGATTCCAAGGAATATTTATGCAAATCTAAGGAGATTTTGCCAGGCGTTTATGTTGCTAATTGTTTAATAAGACCACAGAATAAATTAGTTCATGTAAGTTTAATAAACACGAACGAAAATTCAGTTTTAATTAAAGATCTTAATATAGATGTAGAACATCTTATTGATTATGAAATACATACAATAAACACTTGTAAGTGGAATAACGTAATCGAAGAAAGATTGAAAACTCTCACCGATAATTTAGACTTCACCCATCTTAACGATGAAGAACATTCTTCTCTTTTAAAAATAATTCGTGAATTTAATGATGTTTTCCATTTACCTGGTGATCAACTAACATCCACTAATGCTGTTAAACATACTATAAATATTAAACCTAAAGTAAACCCTATAAATGTAAAGCCATACAGACTGCCTGAAGCAACAAAACGAGAAATAGATACCCAAATTAACGAAATGTTGGCAAATAATATTATCGAACCGAGCAAAAGCGGATGGAATTCCCCTCTACTCGTGGTTCCCAAAAAGTCAAACGGAGAAAAGAAATGGGGCGTAGTCATCGACTATAGGAAATTGAACGAGAAAACGGAAGACGAATTCTTTCCATTGCCCAACATCACCGACATTTTGGAAGAACTTGGGAAATCTAGTTATTACAGCACTTTGGATTTATCCAATGGATATCATCAAGTACTAATGGATGAAAAATGCAAGGATATGACTGCCTTCTCCTCGACAACCGGGCACTATCATTTTCTTCGGATGCCTTTTGGGTTAAAAGGTGCCCCGGCCACATTCCAAAGGTTAATGAACCATGTTTTGGCCGGTTTAAACGGCATAAAATGCTTAGTTTATTTGGACGACATAGTCATTTATGGATCAAGTTTAAATGACCATAATTCCAAGCTTAGGGAAATTCTTTGTTGTTTGAGAAAATTTAATTTGAAGTTAAACCCAACAAAATGTGTATTCTTAAAACCAGAAATCAGTTATCTGAGTCATATTATATCAGCGACCGGTATCAAACCTGATCCAAGGAAAATCGAAAGCATAAAAAATTTTCCAGCTCCTAAGACACCGAAGGAATTGAAATCATTTTTAGGCTTGGTAGGCTATTATCGAAAATTTATTTATGACTTCGCTAAATCTTCGTCCCCATTAACAAATCTCCTAAAAAAAGATGTTTCGTACGAATGGACACCATTTTGCGATGAAGCATTTCATGAATTAAAATCAAAAATTACTGAGTCTCCAGCTTTACTACAATTTCCAGATTTTAATAAAACTTTCTATCTTACTTGCGACGCTAGTGACTACGCAATTGGTTCAGTATTATCACAATATACGGAATCAAAAGATCAGCCTGTTGGTTTTGCAAGTAGTAAATTAAATAAAAGTGAGCGCAACTATTCTGTGATTGAGAAAGAGTTGTTGGCTATAGTGTGGAGTGTAGAACATTTCCGTCCATACTTGTATGGTAGATACTTCATTATAAGAACTGATCATAGACCATTGACTTGGTTAAGCAATATGGCTAATCCATCTTTTCGTTTAACCAGATGGCGTATGAAAATTGAAGATTTCAATTATTCTGTTGAATATAAACCTGGAAATCGAAATGTAGTAGCCGACTGTTTAACTCGTGCACCAAATATTAATTCTGACACCAGCCAATCTCAGTCTTGCTCCAACTAGTAATAATTCTGGGAATGTCATACTACCAAACTCGTCTTCTGTACCGGAATCATCCACTTTACCTAGTTCTGACCAAGCTCTTACTATAAACAATGATATCGTTAAAGTAAATACAGAAACTGAAATACAGCAACTTTTGAATGAATTTCACAAATCACCAATCGGCGGGCATCAAGGAGTGAACCGCATGTACAAACGACTTAAGGAATTTTTCTATTTTCCCAACATGTTGAAAACTATAATTAAATATGTTCAAACTTGTGCTGAATGTCAAAGAAATAAAAGCACATTATGTACAAAACTACCTATGAAAATAACTACTACTTCATTTAAGCCTTTCCAAAAGATATTTCTGGACATAGTCGGACCAATGATACCTACCTACAACCATAACAAATACATACTAACCATTCAGGACGACTTGTCCAAATATTCATTAGCGATACCAATAAAAAGCCAGGAAACGGAACTGGTAGCCCGGGCATTTGTGAATAAGTTTATATGTATATTTGCCTGTCCCGAAACGATTCTGACTGATCAGGGATCAAATTTTATGAGACAATTATTAGAACATAAATTAGCCAAAAACTACCGAGTTCTTTATCTAAAGATCCTGATACATCTAGTAGATATTATGAGGATTAGCTTAGTGAGCTTAAATTCAAATTACAAGCAGCTCATCAATTAGCTAGGACACGGTTGTTAGAAGTAAAACAGAAAAGCAAAGAAATTTATGATAAAAGAATTAGACCTGTCAATTTTAAACCAAACGATATTTGAAATTGAACGACAACGAACTGTTTAATCGGCATAAACCACACCACATATTAACTAATATTGGAAATGTGTAAAAGCAAAAAGTCAAATTATAAAAATAGATCGTATGAATTGCCAATATAAGCGTAATCGTTAATTTTGTTAATAGAATTTGAACAGGATTTTATATGTAGCATTTCCAAAATAGATCTTTCCCTGAAATTTGGTTTTATTCTAAAATGTTTACATCTTCAAAAATAATGTTATGGTTGGTGTTTCTAATATGTTCTGAAAGTGCACTTATTTGATTCGAACTTCCCGTGGCACCACGTATGTTGAAAAAATCGTTCTCGTAAAAACTGTTCTGTTTGTCCCGTGTAAATTACGTTACAATCATTACATTTTATTTGATAGACCAAATTGGGCTCTTTCTTTAATGGGATCGGATCGTTTAATTTTGAAAACAAAATATCATTTGAATTGGTAGCTGAACGACCAATAATTTTGAAATTTTAATTTTTAAATAAATGTTTTAATTTTTCGAAAATATTTTTATGTAAGGTAATGATAAATAATTTGTACTTTCAATTTCAGGATTTATTCTATAATTTTGGTAATAATTTCTCTGTTTCCAAATCATTTTAGTTATTAATTTTTTAGGATAATGATTATTTATCAAAGTGTTTTCCAAAAGTTTAAAATTATTTTAATGAAATTTAGTATCGGACAATTTTAGAATTTTATGAGCCAACATTTTTACTGTATAATTTTTGTAAGACATAGGAAGCCAAGAGGTAAAATTTAGATAACGGCCAGACCAAGTATTTTTGTGGTACCAGTCAAAAGAAATTTTTCCATCCGGTTCAAAAGGAAATCTAAAAATGGAATTTTGTGCTCAATTTCTTTTTCAACAGTAAATTTGATTCTATTATCTAAAGAGTTAAAAACCTCCAGAAAAATTTCAATTTTGTCTTCAGGGATTGCTGTAATAATATCGTCTACATAACGAAAGTAGAACAAATGTTGAAAATCTAAACCCATTTTTTCCAAAAATTCCATCATTAAATGTGCGATTATGGGACTAATTGGAGAACCCATAGGAGCACCAAAGGTTTATTTATAAATTTTATTGCCAAACGAAAAATCAGAATTAGTCAAAACAATTTGTAATGCCGATATAAATTGAACTTTAGTCAATTTAGTTTAGTTTTTTCTGTACATACGAAATTTGTTGCCTAGCTAAAATAAAAAATATATTTTTACTAGTAGCTAACGATATCTACAGAAAAATAGCTACATTTTAGATAGCCTTGATTTCGTTTTTATTTTGTATAGAAAATATTTTTTTTGCAAAACTGTTTTATTATTCTTTTGAGAATGGAACCGAAAAGGTTGCGAAAGCTAAAGAAATAATAAAATTAGTTTTTAAAAATTAAGCTAAATACTGTTACTTTTAATTTATAATTTAAAAGCTCATTAAACAATTTTAAGTTATTTAATCTCCGGGTTGAAATATGGAGATATTACAAACAAACAACCAAAGATATTTTCAAAATATAACTTCGCAACATTGCTACAACGTCGTAAAATTATTAAAAAAATGTTTAAATGAAAATAAAAATTTTGCGAGATGCATCAATAAGCAACATTTCTTGCTGAATTGTCGAAAAGAAAAAGTATTTTCGAAGACCAGAGTTTTAAAAAATGTGTCCAATATTAACCAGGATGTTTTCCTCCGACTTCAAAATAAATTAATTTTTGGATGTATAAATCAAGAAATTAAAGAAACCATAAAATCTGTCGAGGAAACGAAACATAATTTGAATTTACTCCGGCAACATATCGAAGATGTTCTTCCTGTTATTGAGTATGGCGAGTTTATTACAAAGGCGAAAGAATTTTTCAATTATCATTTTAATGAAATCAAGGTAAGGCAAAAAATCAAATTTGATAAAATTTTATTAGATAGTTTAAATGAATCGCCCGGAAATTTAATAAACACGGTTAATAAATGGTTAGTGAAACTCTCCAATATAAATAGATCTTCCTTTTCATGTCAAAATTATTTTAAGTTTGGGAAATAAATTTTGTCCTCCTTCAATTGGTGATTCAGTACCGTACTTCAAAATCATTTCAGATGTTGAAAGTGCAATTTTTCATTTGAACGATAATGATCCTTAAACTATTCGGAACCGTTTTGTAAATATTTTAACAAATTTTAAATATAAATCAAATTCAAATATATTAACCCCTTTTAAAAATCGTATTTTAATTTATGTTAAACAGTCAAAATCTTTTTTAAAAGCTAATCCAAATATTGTGGTAACTCGAGCGGACAAAGGTAACGTAACTGTCATAAAATCGCGAAGTGATTATGCTACAAAAATGGAAAGTTTACTTACCGATAACACATCATATGTAGAATTACCAAAAGATAATTCAGTTCCGATTCAGAAATCAATAAACAATATGGTTAAAGATTTGAAAAATTCCGGTAATGTGGATGAAAAAACTAGAAAAATGTTAACTAAATAAAATTCGGTGATTCCAAAATTATATGGTTTACCTAAAATTCACAAACCTGATTTCCATATAGACCAATTATTAGTTCAATTAATGGGCCAACACATAGTTTATCGTCATTTTTGGGTAATATTTTAAAATTTAGTGTTGGTAATACTAGTTCTAATATTATAAATTTGGAAGATTTTAATCAAAAAATTCAGAATGTCACGCTTCCACAAAATTACCACTTAGTTTTTTTTGGATGTTACGTCTTTATTCACTAACGTGTTACCAACTTTGTGAAAGAAAAGTGGAGGAGTATAAAACAAAATTCAAAAACTAAATTGGCTAAAGTTAAATTTATATCGGCATTACAAATTGTTTTGACTAATTCTGATTTTTCTTTTGGCAATAAAATTTATAAATAAAATTTTGGTTCTCCTATGGGTTCTCCAACTAGTCCCATAATCGCACATTTAATGATGGGATTTTTGGAAAAAATGGGTTTAGATTTTCAACATTTGTTCTACTTTCGTTATGTAGACGATATTATTACAGCAATCCCTGAAGACAAAATTGAAATTTTTCTGGAGGTTTTTAACTCTTTAGATAATAGAATCAAATTTACTGTTGAAAAAGAAATTGAGCACAAAATTCCATTTTTAGATTTCCTTTTGAACCGGATGGAAAAATTTTTTTTGACTGGTACCACAAAAATACTTGGTCTGGCAGTTATCTAAATTTTACCTCTTGGCTTCCTATGTCTTACAAAAATTATACAGTAAAAATGTTGGCTCATAAAATTCTAAAATTGTCCGATACTAAATTTCATTACAATAATTTTAAACTTTTGGAAAACACTTTGATAAATAATCATTATCCTAAAAAATTAATAACTAAAATGATTTGGAAACAGAGAAATTATTACCAAAATTATAGAATAAATCCTGAAATTGAAAGCACAAATTATTTATCATTACCTTACATAAAAAAATCTTTTCGAAAAATTAAAACATTAATTTAAAAATTAAAATTTCAAAATTATTGGTCGTTCATCCACCAATTTAAATGATATTTTGTTTTCAAAATATCGGATTTTCAAAAGATCCGATCCCATTAAAGAAAGAGTCCAATTTGGTCTATCAAATATAATGTAATGATTGTAACGTAATTTACACGGGACAAACAAAACAGTTTTTACGAGAACGATTTTTTCAACATATACGTGGTGCCACGGGAAGTTCGAATCAAGTACGAGTAAGTGCACTTTCGGAACATATTAGAAACACCAACCATAACATTATTTTTGAAGATGTAAACGTTTTAGAATAAAACCAAATTTCAGGAAAAGATCTATTTTGGAAATGTTACATATAAAATCCTGTTCAAATTCTATTAACAAAATTAACGATTACGCTTATATTGGCAATCCATACGATCTATTTTTATAATTTGACTTTTTGCTTTTACACATTTCCAATATTAGTTAATATGTGATGTGGTTTATGCCGATTAAATAGTTCGTTGTCGTTCAATTTCAAATAAAATACTTTTAAATGAAATTTTATATTTTTTATATATTTATTACTAATAACCTATCAGGTTGAAATCCAAATTCTCTCTAGCCCTTTTCTTTATTTTTCAATCTATTTTTCAACCTTTTAATTTTATGAAATTTACAGTACAGTTATCATAATTTTTATGTTCATAATTTTATTACAAAAATTTCAGGGATGTCGAACCATGTTTAGATGATAAATATACAACAAATATGGAAACAATTATTTTCAATTTAAGCTTTTTAAATTCAAATTTTATTTTGTCAAGTGTTTTTTCTGTAGATACGAAATTTGTTGCCTAGCTAAAATAAATATTTTTTCTAGTAGCTAACGATATCTACAGAAAAATAGCTACATTTTAGATAGCCTTCATCTCGTTTTTGTATAGAAAATATTTTTTTTGTAAAATTGTTTTATTATTCTTTTGAGAATGGAACCGAAAAGGTTCCGAAAGCTAAAGAAATAATAAAATTAGTTTTTTAAAATTGAGCTAAATACTGTTAACTTTAATTTATGAGACATATGTATATGCAAGCAGAAGAACCAATGTAACACATGCAATGGAAAACATAACACAGGACTGAACATCGATTAAAATGCAGATGTGCAGCGGGTACCTAAAAGTTATTTAACAACACAATCAGGTCCTTCGAAATTACCTTGAGCTCTAATTGCATTAACAACAAGCGAGGGAAAATGCATTCGCTATTCAGAGCATTAATTTACTCAGGCCCTCAAGCTTCATACATCTCCACAAACGCAGCAAATCTTCTGAAGGCAAGGCAGAAACAAGTCAACACTAGAGTATCAGGAATGGGAGGAAAGGAAGCCGTAGTGTGCTGTCACAAATTCGAACTAGCTTTATCTTCAAGCTTCAGAGTTCCTTTGGGATTAAGTTTGAAGCAATGTTGACCTCGACTTTGATACCAACAAATGGGTACATTTGCAGCAATTACAACTTGCAGACCCACAATACAACAAGTCCAATAACATTGATGTAATAATCGGGATTGACATACTACTATCCTCTAATTGTAAACAGTAACATCTGTTTGGAGCATACTAAAACTTTATACTCCAAAATTTGATTGACATTTGTGCTTGCTCGAAATGGTCTTGCCTCTGCAGAAGTTTAATGTCAAATTTGGGTGTATACGGTTTGCGCACAAGCAATACTATTTCGAGCGGAACTGTCGATTAGTATTTTTTTTGTTTTATAAAAAAGTCGGATTTTTTTTTTCCTTACTTGTATCGTAACCACCAGCGTAAATTCAATCAAATCAACCAAAAATAAAAATTATAAAAAATATAAAATTAATAAATTGAAGTTTTGGTGTAAAGTGGAAAACCAATTTTAAACAGTTTTAAGTGGTGATTGACGAACCAGCCAGTTCACAACCGTGCCTTATCCGGTACATTTTTTGGTCCTTCGAGCCGGATGGTCTGCACAAAAATTTCGTCCTTCAACCAAAGCGTGGGTCCACCATTTTGAAAATTCAGATTCCGTGAATAGTCGTACGCTTATATTTAAAATTGTCGTGTATTATACAAAAATTGTGGGATTGTGAGTTTATCGGTTTCAATGGAGGCTCTTAAAAGACGTCGGTCCGTTTTGAAAGGTCAAATGACCAAAATCGTAACCTTTGCGGATTCGATCGAAGCCTCCACCAAAATGGAGCAAATCAAAGCTCGGGTAGACAAAATTCACGAGTTGTGGTCCGAGTTTGTCAAAGTGGAAGATAAAATGTTTGAATTGGATTCGGATGCACCCTCGTTGTCAGAGGAATTCGACGACAACTATTACCACGCAGTCGCTCAACTCACCGCCGCACTTCGGCATTTTCACACTGCAACGGTTCCACTGAATATCTCGGGAACAGTTGGTGAGAACACGGGTCAATTTCATGCGGGGTCACACGAGACTAAACTACCGCGTATGAATATACCAGTTTTCGATGGCAATTTCCAAGAATGGCAAAGCTTCTTCGATTTGTTCAATAGTGCGGTACATGAAAAGGTATCACTAACCGCAGCTCAAAAACTGCAGTATTTGAAGGGTCTGTTAAAGGGTGAACCACTAGGATTGATCAAACACCTCAATGTAACGGATGCGAATTACGTCGAGGCTTATCAAATATTAATCAAACGATACGATAAAAAAAAGTTGACCATTAATCGCTATATTGAAACCTTTTTTAAACAACCTTCGATTACACGGGTGAACGCGTCGACGATACGACATCTGGCCGATACAGCGGAAGAAGTGATCCGAGGACTGAAAGCAATTGGTCCCCCAGGAGAAGTTCGAGACCCTTGGTTAATTTATATTATTGTCAGTAAACTGGACGATGATAGTCGTCAGTTTTGGCAACACGAGTCAGCGAAAATCGAGTACCCTACCTTCCAAAACCTGATGGATTGTCTACAAATTCGAGCCGACACGTTAGAAGGCATCCGAGAAACAGTGAACAAGCCAATTGTCCGCATGCCGAGTCTACGAAATGCACATACCACGTTCACCACAAATTTAAATTGTCCGTTGTGTGACGTTGAGCATCTGTTGTACCAATGTTCTAAATTCCGAAATATGAACGTGCTGGAGAGGCGAAATTTTATAAACGAGAAAATGCGATGCTATAACTGTCTGAGTGATTCTCATATCGTTCGAACCTGCAAATCCAAACGGTCGTGCCAGATCTGTCGTAAACGTCATAACAGTTTGCTGCACGTGGCCAATCCGATAAATCCACAATCCGTACCACGACCACCAACCACACCGGTCGTTAATACAGTACAAATAACGCCTAACTCGTCAAATCCTGAATCAACATCAACACATGCTTCAATCGACAGAACACCGACCACGCAATTAAAGCCAATCAACACGAACACGTCTCCAATCAACATAATACCAGCTTCACACCTAATCTCAATTACCACCATGCAAACACCATCAATCAACACACATCATACCATACCGTTAAACCATAAATCGTCATCCAATCAACCAACCTTCCACTCGCTACTACCGACAGCGATGGTACACGTCACCGATGCACGTGGACTTATGCAACCATGCCGGATACTCCTCGATTCCGGCTCACAGGCGTCCTTCGTCACAGAAGCTTGTGTTAACCGTTTGGCCTTACCCCGATACAAGGCAAACATCACGATAAAGGGTGTTGGCTCATCGACCGCGGGATCCACCAAAAGCGCTACTAATTTAGAAATCTCACCACGATTTGGTATCGGACCAAAATTAATGATTAATGCGCTAATCCTTCCAACCATAACAGCCACACTACCATCCACAAACGTGAACCCGGAATTATGGGACCGCGTGAAGAACCTGCAGTTAGCAGATCCCAAGTTTCACGAATCTGGAGTCATTGACATCTTAATCGGCGCTGAGCATTTTTTCGAGGTATTGATCGAGGGTAAGATCCCAGGAGATCAGGGACAACCAGTAGCCCAAAACACCATTTTCGGATGGATAGTAGCAGGAACGACCAGTACTAAACCGACCAACTGTTTAGCACAATTGACCGTGTGTGCAGAACCAGAGCTTGATCAGCTTTTACGAAATTTCTGGGAAATCGAAGAAGTTCCGGCTACCAAACATCTGACAGCTGAGGAATGCGAAACGCATTTCGCAGAGACATTCCAACGAACAGCAAAGGGGCGGTTTATTGTAAAATTACCATTCAAGAGGGACATCAAACCGATAGGAGATACGAGAGATCGAGCCATTAAACGATTATTTGCGGTTGAAGCCAAACTAACCAGTAACCCAGAACTTAAACGAGAATATACGGATTTTATGCGCGAATATTCAAGGCTAGGTCACATGGAACGTATTGATCCCAACGAATCATCCCACAAACCAATACCCTCATATTACATGCCGCATCATGCAGTTGTGAAGCAATCCAGTACCACTACGAAGGTCAGGGTAGTATTCGATGCGTCGGCGAAATCTACGACAAATGTGTCGCTAAACGACAACCTAATGGTAGGGCCTACCGTCCAAGACAGCTTGTTCGCGATTCTCGTTCGTTTTCGGAAGCATGTTATCGTATTCACCAGCCACATTGAAAAGATGTACCGCCAGATATTGATCGATAGGGAAGACGCGGACTACCAACGAATCGTGTGGCGAGCATCTCCAGACACACCAATCGAGGATTACCGGCTGTTGACCGTAACCTATGGTACAGCCTCAGCACCGTACTTGGCCACTAAAACTTTAACCACAATAGCCGATACCAATTCTACCACGTTTCCGAGAGCGTCGAAAGTAATCAGACAAGACATATACATCGACGATTTAATGTCAGGGGCCAATAACGAGACCGAAGCTGCAGCACTCCAAGCTCAGATTATTCAATTATTACAGGACGCAGGATTTCATTTACGAAAATGGACCTCAAATAGCCCATTAGTGCTTCAAAATGTACCTCAGATTAGCCAAGAAGTCTCACCAATCGAAATTTCCGAGGGATCGCGGTCAATTAAATTGCTAGGCCTGGAATGGCGTCCAACGACTGACTCGTTTCACTTTAAAGTTTTGTCCACTGGAGTAATGGCAAAGACGAAGCGCGAGTTACTATCTGAGGCGTCTAAAATTTTTGACCCGCTGGGATGGTTGTCACCATCCATAATTATGGTTAAAATTTTATTTCAATCTTTGTGGCTACTAGATTTGCATTGGGACGATCCATTGCCAACCAGTATTTCGAAGAAATGGCACGAGCTTCGGCAAGAATTTAACCATATAGATGCAATTTCAATTCCACGATGGTTAAGTACTGCGAGTGAACCGTTCGAATTACACGGATTTTCTGATTCCTCCGAGTTCGCTTATGCAGCTGTAATATATAGTAGAACCAAAGCCGAAGATGGGACCTTCCGGACCAATATCGTTTGTGCAAAAACTCGAGTAGCACCAATTAAGCACCTTTCGATTCCACGTTTGGAACTGTGCGCTGCCTTACTGCTAACCAGGCTGATGAAAACAGTGATCGAGTCATTGCAAGTCGAAAATATTGAGGTCTTCTACTGGACCGATTCAACAAATGTATTGTGGTGGTTATCCTCTCTTCCAAGATGTTGGAAAAGCTATGTAGCAAATCGAACGGCAGAAATCCTAGAATCCAAATCACGAGTCAATTGGCGCTATGTACCGACCACCGAAAACCCGGCTGATTGCGCCTCGCGCGGCATTATACCATCTAAGCTACAAAACTTCGGCCTGTGGTGGAAAGGACCCGAGTGGTTGCAGCGAGATCAAGAATTTTGGCCGAATCAGGAAAAGTTATGTCAACCAAATCACCGCACCAACGAAGAACGGCCAATAACGACGCAGGGCCTAAGTACCATTACAACCAACAACCTCCTGGAAAACTTAGCACCGAGATATTCAGCATTCACCAAGCTCGTACGAATCATTGCGCGATTGTATCAGTTTCTCAATAATATTCGAAAGGCTAGAGAAAAGGAACCCAAATCGACGATATTATCGGTCAACGAATATGAGCGATCGACCAATGTTATTCTCAAGTGACAAGACAGCAGAATGGTTTGGCTACGGAATTGTCCTGCATTAAAAACCAGAAATCGTTACCAAAGAATAGTAAATTACTGGCCTTGAATCCATTTATAGATGAGCATGGAATTTTACGAGTTGGTAGTCGCATTAAACATGCAAACATCGAGTATAGCGCACGGTTTCCGACCATACTACCCGCGAACCACATTATTACCGATCTGATCATCAGTGACACCCATACCAAATATCTGCACGCAGCACAATCATTGATGGTGGCCACATTAAGGCAACGATATTGGATCCTCAATTGTAAAAATTTGGTTCGACAACACATTCATCGTTGTGTCCAATGTACGCGATACAAGCCTGAAAGACTGAATCAACTGATGGGAGATTTGCCACCTGCACGAGTGAATCTAAAATATGTCTTTAACCAAACGGGGGTTGATTACGCTGGGCCTATTACACTTCGGTCGATGGTAGGCCGGCGGTCCAAATTGCATAAAGGATACGTTGCCATTTTCGTATGTATGAGCAGCAAGGCCGTCCATATCGAGCTGGTCAGTGATTTATCCACCAGCGCCTTTTTGGCGGCGCTGAAACGATTCATGTCCAGGAGAGGACTATGCTCAGATATGTATAGTGACAATGGTACCAATTTTGTCGGTGCTAGAAACCAATTGCATGAAATCCATAACCTTAACCGATCAAAACAACATAATAATCTTATTTCAAACTTTTTATTAGATTACCAAACAAGATGGCACTTCTCACCACCATCTGGGCCCAATTTCGGCGGGCTATATGAGTCAGCGGTGAAGTCAATGAAGTACCATTTACGACGAGTCGTGGGTAATACCGTATTGAACTTTGAGGAAATGACGACACTATTGACGCAAATCGAAGGCATTTTAAATTCTCGTCCGCTCTGTTCGTTACCAGCGAGTGCAGACGATACCGATATGCTTACACCAGCTCATTTTATAATCGGGCACTCCATGGCGTTACCACCCGATCAAGATCATACCACGACGAAACAAAATGTATTAACACGCTGGCAGCACATCCAATATATGATGCAGCATTTCTGGAAGCGTTTTCGACACGAATATTTAACCACGTTGCACAATCGTTCCAAGTGGCAACACAAACATACGAATTTAAAACCAGGTGACATAGTGTTGTTGCGTGATGATAATACACCGCCAGCCCAGTGGCCATTAGGCAAAATCCAACAAATACATCCGGGACAAGATGGACTAGTACGAGTAGCATCCATCCAGGCAAAGGCTGGAATATTCAAACGGCCCATAACCAAATTGGTGCTGCTACCAGTTTTTTGAACTTTCGGTTCAACGTCGGCGGTATGTTTGGAGCATACTAAAACTTTATACTCCAAAATTTGATTGACATTTGTGCTTGCTCGAAATGGTCTTGCCTCTGCAGAAGTTTAATGTCAAATTTGGGTGTATACGGTTTGCGCACAAGCAATACTATTTCGAGCGGAACTGTCGATTAGTATTTTTTTTGTTTTATAAAAAAGTCGGATTTTTTTTTCCTTACTTGTATCGTAACCACCAGCGTAAATTCAATCAAATCAACCAAAAATAAAAATTATAAAAAATATAAAATTAATAAATTGAAGTTTTGGTGTAAAGTGGAAAACCAATTTTAAACAGTTTTAAGTGGTGATTGACGAACCAGCCAGTTCACAACCGTGCCTTATCCGGTACAACATCATTAGAGGACATCCACAAAATCCCCTTATGCCCAAGAGGGCAATGAAGGATTTTGTGGGTCTCCTCTAATGATTCGCTAAACTATATCACGAATTTATGAAAGACTATCTAGCGCAAGGACATATGCAATTGGTGAAAGATGGTCCAGGTTATAGTCCGCAACCACATCATGGATTGATCAACCACGAAAGTACTACCAAAAAGCTAAAAGTAGTATTCAATGCATCGAGCGAAACTACTTCAGGACTATCGTTGAATGACATAATGATGAATGGCCCCAAAATTTAAAGTGTCCTAATTGATATCATCTAGAGATGGCGGAATAATTAGCAATCAAGATCCTAAAAAATTTTAGTTGTTAAATTTCTTGAAATAAAACTTCATTATTATGAGTGATTAACCAATTCCTCCACCCATATAATTGACAACCAGCAATAACTATTTATCCAAGTTAGAACAAGCTAATCAAAACCTTTACCAATTTACATTCTCCCGTTCAACCTAGAAATTAATTCAATTAAAATCGTGTCATGAACCCCAGCAATACAAAAACTATCTGAGTACAGCAATATTTGTCTGCATTTAAATTTTATTCTGTAGTCTCCAAGCCATTTATAATTTCAAAAATTCCAACAACCACTGAAATATCAAATTCATTAGCAAACCCGGTTATCGTCATTGTGATCGCTATACCTTGACTTCTTGACTTCTATGTCCTTCTCTCCAAGTGCCGGGAACAAAAAATCGTTTATCATGGCGCGGAAGCGCTCACCATTTACAACGGCGGCTCTTTGCACATTTTCAAACAAAAATGGCCCAATGATGCCACCGGATCAAAATCCGCACCAAACAGTCACTCGTTGAGGATGCATCGGCTTCTCTACGATCACGTGCGGGTTATTCGTGCCCAATGCGGCAATGAGCCGCCGTTACTGTCAATGGTGAGGGCTACTGCGCCATGATACCGGTACTTGAAGAGGAGGACATAGGCAACATTTGCTTTCAACAAGACGGCGCTCCGTGCCACACTTTTGCGCACTGTCTTCGAAGATCGAATTATCAGCCGAAATACTGATGTGATTTGGCCGCCTCAGAGCTGTGATTTGACGCCGTTGGACTTTTATCTTTGGGGTGCCGTCAAAGATAAGTGTTACGCCGATAAACCAGCAACGATTGACGCCCTCAAGAACAATATTCGCATTGCCATTGAAGACATAATGCCGCATACCATCGAAAATGTGCTCAAAAATTGGACCGACCGTATGGGGTACGTCAAGGTCAGCCGAGGCGGTCATATAAATGAAATAGTATTCCATAATTAATCGGAAGGATTGTTCTTTACAATGTAAAAGTAAATTGGAAAAAATATCGAGAACTTTTTGTAAAAAAAAATTTATTTGACCCACCCTTTATATGCGGCAGCATCAAAGCCATAGCCCTTAGCTTAAAAATGCACGATATAGCAAGTTTGTAGACTGTCAAAGAGACTTACGCAGCAAAAAATTAAAAGAAATGGCCGAAGTCATTGTTAAATTACATTAATTTCCTAAATGAAGATTTGTCCGGAAAATTTTTCTCACCACTGTAATGGTTTGGCATTTGATATTGAGCTGTTTCTTTAATGGCATTTTCCCATTCATTATCGTCGCAGAATAGTTTTTGCTTGATGAACGCTTCCTTATACGTAGAATATACGATATCATATACCCGTTGATGTCTTTCCTTTGTTGTTTATTTTGTGCCCTTTGGAACGCCTCAGTTTTCCGACCCTCTTGAAATAGTATATTTTGCTCATTTTTTAAATGGAGTACGTGATTGACAGCCTCCACAAAGTATTCATAAATGGATACGGGCGTACTCTGGGCAATGTACTGTAGATCGAACGGTTGTGGTACCCAATCCCTTCGTAGTAGTGAAACAGTATAGCTAATTAAGTCAATCTCAACTATGCAATGGTACAACCTAAAGGAAAATATACCCCAGGTGGTACACCAATGTCAACATTGGCAAATCCACTCTCTATGGAGACTGGCCCTATGGATTCTGGGGAGGGCCAGCTATTGCATTACCAGGGAACATCAAATCCGTTCCAGATAAGATCCAATTTACAAAGATCACCGATAAAAGAAAATAAAAGCAACTCGGTAGCTGACCAAGCTGACGTTTTTCCTAACGTAACAACTAGATGCACTGAACAAAAAATACAAGAAAATCTGAATCAAAACGAACAAGAACAATACGACCTAACTACTGACAAGGAGCGTAATCTATATACCTTACTTTGTAAGGAACGTTTTGAAAAAATAGAATTAATGAAGGGTATTAATGACCTTCAAACAAGAATAAAGGTCCTAGAAAACTCTCAGTCAAAACCAACTACAGCTAGTCCGGCTGCTCAAGTGACATATGAAACGGATGAGGAAGAACTCAACAAAGAAACGGGATGGATTTTAAACCGTAGCAAAAAAATAAGAAACGAAAAATGAGTAAATCACCACTGGTTTCACCCGAACAGAACCAATCAGTTGAGCAGCTTCCAACCGGAAGTAAGCATGTACAAAAAGTAGAAAAATCTCAGGTTTTATCAGATCAGGAACGATCAAATAAAGAACCCCCATCCGGAGGTAAGAATATAAAAGTGCCACGGCCACCTCCAGTTATAATAACAAACTGCAATAATTATCAGAGCATTAGAAACATTTTGGAGATCAACCGGATAAAATTTCAAGCTGTAGCGTTAAATAGTGGTGACATCAAACTAAATGTCCCAGACAGTGATAGCTATAGAAAGTTAACAAAAGCTCTTAATGAAGAAAACTCAACATGGTATTCATACGAAGATAAGCAGACAAGACAAAACAAAGTCGTTGTGAAGAAAATACACGCATCATGCAAACCAGATGAAATAAAAGAGTGTCTTTTGGAGAAAGGATACAAAATAAACGAAGTTACACAACTGCTAAAAAGAGGTGACAAAACACCACTTCCATTATATATGTTATCTTTCGAAAGAACAGAAGACATTAAAAAGATTTATGCAATCCGTGAAATACTACACATGAAAGTGCAAATAGAAGCAGTGAAAAAATCTAAACTGATTCCCCAGTGCAAACGGTGCCAAGTCTACGGACACACGCAAAACTTTTGTAATAAGGAGTACAGATGCGTGAAATGTGTTGGAAAATACTGTACGGCTGAATGTACGAAACAAAAAGACACTCCACCAAAATGTGTCAACTGTGGTGAGGCACATCCAGCCAACTACAGAGGTTGCATTGTTATAAAAGAGTTGCAAAAAATTCGCAACAAAACAGGGGAACCTTTAAAAAGTTCCAAACAAGAAATTAACTCAGCTTCAACAAGAATATCCACAAAGTTGAGGCCACACCAAACATTAAACACGCCATCAAGAACTAATCCAAATGTAACATATGCTGATGCAACCACTATTGGAAGTTCGAGAAGACAAAATTGTTCTGCTTCAATCAATGATTCAAATAATAACCAAACCAACAAAATACTGCAAGATATTCTTAATAGACTTAGTTCACAAGAAGAAAAGCAAGAAAGAGCCCTCATATCAATCTTGCAATGGCTCACCCTACTCGAAAAAAGTCGAACAACTTCGGATTTAGCCGCCCTTTGTTAGTTTAAGATGGCAAATAATCTAAAAATTCTTGCATGGAACTGCAATGGTATATTGCAACGACAACATGAAATACAACTATTTCTTGATTTAGAAAAAATTGACATATGCTTATTATCTGAAACACACCTTACTACTCAAAGTCATATAAAAATACGTGGCTACGAAGTTCACTCTGCAGTACATCCTAATAATAATGCGCGAGGGGGCAGCGTCGTGATTATTAAAAAATGTATTAAATACGATCTGCAACAAAAATTTGAAAGTGATGAAATACAAGCAATTAGCGTTAGCATTAATACACGAAACCATAAACTAGTGGTGGCCGCAATATATTGCCCACCTAGATATAACATCAAAGAGAATTCTTATACTCACCTCTTCAAGCAGCTAGGTGAAAAATTCATAATCGGCGGTGACTTTAACGCTAAGCATACAGACTGGGGATCAAGACTAACAACAACGAAAGGGAAAGAGCTCCATCAAGCAATAATAAAATACAACTGCAACTGGCACTCTACAGGAAAACCAACT
This sequence comes from Nephrotoma guestfalica, assembly GCA_963691935.1. Classification (NCBI taxonomy): domain Eukaryota; kingdom Metazoa; phylum Arthropoda; class Insecta; order Diptera; family Tipulidae; genus Nephrotoma; species Nephrotoma guestfalica. The sequence continues at coordinate 102,477,150 of OY829913.1, forward strand.
TATTGGCCCAGCGATCCAAATAAAACACCAGACCTGATTGACTTCTTTATAACAAGAAAAGTCCCGATTGATTATATACAAGTGCAGGAAGGATTTGACTCCACATCTGACCACTCCTCTATTTTAATGACAATAAGTGAAACAATAATTACAAAAGATAAACAGCCAATGCTAACAAATAAATACACTGATTGGGAAACATTTAGGAATGAACTTAACACTAGTATCATTTTAAACACGCAATTTTCGTCAGAAGAGACATTAGAACAAGAGGTGGAAAAACTAGTTAAAGATATACAGGAGGCAGCGTGGAAAAGCACTAATCCAACAAACAAAAAAATAACTGGCAAATGCTACCCAATGGAAATTAAATCACTAGTCATAGAGAAAAGAACTATCCGAAGGGAATGGCAACGCACGCGAGACCCAGTCGTCAAAAATAGATTGAATAATCTAACACAACGAATACGCAGAGAAATACGCGAATTCAAAAACAAATCAATAAATTCATACCTAGAATCTCTCAGCTACGATAAAGATACTGATTACTCATTGTGGAAAGCAACCAAATATTTAAAAAGACCAGTTACCCACATACCACCAATAAAAACCAATAATGGTCGCCTGGCTAAAACCAAAGAAGAAAAGGCAGAAAATTTCGCAGATCATCTCGAGCGTACCTTTCAGCCCAACTTAACGACACTGAATCAACACGATATACTAAATGTAAATCTTACAACCATCTTGAGACAGGAAATTCCATTAACCAATGCTAAAGAAGTTAAACACGAAATAAAGAATCATATGGTACTTAGAAAATCACCAGGGTATGACTTAATAACTGCTGAGATTCTTAAACAACTACCAAATAAAGCTATTAAGAAAATATCTGACATAATTAATGCTTCCTTCAGACTCTGTTATGTCCCTCTATCTTGGAAATTTGCGGAGGTAATAATGATACCTAAACCAGGCAAGCCACTAAGTGAATTAACATCGTACAGGCCAATATCACTTCTTCCAATTATGTCAAAACTGTTTGAGAGACTATTATTAAAACGAATTAAACCTGAAATTGTTAAATCAGGAGCTATTCCTTCCCATCAGTTTGGTTTTAGAGAGAAACATTCCACAATTGATCAAGTCCATAGAATAACAGATTTAATAGAAAAGTCTTTAGAGGAAAAAAAGATTTGCTCAGCCATATTTTTGGACATAGCGCAGGCATTTGACAAAGTCTGGCTAGATGGTTTAATATTTAAATTAGAAAAAACTCTGCCATTTGAATATTGCGAACTACTAAAGTCGTACTTGCAAAGAAGATACTTTAGAGTTAAACAGGAAGGAGCTTATTCCAGCATTAAAGAAGCTAAAGCGGGAGTGCCGCAGGGCAGTGTCCTAGGGCCATTCCTTTTCCTACTTTTTACAAGCGACTTACCGCAAACTAACAATACAACTACCGCCACGTTTGCATATGACACTGCAATTCTAGCTGTTGGTGACACAATCGGTCAAATAGCCATAAATAATATACAAGACTGGCTAACTAAGTGGAGAATTAAAGTGAATGAACCAAGTCTACTCACATTAACTTCACTAACAGATCAATAGAACCACTGCCGGTGACTCTCAATAATATTCCTGTACCACATGCAAATCAAGCAAAATACCTTGGAATGAATCTTGATGCAAAGTTGAAGTGGAAAGTTCACGTGAAAAAGAAAGCAGATGAACTTCAATTAAAATATAGAAAAATGTACTGGTTAATTGGAAGAAACTCTCAGTTATCCATTCATAATAAACTTATGCTTTATAAACAAGTTCTGAAGCCGGTCTGGACATATGGCATTCAACTATGGGGATGTACCAAAACCAGCAATCAATAGATAGTCCAACGATTTCAAAATAAAGTTCTCAGAGGGATCGTAAACGCCCCGTGGTACACTCGTAATAGTGATCTTCATAGAGACCTCGGAATGGACACAGTCGCAACCGAAATAAAGAAGTGTGCTCAAAAACATCAGGAGAGGCTCCATCTACACCCTAACGACGAAGCGGCTAGACTACTTCATCAAGAGGGTATCATAAGAAGACTCAAGAGACTAAAACCTTTTGAGTTACCCGAATAGACCGCATAATGCAGAAACAACAAAAACAACACTTTATTATATTATATTATCAGAGTCAAACGCTGTTAGTCAAAAATGACTAGTTACTTTGTAAAATATTTTATAAAAATAAAAAAAAAAAAAAAATTTTTTAAATGTAAATCTAATCTAGGTATATACTACATGAGATGCCGACGCACTTACATATCTTGCATCGAGATACTGAGTATAGTTTCATCATGTTGAAACACTTCATTATTTGAAATTTGTATTTTTGCCCGATCATGCCCCTTATGTACATATGTATTTATAAAGGTATTTTACTGATTTAACAGATGCACATACCTCATCGTTAATATGACAATTAAAATGCAAGATTAGATAGCTTATAACGTACACGCATTTTTCGGCGGCACCTGCTTGCACATATATTTTGACCCGTGTGTTCAGGGATGGTATAGAGTTCAAAGTACCACAAGGAGAATTAACTTAATTCAGGTGTATAAAAGAAATCACCAACACATCTTGCCACCACCACGTCCATTTCATCAAAAGTTCTCTCCTCCGCAATTAAAACAAATATAGTAAATTATTTTTCAACATAATTATTAACCGTGATTTAGAGAAACAAAAAAAACAATAATTATTTGCTACATTCATTCTTAAGGGTTAAGCCCATAAATTTAAAAGTTAATTATCAATCAATGCGCGAAAAGGTACCGTTACGTCACATTAGAAAAATATTATATGTGAATAAATATATAGGGAGTATACTGCATATAACAATTTAATAATGATAAACACTCACCAAATCTCTCGAGCACTGTGATGTGGCGTGTAGTTGTACAGCGATGCCTACTGCTAAGCCAAAACCGCCAGCAATCCACTAGCACTATAATACCTGTGTGCACACGAATATTTTTCAATTTATTTTTTTTTCTACACAAGGAAAATTCTAACACGTTTTTTGCTTTATAACGACACTTAATTTTTGGTAATCGAGTTTTCACTACACTCTGCTTTTTTAATATTTTCTTTAAGTTATATCATTACGAACTAAACTAAAACTATCAAATTTTTCTTCTCATTTTTTCTAATTTTCTAACTTTTGAAAACAAAATTCAATTCACATAATTAACTTAAACAACCGCACGAGATACCGATCTACGGCGATCAAAAAAGTATTTGGCGTTTGTTAATTTTATAATCAGCGCGCGTTTTACGAGTAGCTTATAAAAAACGGATCGTCGCTGCCACATGCACCATACATTACATGCTTGGCCCAATATGACGAGCTCGTGCGACGGCGTATCGTTGTGAGTTTAACGATTTCTGTTCCAGCACTAAACAATTTTCTGCATGCGCACGATAAATAACCTACGTTGCGTGGCACAAATTATTTCACAATATGCACCCGTAATGCTGTTTCATTCTAAATCGATCTGGAGGAAAAAAAATATTAGCGACCGCACAATTAAGGTACGCAGAGGTAAGAACAGAAATTACTTACGTGGTCGATCCAATTGAGTTAATTCGCAAAAAAAAGTCAACCAATCCATACGGTTGTTATCTCATCAAAATTTGACTTCGAATGAATGACCAGTTAACACAATTTGTTTTCAATTCTGATTTGATTATTAGTATTTTTTATTTGAAAATTTACCGCTGCACGAGCCGGCTACTAATTACACGGACAATGACACAATTCGTATTCAAAACACACAACAGGGTGGTCGCGCACGTAACATTTATCAAAATAAATAGATAATACTGTGGACAAAAAATAGTAAGACTTTGTTCATAATTTTAAAATTCTTTATTTATTTCTCCAAATCTATTTCGCCCCCCTCAAAGTAATCCCCCCCGGCCTCAATACACTTGTGCCAACGTTTTTTCCAATCCTCCTTTAACAGTTGTTAAAGTCAATTTCCGGAATAGCCTCCAATGCGCGTAGCGATTCACGTTTAATGTCTTCAATTGACTCAAAACGGTTTCGCCGGAGCGGTCGTTTGAGTTTGCTGAACAGCCCGAAGTCACACGGATCTAAATCAGGCGAATACGGTGGTTGCGGAACGATATGGGTGGAATTTTTGCCGAAAAAATCACATAAAACCAATGCAGTATGAGAAGGTGCATTATCGTGGTGCAAAAATGACCCATAATTTCGGCCTCTTTTTACAAATAGCTTCGCGCAAACGACGCATAACGCTCAAATAGTATTTCTTGTTGACAGTTTGGCCGGTCGGAAGGAATTCGGCGTGCACCACACCTCGATAATCGAAGAAAACTGTCAACATCACCTTGATTTTTGACTTGCTTTGACGTGGTTTTTTCGGCTTCGGCTCACCTTTGGCACGATATTCGGCCGATTGATCGTCTATTTCCGGGTTGCAGCATACATCTAAGACTCATCGCCAGTTATAATTCGTTTCATGACATCCTGGTAGTTCCCGGTCTGACACATAGATGGTACCACAAATTTAAAACCCGTATGATTTTTAAATTCTACCCACCTTCAAACGATATGAGTCAAAATTACACTATATATCGACCATTAGTTTACAAGTTACTGTTGTTTTGGTGACCCTACTTTTGTTAATTTCAACAATTAACATTGGCAAATCAACCATCACTGACTGGTATGTTGGATTTAAACATGGCCGTACAACCACCGATGATGCACCACGCTCTGGACGCCCAAATGAGGCTTTGACTCCCGAAAACATAAAAACGTCTACGTAATTGTTTTAAAAGACCGTAAAGTGAAGTTGCGTGAGATAGATGACATTGTAAAGATATCAATGGAACATGTAGGTCATATTTTGTACGAACATTTGTCTATTACAAAAATTGCTCTTTCACGAAGACAATGCACCATGTCACAAGTCGATCGCAACAATGGCAAAATTGCTCGAATTGCACACTGAAATGCTTCTGCATCCACCAAATTCACCAGATTTGGCTCCCAGGGAGTATTACTTGTTTGTAGACCAAAAAAGCTCCACGGAAAGAGATCTGGCTTCAATGAAGAAGTGATTGCCGAAACTGAAGTTTATTTTGAAGACAAAGATAAATCGTTCAACAAAAAAGGCAGACCATGTATTTTTCCTAAAAAATGTGTTCTCTTTGTGGGGAAGAGCGGGAAAATAAAATTTCAACTTACAGGATGAGGCGGAATTATTTATAGATCTTTCTGGTACTGAGTCTAAAGAATTGTGATGTAGCACAGATTATGGAGATAGCGTGATTTTGAATTTTATTTTTACATTAAGTTAGCAAAAAATATTTTTGTTTTTTAACTATTGCCAAAGGCTTTATTCTTGAATCTTTCTTTATACGAAACTAACAAGAAGTGTGAAATTCTTAAAAACTATATATTTTTTATTATTTAAGCCTTAACCTATGTTAGTACTTAATATTAGTATGCATTATTATTTTTAAATTATTATTAATTACTTAATTTGAGTGTGTTAGGTCAACATGCGTGTAATTATTAAATATTTCAGTTGATTAAATCTAGAGGATCTGCTCTGCGAAGGCGTTTGTATTTCGGTTGCCTTAGTAGTTCTCTAGCTAATTCGTTAGGGTGTGATTCCAGTTTCAGATGGTATTTTAGACTGCATGATTTTATTGTCTCTTTAACCTTCCTAGGTCTCTATGGATGTTGCTGTTTCGAATATACCAGGGCGCATTTGTAATGCTACGAAGTATCTTTGCTTGCGTTCTTTATACAATATTTATATTTGAGGCACTAGTTGAGCCCCATAGTTGGATACCATATGTCCATATGGGGATTAGGATCGCTTTGTATAGTAGAACCTTGCAGTCTAGAGAGAGTTTCGATTTTCTTCCGATCAACCAGTACATTTTAGAAAATTTTATTTTTAGTTGATTACGTTTTGTTTCAATGTGCTTTTTCCATGTCAATCTTCTATCGAGATGAAAACCGAGATATTTGACGTTTGTTTGTTGAGGAATTGTGATATTGTTTAATTTTATTGTTTAATGTTACATGTGTTGATTTACATTCATTCGTCCTTATCCGCCAAGTTTTTAACCAATCTTCTATTTTGTGCAGATGTCTTGTAATTCTCTCGATGCTGTTTGAGGATTTTTGTGTGAAAACAATATAGCTGTGTCATCAGCAAAAGTTGAAGTGATTATGTTTTCAGTTATTGGTAAGTCAGCTGTGAACAACAGTATGGCACAGGTCCCAATACACTACCTTGCGGTACTCCTGCCTTTATCTCTGTTAAATCAGTAGTGGCCGTATTTTGTTTCACCTGGAACATCCTTTGGGCTAAGTAGTTTTCAAGAATTGCATGAAATTGTCTAGGCAGAAGAGTTTTAATTTTGTAATTTAATCCTTCATGCCATACTTTGTCGAAAGCTTGCGCAATATCCAAGAAAACTGCCGAGCAATATTTCTTTTCTTCTAAGGAGAGCTTAATTGTGTTTACAATTCTGTGCAACTGCTCTATTGTGCCGTGCTGCTCTCTAAATCCAAATTGGTGATCTGGTATAATGCGACCTACACTTAATATAGGTATTAGTTCTTCTAGTAGCATCTTTTCAAAGAGCTTTGATATTTTCGGAAGTAGACTTATTGGCCTGTACGACGAGACTTGGGTTTCGTCTTTACCTGGCTTAGGAATCATGATAATTTGAGATATTTTCCATTTTTGGGGAAAGTATCCACATCTCATAATCGCATTAAAAATATATGTTATATATTTTATGCATCTATCGGGTAATTCTTTGATCATTTTTCCAGTTATTAGATCATGGCCTGGAGCTTTCTTAGGATTTATCCTGTTTTTGATAACCGTTTTGACGCATTTCCATTTAAATTTTACTGGATTTGGGTTCGACTCGTCCCTCGTAAACTGTGATAGTACGCAGTCATTATTTTTTTCGTTTGGAGTGAACACTTTTTGCAGATGGTTAGAGAAAGCGACAGCCTTTTCTAAATCACTTCTGGCCCAATGACCATCTGGTTTCCTTACCGGTGGGTTCGATAGCTCTGGCCTTTTTAAATTTCTTGCTGCCTTCCACAGTGAGTAATCTGATTTCTCTGTTGCTGTGAGCTCACTTAGGTAATTCTGCATTCCAAGATTGTGTTCTTCCTGTATTGCTTCTCTTAGAGCTTTAATAGCTCTATTTAATTTCCATTTATGAAAAGGAGATTGGTGCAGCTGCCATAGCCGCCGAGTCGCCCGCTTATCTGCCAATAACTTTTGAATGTTACTTGGAATCTTACTATTTTTTCCGAATTTTTGTACTCCGGAGTAGATTTTTTTGCAGCCATTTCCATTATTTGTCTTAAGTTTTCTATCGCGGCATCGATATCTTCTGGTGTTTGCAGTGGGACATCCAGATGACAATTTACGTCTACTATGTTTCTATACAGAACCCATTTCGTAAGTTTGTTTGTTAAACGTTGGGGTGGTTCAGTTTTTAATGCTTGCGTACTTAGTGTTACGATTATTGGTGAGTGATCTGATGATAAATCATAACAGTCAACGACTTGAGCATTGGTGCGTGCTATTCCTCGTATTACACAGAAATCTATTAAATCAGGAATTTTCTTTCTATCGGTAGGCCAATAAGTGGGATGTCCAGATGATAAATAATCTAGGTTTTTTCTCGTTTATTGCTTCGTAGAGTTGCTTGCCCTTGGGTGACGTCAACCTCGAACCCCATTGCACATGTTTAGCGTTGTAATCACCTCCTGCTAGAAATTTGATTCCCAACTGATTAAAGTAGTCGATAAATTGCTGTTTTTTAATTGCATGTTTCGGTGGACAGTAAACAGCACATATTACAAATTTCCCAGACCATTCGTCCAAACAAATAGTTGTAGCTTGCATGTGATCTTTAGCATACTTCTGGAACTCGTAGTGCTTTAACCTTCTTTTTATCAAGACTGCGGTGCCGCCGTGTGCTTTTCCATCCGGATGTTTGGTGTCATAAACGGAATAGCCGGTAATATTAAAAAAATTGTGTTTGGTGAAGTGTGTTTCAGATATTAACATGATGTCTATATTTTGTTCGATAAGAAAGGTGTGTACCTCAGCTTTATGTTGCGGAAGCCCGTTTGCATTCCAAATAGCTATTTTTAGAACTGTCGTTTTCATGCTCATTTGCCTTTCCATCATCGTCATGAAACTTTGGATGGTCTCGGTTAATTTATTTAGCGTGGTATGAATATTTAGGTCCTCTTCATTAAAACGAACTTTGGGTTTCGGTTTGTTACCTTTTAGGATGTTTGCATAAGAAGCACCTGGCTGTGCAAAACTGCTGTCAAACGTCTCCAAGTTATCATTTTGTGTGTTTGCACTCGCAGGTTTGGTGACATGGCCCTCTGATTAAATTGCATATTGAGCATTCGTTGCTCAGCTCTCATTTTAGGGTTTATTTTCCGTTTTAAGTCCAGACACACTGCACATCCCCTGTAATTTGCAGTATGATTTTCACCGCAGTTACTGCAACGTTTCACAGATGGGTCATTGCGAGATTTGTCACACTGTTTAGAGTCGTGAAGTTCACCACAAATAACACAAACATCATTTAAGGTGCAGTATGCTTTCGTGTGTCCGTATTCTTGGCACTTTATGCATTGAACTGGTCCTGACTTCTTCTCTGGCTCTAGTTCCAAACGGAACATTGGTTGGGGTACCTTCTCGCGGTTTACTATATTACCAATAGATTTGACATGGAAACCTTCCGCAGCAAGTGCAGCTTGTATGTCGCTAACATCTACGCAGCCTTCAATTCCTTTTAGCACAACAGTCAGCCTTTTTTGATTTTTTAGCTGGTATGTGTAATATTTTTTACCAACTTCGTCAAAATGTTTGACTAGGGCTCTGAAGCCATCGATTTCGAAGGTTTGAATCTTTGTTTCGTTTATATTACCCCTTTTGAGCGGCGCAATATAAAATTTAGAGTCTGTTAATGATGCGATTTTATTAACCAGTTCATTGTTAGATGCTTCCATTTAAATAAATTGGAGGCGGTTTCTCAGGTTTCGATTTCGGCGCTGTATTGAGGTCACCGACCTCTAAACCAGAGAATCGGTTGTTAAGCGGTATTTGGTTAACACCTAGTTCAATCCGTGTCACTTTGCTCCTGCCAGCAAACTGAGCAGATCTCGGGCTACGTTTTCTTTTAGATTGAACATATACCTATACAATCCCGTTTGCACTAAATTATTTTCAAACTGACCACGGTCACTAGAGTTCGTCGCACTGAGTTCATTCTTATTGTTTTCGTCTAGCATTGCATTTGCTGATGAATTAATTTTTTCTTCGCTGTCTTGATTTATAATTTTAAACGGCGGTATAACTAATTCTGTCGAAGAAGCACTTTTAATCACTTGTATAGGCGTTTTCTTTGGACTATGTTGAACTTTACCCACTTGATTTACACTTGTACTTGCAATATTTAAATTTTCTACTTGAAGCTGGTTCAAGTTTGATGTAGATTGTGTTCGGCTTTCGGTGTTCGAAGAAGTCTTTTTTGGGGAAAAAAGGGCCTTCATGTTCACATTTTCACTCACTAAATTACAATTTTATATTATATATTATAACAAAATAAAAAGCACTAACACTGCACTTTTCGTTTGCTTTATTTTACGTCCGATGTTAGTGAAATCAAATTTGCGACTAGCAAAAAAAAAAAAAATATATTTCGAACTATTTTAAATGTATGGAGATAGACTAAAATTTAAAAACGGCATAACGTAAGTGACACTGTTACAGATGTTTATAAAAAAGGAGGATAGCGGTAAAGCTTTGCATTTTCCACAGCATTGGCGGTACGGATTAACGTGTTAATACGCGCAAATGAAAGGGAGTGTCTTAATACTAGAGGAGTAATTAAAACCCGCAAAATTACAATTTGGTGGTTAGCGGTCTATAGTCCTGGGCCGACGATATGTACAGTAGTAATAGGTACGCAGAAGTTCAACAAATGTGAACAGGTGGATAGTATTTTCGGAAGTATAATGCGGTGTAATAATTCATACAGCATATTATTATTATATTTTGTATATGGCAAAGAAACCTAATTTTAATTTTACTAAATGAAATATGTGTAATCGTAGAATATAATATAATAACGATAACGAGTAAAGCGCTACGGATTTTCCTATTATTTTCCATTTTCCTTGTGCTCCTATATAGGTATATGTATATGGAAAACATATGTTTTTCATTTTTATTTTTTTATATTATTTCATTTCCGCTGATTTTTCTTTTTTATTACATTTTATTATTATTATTTTTATTATTACAAAAAAGTCTCAAGTGAAATACGAATATTATAAAATTATGGCAAAAGCTTTTTTCCGAGAGATATTTAAATAAAAAGAATAAAAAAAAAATTTCCTTTGTTCGAGTAATATTTTTCGAAATATAAATAAAATTAAATATTTTATTGTATTTAATAAAAAAAAATGTTTTTTTAAATTAATGATGAATAAATATAATGTTTCTGAATATGATACAAAAACTGAGGAGCACAAATGGAAATGGCAAATCCACCTTACGATGGTGGTGAATGATACCGATTGAGTGATAAAAATAATTCCAATTGTTGGAAATTCAAGTGTTGGTAACCCATTTGTAAGGAATATGCCACAGTAGTATTTTAAAATAAATATATTTTATTGTTATGACGTAATTCTTCGTAGGAAAATCTGATATTTGATATTTACATATAAATGGAAATTCGATATGTTTATGCATGTTACATAAACGAACTTTACCATTTACGTAATCTCAGTTCGAAATAATTAATAATAAATTAATTATCTCGAAACATGATTAACCCCACGCAAAAGTGATGTCCTTTGCACATTGACATAAAGAATTTTATTATTTGTTGAAAATATTGAATAGATTGATTCCGGAATTGCTTGTAAAACGAATACACTGCGGTTCATTTTATTAGACGCACTTAGGCGACACTTTTAAACGTAAATTTTACCGTTAGTACTCTCTACTATTACTAAATTAGTACTCAGAAATAGTAACGAATACAAATTTAAACATTGTTATCAATCCGCACTTTTCTTTGTTTTTGACGCATTGTCTTGTTTAAGTATTTGTGAGTAAATTTCGGCGTAAGTTGCTAACATTTTTTACAATATTTTCAATATAAGTATTCAGTAGGTGATCATGAATAAAATGGCTACAAAAAATATTTTAAGTACGACAGATAGGAAAAAATCGATGCCTACCACTTGGAGGGATTTTCGAACAGCACTATAGTTCGTGAAATCAAGTGTGGTGAGCATGATGTGCGAAAATATTTAAAAGACAGTGCATAATATGGATGCAAATACCAAACAAGGTCACGAAAATACAATGGGTGGATTAGGACGAGTATTTTTAAATGTGACATCAACCTCTTGAAATTAAGTTAGTTGCATAAGACTTCTATGCATCCGAGCGACACATTTGAGCTTTAAGCTCAAAAAATCATTAATTTACTCAAACTTTCGATATTTGATCACAGCTACAGCCCGTAATATACAAGGGGCGGATTAGGACGAGTATTTTTAATTGTGACATCAACCTCTTGAAATTAGGTTAGTTGCATAAGACTTCTATGAATCCGAGCGACACATTTGAGCTTTAAGCTCAAAAAATCATTAATTTACTCAAACTTTCGATATTTGATCACAACTACAGCTCGAAATATACAAAGGGCGGATTAGGACGAGTATTTTTAAATGTGACATCAACCTCTTGAAATTAGGTTAGTTGCATAAGACTTCTATGAATCCGAGCGACACATTTGAGCTTTAAGCTCAAAAAATCATTAATTTACTCAAACTTTCGATATTTGATCACAACTACAGCTCGAAATATACAAAGGGCGGATTAGGACGAGTATTTTTAAATGTGACATCAACCTCTTGAAATTAAGTTAGTTGCATAAGATTTCTATGCGTCCGACCGACAAATTTGAACTTTAAGCTCAAAAAATCGTAAAACTACTCAAACTTTCCATATTTGATCACAGCTACAGCCCGTAATATACAAGGGGTGGATTAGGACGATTTTTTTTAAATGTGACATCAATGTCTTGAAATTAGGTTAGTTGCATAAGACTTCTATGCGTCCGACCGACAAATTTGAACTTTAAGCTCAAAAAATCATAAAATTACTCAAACTTTCGATATTTGATCACAGCTACAGCCCGTAATATACAAGGGGCGGATTAGGACGAGTATTTTTAAATGTGACATCAACTTCTTGAAATTAAGTTAGTTGCATAAGACTTCTATGCGTCCGACCGACAAATTTGAACTTTAAGCTCAAAAAATCATAAAATTACTCAAATTTTCGATATTTGATCACAGCTACAGCCCGTAATATACAAGGGGTGGATTAGGACGAGTATTTTTAAATGTGACATCAATGTCTTGAAATTAAGTTAGTTGCATAAGACTTATATGCATCCGAGCGACACATTTGAGCCTTAAGCTCAAAAAATCATAAAATTACTCAATCTTTCGATATTTTATCACAGCTACAGCCCGTAATATACAAGGGGCGGATTAGGACGATTTTTTTTAAATGTGACGTTCGTAATTTTAAGTGATTCATTTTTAAAATTAAAAAAACACCACTAAACCCTGTACACAAGAAACAATGATTGAAATTCGCCAAGCAGCCCATGACTTGAGATGTGCATCCGCAAACAATGAATAAAAAAGTAGCTTTTTCGAATGAACAAAATATTAACTTAGATTGACCAGATGGCTATAATTAATATTTTCAGGCATGACATTCGCGAAGCAGAACAATTTTGGACTCGCCATCATGCCAGAAAAGAAGGAGTAATGACTGGAAATTCATATAATGTTATGCTGCAATCAGTGTTTGCAGAAATTCATGAGCTACTTGGCCTTATTTATTGGATTTTCCAACACGATAATCCCATACATAATGTCCGTGCTGTAAAATCGTGAATTGCGAGTCAAAACGTTGAGTTATTAGCATAGCTACCTTATTTCCGTGATTTAAATATCATCGAAAACGTTTGAGGCTGGCTCATACCGAGCGTCATACCGAGGTACTTAACGTTATCAGAATAAGGAATTTGTTGCGAATTCTCTTCCATTTCGATTCGTTTTATTGTTATTTTCCTTTTTTCAGTCCACAATTTTGTAGTTTCCTTGTGAACTCAACAATACTAGCATCAGTGGTCATAACAGCTGTGTCATCAGCAGACGTTTCTATTGTAGCTTCTACTATGTTTGGTAGATCATTTGTATACAGGAGGTATAAAAGACAGAAGACTGGCTTGTGAAACTTCTGACAATATGTTTTTAGTTTTGAATATTCCCTTTCCTGTTTCACCCGGAAGTAACGGTCGTTGATAGAAGACTTTAGCAATTCAAAATATTGTTTTGTCAAATATCGCTAAAGCTTAAATTATACACCACGGTGTCAAACCTTATGAAATGCTTAAATGCATATTTCCTGTTTTTCCAGCTCCTCATCAATTGGATTAGTAATCCTGTGTACCTGTGTACCTCTATAATTGGCTTTAGTCTCTTGAGAAATAGTCTTTCGAAAATCTTTGATGTTATTGTTAGCGGTTTATTAGGCTTTGGAATCATTAAGATTTCTGCTACTTTCCACTATCTAGGAACAAAGCTTAGTCTAAAGATTGATTATATGTGCTGTAGTTTCGTTAGTTCTTGTCCGGGTAGGGCTTTGATTATTTGCCCCATTATCGTATCCCCATTATCGTATCCGGGGGCTTTTTATCTTTGAGGTTTTTCACTTCTTGCTAGATTTTCTTTCAGAGTAACTGGTAGAGCCTCGTCTATTTTGCTTATAGGTATTAAATATTCATTATCCGCTTGTCGAGTTGTTGGCTTGAACGTGATTTTCTAAGTGTTCGGCAAATAGATCAGCTTTTTGCTTATCTCTGCAAGCCCAGGTTCCATCAACCATATTTCCATCATTTGGTGAGTAGCTTAAGTTTGTTGCACAATTTGTTTAGGACTGTTTTATCTTCAGGGGCTCTTCTGCCAAGTCTAACGAGTTCCTTTTTTTGTTAACCAACTCCCTCACTTCAACTGGATAGGTAGTAAAATTTATTTACTTTCCAGGCCGCTTTTTATACGCTTTCAATTAGTCTTTATAGTTCTTCTTCTATCATGGAAGCGTTCAAGATTTGCACCTGTAGATTAATGCTTTCTTCTGGCTGCCATAAGTGTTCCCAGTTTGTTTTGTTATATGTTAATCTTGGAAGACTTGCTTTCCTTATTACCGTGTCACTTATTGTCTATAAAAATGGAGAATGGTAAGACGATAGTCCTTCTTCATTTTCGACTGCTACATAATTTTTGGAGATATCTCTTGATATATAGAAATCCATAAGGTCAGGAATTGTATTTGGGCCCATAGGCTAGTAGGTTTGTTTTCTACTGGAGCGAAACTCACATTTAATTGTCCTGCCTGCTTCAGATAGCTCTCTTGTCTTGAATGTAAAAGCGTTAAAGTCGCCTTCAGTAATAAAATTACTCCCAAGCGATTTAAGTTAAGTTTGATGTAGTCTTCATTTTTTGAAATAACGTATCATTATTTTTTCTTGTTAAGTTTGTACGGATTAGAATCGAGGTAGACAATGACTTCTCTAGTTTTACTTGATGCATCCGTTATTGTTTGGCCTTGGCTTATCAATGTATTTCCCAGTGTTAGTCCTAGTCGTTGTTCCTAGTCTCTGTTCTTGTTTTTCAGTAGCTAGCCCATAGATTCTATAGTCTTTGGTCCTGCCCATCCAGATCTAAATTGATGCGTGTGGCTTCTGAAGTATTTCTTTCAGGACATGGTTTTCCTGACTTGGTGCTTTCTTGATAATTTCGTTTTGCTTTGGCATTTGTGCATATGTGTACCTTCTCTCACTTTGGCGCTATTTGGAGGGATTTGTATTGGGTAGGATTCCATCCTAGGTTCAGAACTCTTATTTGTTTCATTTCTGTTGTGGTCTCTCATTATTTGCAGCTCTTTGGCTATTTCGCAGCCTCTGTAACTTGCTAGATGATGATTACCACAGTGTATGTATTTCAATAGTTTGTTCTTACTTTTGTTGCACTCTTTCGATGAATGTTTCCCAACGCACTTTACATATTTGGGCTCCCTATTACACTGTGGCATTCTGCTAGTATTATTTTTTACTTGCTTTAATTCCATATACCCTTTCAATGTTCTCAGTGTTGTCAAATGATAGCATGAAATGAGAGACAATCTTTTATGACTAAGTTCCTCAACTATTTCTTTGTTTGGGCATGTATGATGTAGCCCTCTGGCCATGACGTTATTTGGTTGCTCAGCTTTGTTTTCATAGATGTTTCATATTCACTAACAGTAAGTATGTTTATGGATGGAGGTGGTATCTCTTTATGTATTGGTTGATTTCCCTGCACTTTTCTTTTGTTAACTACGTTGAGTGTATTAGCTGGTTGCAGTGGCTTCTTTTTAGGTTGCAGTGATACGTTCTTATGTACGTTCAGTTGGTCCGTGGATGACCGATCATGACGTTGGGGTTGTGGCTTTTTTACGCTCTGTGTTAATTGTTCCACCTCGTGTTTCAGGTTTCTTTAACTTCATAGGTAGCTATATATAGTATATTCTTTGGCTTGATTCTGTTGAAGCTGTTGGACTACTTTGAATAGCTGTCCATTGATTTGCATTAAGTTTCCTAAAGATTACTTTAAATCAGCGTTTTCTCTAGCGACATCGTGGTGGTTTTCTTGGTTCACCTTCTCCTTGCTTTCAGCATTTTCATTCTTCTGCTAAGCTGATGCTAGGTGGTGATCTAGAGATTATTGAGCATGGTATGAACGTGTTTCGCAAGGGTTGGTTCACCCTAGAATTGGTTGAGCCTGGCTCGTGTGAAAATGGATTGGTCAAACTTCTGTTTTGTTGTACACTCGTTGCTTTAAAGACTGATTATTGCAGCAGCAACCAATCTTACCAGAGAGATTAGTAGTGGGTCAGTGGAGAGAACATCATTTGCCAGATACCTCAGTGTTTGGTGATTCCGCCGTTGCTCGATCGCCAGTGCCTCGTTGGTTTATTAGCAGGGAGCACTACGTGCAGGCGAAGTTGACAATTGAGCTGATATATAGACCTTCTAGGTAAATACCCCTTATCCATCTCTGCTAAAATGCGTTCTAACGAGACATTCTACATACACATCTACACATATTTTTATTGATGATTTTTAGGACATATTTAAGACAAACTTTAACAACGTGACGGCAATACTAAAGAGTGTCTCAGAAAGAGCGCCGAATTTAAATTTGCCGCCTTTTTGTTAATACGAGTTGTATTAAGAACAGAAGTATTCAAACCAACAACGTTTAATTATTTTAAAATCACATTACAAAAATTATGAACGTTTTGCGAAAACAGTTCGCCAATTACGTCAAGTTTTCGGTCGCAATAATGCGCCAAATGAATCGGCACTGAGGCGTTTAATTACAAAATTTGGGACCAAATTTACGCTGATGGATCAAAGGATCATTGTTCGTCGTCGTCCTTGTCGGTCACTCACAAACATAGATACAATAAAGGAATCTGTGGCCGAGAATCCAGAAACTTCCATTCGGCATCGTGGTCAAGAATTAAACATTTCCAGAAGCACTATGCAACGAATTTTGGTAAATGATCTGCATTTGCACGCGTACAAGGTTCAATTGGTGTAAGAAATCAGGCCTAGGGACCATGCGCAGCGCCGTGAATTTGCTGATTGTGTGTTGGAACATCATCAAATTAATGCGGATTTTTCGAAGAAAACCATTTTTTCAGACGAGGCACATTTTCAACTCAACCGATACGTAAATAAGCAAAACTGTCAGATTTGGGGTGCTGAAAATCCTCGTGTGATACTCAAACAACCAATGCATCCACCGCGAGTAACTGTTTGGTGTGCATTTTGGGCTGGCGGAGCAATTGGGCCGGATTTCTTTGAAAAACTGCTGGAAATGCGCACACAGCACGTGAAACAATGGTGTTACTGCAGACTAAGTTTCCAGGTCGAGTCATTTGTCGTGTATGCAAATAGGCCCGAAATAGTTGAACATCTTAAAGAGGAAATACGGTGCGTTATTGGTGAAGAGGTTTCGTGGTGGCCATTTGCCTGATTTTGTAAAAATGTTTGCTTAATTCAAAAATAAATGTGATTTTCTTTAAAATTAAATCAGGCGCCTTGCTGAGACGCACCATTTTATACTCCACAACAAAGTTGACAGCTATTCTCTATACAAAATGAAGATCTAATATAGTTGGAGAACCTGATGCGATTTAAAACACAAGTTTTCGTAAAGCTCACTTGGCCAATGCAACAATGGTGGTTTACAGTTGGTTGCGACAAACGTTAACTGTGCAGTGGTTCTCACGAACGCCATACTGTTTATTTAAAGTCTCTTTGTTAATTTCAAGATACTTCACTAGGTGTTGGTTAATGCATTTCTCAAAAACTGTAGCGATCGATAACGATCGATAACGATAACTATATTGAGCACTATTTTGCCTAAAATATCCCTAGGCAGGGATATTTTAAGCACAATAGTTTGAGCGATCTTTGTGAAAATACGTTCTTCTGATATCGAGCGCGCGTTGCAACTCGAACGCTTGTTTGAACTGGTAGCTTTGTATAAAATCGCTATTTTCAGGACTTGTTAGCCGTAAAGGTGGTAAATTTCAAGGGATTGTCTTGAAATTTTTGACATTCAAAATGAACTTACAGGCAAACAGGGGCATAACAATTGTGTATTTCAATACGAAAGCACCCTTGAACGTTTTTCATGAGCTGTCAACATCAAAACATCAGTCAAGGTAAACCTTTGTAGCATGGGCAAGTTCACTAATCTTCATTCACTTCAATAATCGTTCCACCAGACACGCACATATAGTGGATACATTAGACTCAAAATATTCACTATTGGAGGTTTTTGTCCCAGTGTGATAAAACCTCAATCGAAGTACCGATAAAATCGCAACCGTAAGTGCTTCAGTTCAAAATGAGCCAAATTAGTCGATTCCACGTTGTTCACAGGAATTGGCAATCTCTCAAACCATATTGTGGCGAATTCTGGATAAAGATCTTGACTAACAACCTTCACAAAATCAAATTAACTCAAGAACAGAAGCCTCTTGATCATTTGAAGTGCCGAAACTTCTCCCATTGTGCTCTGCTAAAGTTTGAAAAAAATCCGGAATTTTATCGAAAACTGTGATTCGGCATGAATTCGTAGATTTCATGCCGGAGGTGGGATTGGACCATATTTTTCGTCGATGAAAATAATGAGTTCGCTATCTTGCCATATTTTGGAAGATTATTTTTGGTCAGATTTGGATAGATTTGATATCAGTGATGAAATGTGGTTCCAACAACATGGTGCCGCATCCCACACAGCTGGTGAAACAATTGATGTATTGAAGGGCAAGTACGGCGCTGAATTTCACTTTGTAAGGATACGTCAAGTCGTTGGTTTATGACAAGACGCCAAAACGTTAGAAGAGCTCAGGAACAATATCGAATGCAAAATAATTGCCAACGTTCCGGGCGACGATATGTGTGACAGAGTGGTGAAAATTTGGCTTCAACAAATCGATCGCTGTTAAATGTAAACATGTGTACTGCACCTGAAATAAATTTCAGACCAATATCTCAATTGTTCCGTGTTTTATTTAAATACAAAATTGTATTGTCCTTATTGAAAACCCCTTTATGACACCGATGGTGATTTTGCCGAACCACCCTCAGTATGAGAAACTTGATAAATATTTACAATTTAAAGATATTTCCAACATTTTCAAGGCGCGTTGGTTTTAAATGAAATTTTAGAGAACAGAGATTATAATTCAAAATAAAATTGGCCCCTGAATCGATGCATTTGAGTTGCAAAATGTTTAAGTTAATGTTAGTATGGGCAATGAAGCTTTTACTGAAACTAAATTAAATGATTTCAGTAAACATTAGTTCAACACCATCTGTTAGTACTTGACAGAGTATGGGTATAAACGACGGCAGCCACGGACAATTAACCACAACAAGCTTTCTAAGTACGATGTTGGGATTGCGCAATCAAATATAATTTTCGAACTTCAGTGATTCAAAAATTGTGTCCTACAACCTCAACATAGGCCATTGTCCGAGGGCGAAGTTATTTTGAAATTTGAAATTCAAACTAGACATTCCTAGACATTTGAATAAGGAAATGTCATGACAAGTGTCTTTAATTTGCTTACAATTTTGAATTTAATAAAAAATATAACCTTTTTCTTCCGTTTCTGAATAAGGTAATTCAAATATAATTGTGACTAGAGTTATGACTAAAACAAAGGGTCCCTGCTGTAAAATGTTAATTGAAAATGTGCCGCCGTTATTGTTCGAGTAAACAAAAGGGGTGAATAAATATTTACGACGGCGTATTTTTTGCGAACTAATTCAGAATACTAATTAACCATATCCGCAAAAAGTGTGACATTGTAAATGTGTGAACAAATGCTGGTCGATAATTATTAGATTACTGTTATGGGGCTAGAATTTTGTTGTGCTTTCTAAATTTGCTTTCGATTTAATCGAGCTCCTGTGAAATGTTACACCGTTAATCGCACCGCGTACAACAAAATTGTTATCAAAAATTTTCAATCTTAAAATTTAACTATAAAGTACATTCCGTCTTTACCTCTATAATCATCAAATTTTTCATTTTATATTTTATTTGGGGTGGTAGCGCCATCACCTGCCATAACCACAGTAAACAATTTCTTTTTACCAGACTTACGAGTATAATAATTTGAATATAAAATGCAGGAACGATATTCAAAATCATAACTTTTATTTTATTTTGGAAAAAATGAAAATTCTTGTTGATTTACCAATTTGCATAAAAAGAAAAACTCATTGTTGCGTGTTACGTCAATCAAAGTGGAAATGCTACTATATACGATTACATAGTCACGCGATTTATTTTGGTTAAAGTTCTTGTTTTGCGCGGAACAAATATGTGATTATTGTTGCTGTGACTGTTGAAAGAAAAGTAAAAGGCGCGACCAAGATAGCAATGTTACCAAAAATATTGTTGGTTTTGCTGCTGCTACCATAAATACACAAGGTAAGACAATGGAAAACTTTGTATAGTATGTTTGTTCGTTTTATAGTGATCATAATTCTCTGGTATAGATAAATATATTTCATAAAGGCGAATCAGTTTTAAACGAACATAAAAGTTTATGCATGTACATAATTATAAAGTAAATGTCTCGGTTTTCAACAAGATTTGCTACTAAATTTTATTTAAATTTGTGTGAGGCTAATAATCAAATCAAGCCAGCACATGCACATTGGTTGTCTATTAGCCTGGAAAAACTTTAAATTTATTTTATTTTTTATATATACGAAAATCCATAAAACCGAACTAAAAATTTATCAAAAAAGCTCACGAATGTTGAAAAGTTCTGTTCCACACAGGAAAAATAACGAGAATAAAATTTTGTGTCACATTAACACGAATTTGCAATAAATTTTCTTACAAGATAAATGCAGCTGCTGATTATCGGTTATGCCATCCAATTTGTGTGTTTTTGGTTCTGTTTATGTAAAGCTTTTTTGTGCTTTATATTTATATAATATATTCTTTAAACTGTTTATATATATATATAGCATAAAAATTCTTTAATCTTTTTAGCCATCAAAAGTAAATTAGAAATAACAGATTTTGTTCCTGACTTGGGTGACCGTCTCTTGCTTTGTGTACCTCGAAAAATATATAAATCTATTTGTATCAAAACGAACAACAAGAAGAAAAATGCAATTTTCCGGATGTTATGTCAAAATATAAAATGCGCTTAAGGTGAAAAAATAAAAGTTTTCAACTAGAAAATAAAATTTATGAGAAGTTTTTAGGAAAAGCTAATATAAAAAATTGGATGCGATAAGAATGCGGGATGGTGGCTGAGAAAAATGACTTTGTTTTTTTTTTACCATCGTCGATATACGAAAAAAAATATTGGATAAACTTGTGTGTATATGTATGGGTATATTGAATCTGAAAGATAAATTACGATAAGATTTGTGTGGAAAAATATAAATGAAGTCAATATAAGTAGTTTTCATTCGAAAATCGATTGTGATTTATCCGCCCGAATTGGAAAATTTAATTTACCACAAACACACGCCTTTTCCGTTTTCTTGTTCTAATAAACTAGATTTTGAATCATACCGTAGTAATTCAAAAGTCATATATTTCGATATATTTCATTCACACGCTTTTGAAGCGACAGTTGTCTTATAGACCTTTAATAAAATTTAATGTGCCCATCATAATTCATTGCATGGGATCCTATATAATAGCTATCCGTATATTTCATGACGCAAATAAAAAAAATTACAATAAATTTTATTTATATTTGGTTCGATCGCATAAAAGTCAATATTTTTTGCAGTAGTAACGTTAAAAACTATCACAAATTTCATATTTTATCCTGAAGATAATAAAAAATATTAACGCAAGCAAAATGGAAGAGGATATTACTGTGATTATCACTTTCAATCGAGCTTTTATGATTTTCATTTTCCCGCCAAAAAAAATCAAATTATATACGCGGAGTTTCATTTTTATAGTCGCCTTTAAATTATTAGTTTACAGAAAAATTTATATGGCGCATATTTCAAATATTACGTCACCTAACGTTACGTCATATAACTAGTGGTCCGCCACTTGGACGTTTTCATTGAAAACAACAGTGTTATCGATTTTATGTTTGAAATTTTAATCAACCACAAAATCAGGAATTTAACCATTACAAATTTTTACCAGCAAAAGTAGCAAAAAGCTTTAAATTTATCGGATTATGAAAAATATTATTTTTAAACCACAAAACCTTACCCATTTTGACATCACTGAAGGTTTACGACAGTTGGAATGTAAACTGTTGTGATTGTTGAGATAATCGAATTGAAAGCAGCAATCGGCATTAATTGTCGGCCAAACCGGACAACCCCTGTTTGTTGAGGAGGGTGGTATTGTATGCCACTCTATGTTGTCGTTACTAAGAAATTCTGAAATTGCATCATTCAGAATTATTTTTCCTCCGATGAAGTAAAACCATTATCGTTGTAAATCTTTTTTGGAAACCTCGCCCAGCCGTAAATCGTTTAAGTGCAGCTAACAAGTCTCTGTTTGTCAACGGACGTGCAGGTGTTATTCGTTCTGCAGGCAAGTTTCCCATTAGTTGGCTCCTAGTTCCATGTGAGTGCTTTACACAAACTACACAACGTCTTAGCATTCTCGATCGTATACTCATCATAGCATTGATCGTCCGTTGGTAATCTAATATTTCTGTTTAATAAGGTTATTAGAAGTAGGGTGGTTAAGAGGGCCGGAATGCAAATGTTCAATATGTGTTTCTTATAGTAATCTGTCAGTGAGTAAATGATCAGAAGGCATATGATAGGGTGTTTAGTATCTTTGAATTGTTCTTCATCATTCGAGTTTTTCGAGTTCTGGGACCATATCATAAATATTGTCCTCACTTCATCAATTTCCTTTGGTTTTATTTCACATGTATTTCAGTATTTTTAATTTTTACATTTGAGATGTTTTGAGATGTGTTTTAACAAAACTCTTAGGCGTCATAAATAGTTGCATAGAGTCGCTGGAAGTGCATACTCCGTTGGTTTGGTTTTTACTTAGCCATTTATCGACCGCCGTTTTATTTAAAGCAGTGTTCGAATCTGTCGTGCTAGGCCAAATTTCTTCAGCCAGCTTTAACCATTCAGGCCCGTGCCACCATTGGCTTAGATACAGGGTGGCTGATGAATATTGATATACATAAAGAAACTCAAATAACTTTTTGATTAATCCACGTAATTTATTTTTTCTAATTAGTTTTATGAAAATTAAATCGCCACCTCGCACGTTGACGCATGTGCCACATCTCAGCAAAAAATTATTCATTACTGCCTGAAGAGTTGCAGCGGGAATTGCCTCAATTATCGTTCGAATGGATTGCTTTAAATCATTCAAATTTGTTGGTTTTGTTTTGTAAACTTCCTGTTTGCAATAGCCCCACAAGAAAAAATCAGGCGCAGTAAGGTCAGGAGACCTGGGGGGCCAACGGAATGTGGAGTTTCTTGAAATCAGCTTATTGAGGAATTTTTGCTGCAATTCTGTCATAACTGACCGGGCTATGTGAGGAGTTGCACCATCTTGTTGAAACCACACAGAGTTGAAAGTGATTCAACAGAGAAAATACTTTTTCAACATTTTTAAGTAACGGTCTGCAGTGACCGTAACAGTAGTACCGTTCTCTTCGAAAAAGTAAGGCCCAAAAATGCACTTTGATGAAACTGCACACCACACTGTTACGCGAAGTGGATGTAATTCCGCCTCTTGGAGTATATGTGGGTTAGAATCACTCCATATTCGACAATTTTGTTTATTAACATTGCCGTTTAGAGCAAAATAGGCCTCGTCAGACATAAAAATACAGTTTAAGACGTTTTCGACCTCTTCCACCATTTGATGGATCTTCTGGCAAAATTCCAAGCGAATTGGCAAATCTGCTGCGTTGAGTTTGTTTGTTATTTGAATTTTATAAGGGAATAAGTTCAAATCTTTGTGCATAATTGTCTGCAGTGACTGTTTGCTGATACCCATTTGAGCAGATAAGCTCCTTGTCGAAACTCTTGAATTGTCTTGTATGGCAGCAGCTACAGCAGCGATAGTTTCCTTCGTACGAACTGAAGGGTTTCGATGATAAGGATTTCTTGCAATTG
This sequence comes from Nephrotoma guestfalica, assembly GCA_963691935.1. NCBI lineage: Eukaryota > Metazoa > Arthropoda > Insecta > Diptera > Tipulidae > Nephrotoma > Nephrotoma guestfalica. Next base: position 102,501,074 of record OY829913.1, read on the forward strand.
ACCCATGCTCAGCAAAATTGTTTACGAGCTTCATTATAGTCCATCTGAGAGGAGTGCCGCTAAACGTGCTATATTCTCTCTACGCGGCGGACAATCCAAATTCTTTTCTCAGTGTCGCAATTCTCCATTTTCGTTAAATTTAAAAATCAATCTATAAAATAAAAACAATTGGAACAGATTAATTACATAGAAAAAGTTATTAATTTTTTTTGGTACCAGCTTTCATTAGCCATCCTGTATAACAGTTTTCACGGAGATACTCCTCGAGAACCACTGTCGACGGGATTGTCAGCAGACCTTACATGAGATCAATGTTGCCTATAGATTTTTTTTCATAATCTAACTGGCCCTGTTTGCCACAAATGTCTTCCATCTTGCTGGATATGTCGAGAGCTAGGCCAATACAATAGAAGGATCAGTTCAGCAGATCAATTCTGGTTTTTCTATAGAAAAAAGGAATTGGGAAAAATATTTCCATAGTATTGTTGTCGCAAATTTTTTTTTATGGCATACTATGGTAAGCAGTTGGTGTAAATTGTTTCAAAACCAAAATTAAATTAGATTTCGATACGGAACAAATATTTTCTAAATTATAAAAAACATAATTTCTCAGTAGATCAGTAAAATGATATTTTTGACAAAAAAGCTATCTAAATATTTTTCCTAATTCCTTTTTCCTATATGAAAGTCAGAATCGACCTGCAGGCGTAATGTTGTGTATCATGTGTTAATGGGGATCCGTTCAGAACAGCATTTCTAAAAACTGCATAAGGTACAAATCAGAAATTTTCAAAACAGCATATTTCAAAACGGCATAAGATATGAAATGGCATATGGTACAAAATGGCATTTTTCAAAACTGCATATTTCCAAAATGGCATTTTTCAAAACTGCATATTTCCAAAATGGCATTTTTCAGAACTGCATACTTCAAAACAGTATAGGTACAAAATGGCATTTTCAAAATGACATTTTCCAAAATGGCATATTTCAAAACAGCAATTTTGAAACCGAATTTTTTCAAAATTGCACAAGATAGAATGGAATGTTTTAATCGACTATGAATCTAGAATTATCTTTTCAATAATTTTTGGAATATGACAAACAGGTACGGTTATTTACTAACGGAACACGATGACATTATGACATGAATGAAATTTTTGAACGATTCTTGGAGTAAATTCTAGGATAAAATCCAAATGAAAATGAACTTTTCAATTTCTTAGTTTTTTTTATAATCCGTACAATCTTTTCTGGGGCCGAAGCACTCCCTGTTGGTAAGCAACATTTACTTCATTGCATTATACTCTGTTAGAAATGAGAAAAGTGCTACAAGCTATGGAATTGATGAATTCGACATTGATTGGACATTCTGTTAGTCAACCAACAGTATAAAAGTGGTGTCAAGATTTGGCGATATGGCATTTTTAGCCTTAAGGACGATCCACGTCCTGCTGCTGTAAAACAATTTGAAGACGAAGATTTTAACGTTTTACTGGATCCTTGGAAAATCGGCGTCAAACTCGACTCAAAAGAGCTTGTATAAAAGTTATGAGTTACTCATCAAGCAATATCACTTCGATTGCATGCAATGGGGGAAAAAATCAGATGGAAAGAAAATGGGTTCCTCATAAATTGACCGAAGAAAAGAAAAATCGAAGAGTTCACGTATGCATGAATTGGTTTTCTCGGTACAAAAGAAAGATTTTATTGCACAAAATCATTACGGGTGATGAAAAGTGGATTTTGTACGATAATCAACATAAGTAGGAAAAATGAATATTCAGTGAATATTCAGTGAGCCATTAAGTATGATCTTTTGGAACATGGTCAAACTCTGTAATGACGTAGTAACGTTCGTCCACATACAGCAAAATCAACCCAAGAACTCATCTTTTTCTTAGGATGGGAAATTTTACAGCATGGGGCGTATTCTTCAGACGTGGCTCCCCCTAACATTTTATTCAGATCGATGTCATCATATTCGATAGTCCAGCAGTTCACGAATGTTGAGACCAATGACCAATACCGAAAATTTCAACTTCCACTAAATAATATTGTTGTTCGTAAAGCGGCTGAATATAGGCCATTCTCGGTATGAGAGCCCCATCACAACCTCCTGAAATTTCTTACTCGTAAAGGCTAGAACCAGACCTGTCTAAAAATCATAGTCAGACCGATGACCAACACCAAAAATCTCAACTTTCACTAAATAATATTGTTATTCGTGAAGCGGCTGAATACAGGCCATTCTCGGTATGAGAGCCCATCATAACCTTCTGAAATTTCTTACTCGTAAAGCCTAAAAACAGACCTATCCAAAAATCATAGTGAGACCGATGACCAACACCAAAAATCTCAACTTACACTAAATATTATGCTTGTTCTTAAAGCGGCTGAATATACGCCATTCTCGGTATGAGAACCCCATCACAACCTCCTGAAATTTCTTACTCGTATAAAGGCAAAGAAACAGACCTATCCAAAAATCATAGTGAGACCGATGACCAACACCGAAAATCGCAACTTCTCAAGTATGAGAGCCCCATCACAAACTCCTGAAATTTTTTACTCGTAAAGGCTAGATTCAGATCTGTCCAAAAATCATAAAGAGACCGATGACCAACACCGAAAATCGCAACTTCCACTAAATATTATGGTTGTTCGTAAAGCGGCTGAATATAGGCCATTCTCGGTATGAGAGCCCCATCACAACCTCCTGAAATTTCTTACTCGTAAAGGCTAGAAACAGACCTGTCAAAAAATCATAGTCAGACCGATGACCAACACCGAAAAACTCAAATTCCACTAAATATTATGGTTGTTCGTAAAGCGGCTGAATACAGGCCACTCTCGGTATGAGAGCCCCATCACAAACTCCTGAAATTTTTTACTCGTAAAGGCTAGATCAGATATGTCTAAAAGTGATAGTGAGACCGATGACCAACACCGAAAATTTCAACTTCCACTAAATATTATGGTTGTTCATAAAGCGGCTAAATACAGGCCATTCTCACAACACCAAAACTCTCAACTTTCACTTAATAATATGGTTGTTCTTAAAGTGGCTGAATATAGGCCATTCTCGGTATGAGAGCCCCATCACAACCTCCTGAAATTTCTTACTAGTAAAGACTAGAAACAGACCTGTCAAAAAAATCATAGTCAGACCGATGACCAACACTAAAAATCTCAACTTTGACTAAATATTATGGTTGTTCGTAAAGCAGCTGAATATAGGCCATCCTCGTTATGAGAGCCTCATCACAACGTCCTGACCAACACCGAAAATCACAATTTCCACTAACTTAGCTGCTGCTTGTTCGTAAAGCAGCCAATACTAAAAATCAGAAATACCTTAAATAAGTATTTAATTAGTTTTAATAAAATTGCTCGCTTTTTTAAACATTTCGAGCTCTTCCAGATCCTTTAGTTGTTCGTAACTTGTTTCGTAAAATCATCATTTTAAGGGACTGAACGAATTTGGCACATCATAAAATTACTGAAACACTGATATCAGTTTATCATGTTGAATATCGTTTTCAAAATCTTAAAATTTCAAGATTTAACATTCAGTATTTTTAGTTAGTTTGTCGCAGCATCTCGTAAAACGAAACGTTAATAATTAAGTATTAACGAATAAATAATTTTAATAAAGATGAAAAATATAATCTTCGTTAATTAAAATATATATTATTAGAATTTGGAGAAATGTACTTTATCACTTCTATGGGGAAAATTTTTTGAAAAGTTTGTTTTTGACTTTATTTATTTATATTTCGTAAATGTGGTCGAAAAATAAATTTTCATTCCCCTGAGCATGAACTTTGTTTATTTATCATTAATTTTGAAAAGTTGGTTATCATTTTTAAGATAGTTTTCATTCAGAATTTCACCAAGAGCTCAGATTTATCATCTAACTGGTTCCTTATTGCCATATCCTGATGCTGATCATCAATTTTTGCAAATCTATTTTATCGGAGATGCAAATCGTGAATTGGATCGGCGTTGTACAATTGCTGCGCGTGCAAGGCGACAAATTGTTTCTGAACTTCAAACATTCTCACATCAGCACAATGAATTAATTCGATTGTTTAAAACCGCTCTCGATCGTATGCCATCTGATGATCGCAGAACCGTTATCGGGGCTGATAAAACGCCCATTGGAGAGCACGCGGGACGATTTAATGCACCAACAATTGATGAAGTGGCCATTGTAATTGTACCTATTCATAACATTCACATGCAATCCACAGTGGGCTGACATAAAAAACAATTTATTTGATGGTCAGAATCCAACAGATCGACACGATATAACAGCACGTGTATTTCGACAGGAAGTAAAAGCACTGATGGATTTGATTATCAAATTGCGAATTTTTTGGGAGGTGCGTTGCTGGATGTATTCTATTAAGTGGCAAAAGAGAGGGCTGCAGCACGCGCACATCTTGATATGGCTGGTTCGTAAAATAACACCCGAACAGCGATCCTGAATTATTTGAAGTTGTCACAAAAGTTATGATCCATAATCCTTGCGGTCAAATAAATATGAATTCAAAATGTACAAAACGGTATCCAAGAGCATTAACTTCGGATACAATTACAGGTGACGACGGATACCCGTTGTACCGACGTCGGTCACCGGAGGATAATGGCCATACAACAACAATTAAAATACGCAATCAAGACATTGAAGTTGATAATCGTTGGATTGTGCCTTATTCTCCACTATTGTCAAAAGTATTTCAGGCTCACATAAATGTTGAGTACTGTAATTCTGTGAAGTCGATTAAATACATTTGTAAATATGTGAATAAAGGCAGTGATATGGCTGTTTTTGGAGTAGTTTCTTTCTTTTCCTTGCATTCTTTCAATTGTGTGAAAGCGATGAATTTGCCAGAACGTTGCTGTATTCAGATGTAACGCATTATTTCAGTTGGACTGCAAAGAAATGGCAACAACGTAAACAAGGAACACCTGTTGATGGCCATCCGGGTGTTTTTTGCAGATACCATGGGAAGATTATACACAGTTCATCCAAACAATGCATACTGTTATTATTTGCGCTTGTTGTTAGTAAATATTGTTGGACCACGTTCATTTCAACATTTGCGAAGAGCATTTTCATTTATGTGTGACGTATCGTGAAGCATGTCAGCAATTAGGTTTAGTTGAAAATAATGCGCATTGGGATTTAACGCTTCATGAACAATCGATTGCTTCTTCTCCACGTCAAATACGTATGTTATATGCCATAATCATATCAACATGTTTTACATCAAATCCACTTGAATTGTGGAATAAATACAAAAATTTTATGGCAGAAGACTATTTGATTGGAATGCGTCATCACACAAGAAACGCTGATTTGCTGATTTCATTGGAAATGTATAATGAGGCATTGATATAGCGATTGAAGATATGTGCCTAACAATTGCAAATAAAGCATTAGGGCAATTAGGTTTGTGACGACAACAAGAACAACAGTAAGATCCTAATGAATTCCAAACATTTGTGAATTTGAATGTTCCCAAATTAAATGACCATCAAAAACATGTCTATGATACCATCATGCAAGCTGTACAAAATGAAGTCGGTGGATTATATTTTTTGGATGCGCCTGCGGTGGTACGGGAAATCATTTGTGATATCACTGATTTTGGCAGCCATTCGATCGCAACGAAAAATTGTATTGGCACTTGCTTCGTCGGGAATCGCTGCTACTCTATTGGATGGTGGACGAATAGCGCACTTTGCATTAAAATTGCCGTTGAATGTGCAGGTGTGCTTATATTTATTGATTGATCACGTAAAATATAATTATTCTCAAATTAACAGGTGATTGAACATCCCACGTGCAATATTTCAAGAAATTCTGCGATGGCAAAAGTTTTGCAACAAACAGCAATTATTATTTTGAATAAATGTACAATGACGCATAAAAAATCGCTGGACGCATTACACCGTACAATGCAAGATCTACGTTAAAATCAAGAAATTGTAGGTGGTGCATTGATATTATTGTCAGGCGATTTTCGTCAAATATTGCCTGTGGTTCCACGATCAACACCGGCGGATGAGATCAATGCATGCTTAAAATCTTCTCTTCTGTGGCGACATATGCAAAAATTGACATTGAACATAAATATGCGCGTTCAATTTCACAACGACCAATCTGCGATTAGTTTTTGAAGCAATTGTTAGATATTGGAAATGGCAAAGTTCGAGTCGATAATACAAATGGATTGATTACATTGCCGAATAATTTTTGTACCATTCTCCAATCAACAGAAGAGTTGATTGAAAGTGTGTTCCCAAATATTGTTCAAAATTACAGGAATCACAATTTTGAGAGAACGCGCAATACTGGCACCAAAAAATGTACACGTCAATGCAATTAATTATCAGATTCAAGAAAAATTACCAGGTTCAGTGACATCATATAAATCTGTTGATAGCGCAATGAATGCAGATGATCCAGTGAATTATCCAATTGAATTTTTGAATTCATTGGAACCACCTGGTATGCCACCGCATTGTTTGAATTTAAAGGTTGGCTCATCAATTATTTTACTGCGGAATTTAAATGCACCAAAACTGTGCAATGGCACAAGATTGGTATTAAAAAAATTGTTGACCGGTTTTGACCGGAACAGCGAAAGGTGAAATTGTGCTCATACCACGTATTCCATTGATTCCAACAGACATGCCATTTGAATTTAAGCGTTTGCAATTCCCAGTGCGTCTATCATTTGCCATGTCCATCCATAAGGCGCAAGGACAAACGCTTCAAATAAGCGGATTAAATTTGGAGGAGCCGTGCTTTTCACATGGACAGCTATACGTGGCCTGCTCAAGAGTAGGAGCTTTAAATTGTTTGTTTGTGCTCGCTTCGAATGGGCAAACGAAAAATATTGTGTATCCAAATGTTTTGGATTGACATTAATAATTTTGAAATACAATACATTCATTTCATAGAAAAAATCAAGAATATTTCATTTCTTTGGTTAGCTATATAATATAATTTTTATCAATTAACATTTTACTAATTTAATTACCAAATTTTAAACCAAACAAATTTTCAAATAAAGAACGTTACAATAAATGTATACGAATTTCATTTCACATCAAATATTTATTACATTTTTTAATAATATTCTTCCATCAGGTATCACTGTGCGGCATATAATACGAATCATCTACATTTATCTTTCCATTGTCATCATTTAACAGCAGTTTGGATTCCAATAGATGTTTACACTCTAATACAATGTCCTTATTGTACAGATATACGAAAAATGAATTTTCAATAACTAAAGGCTGTTACATCTATTTAAATCGTGAGACACTACAAAGGAATAGGTTTACTTATGGCCAGCAAGGCGGACCGGGCTCAGCTAGTTATTGGAATAATTTTATAAATTTGAAATACAAAAGAATTGTATTATTTATAATCATTTCATTCAAATTCATTTTTTATCTTCGAAATTAGGTGAAATTCAATGTTTTTATAGTTTTCTGTCATGATGGTTATCAAAATAGATGGCGATATTGCCAGCGATAAAAAATATTATTTTGGGCCAACTTCACAAACGTTTTTGGAATGCCCTTGATATCATTTGATAGGTTAAGTCCATAGGTGTCGTCAGTATATAATGAAATTTTGGTACAAACTCTACGATGTCGTGGAGCTACAACGTGTGCCACTCAACGAATTCAATGAACGAGTTTTACTCAAAAAAATCTATCGCGATTAATCTGTTTGGAAATCAAACTTATTTTATTTGCACGGTGCTTAACCTATAGAAATCATTCGATAAAAATGGCATTTTAGTGCCATTTTAGCTTAGTGAAATAGCTAAGGAGCTACAAAGAATAAGAAATAAAACGCGAAAACAAAGTCCAGGAGTATCGGTAAAAAATTATCAAACTTCCACCAAAGAGAAACCTAAACTTCATGCTAGTAAAACGGGAGAACCAAAACCAAAACTGTACTCGCAAGTAGTCATGACAAAACCAATTATTTCGGAGCACACTACTGAAGGTGCAGCAGTGCTCCAAAAGATACTAAGAAGCATGGAAGCTCTTAACATTCGTCCACCTAAACAAGAGAAATGCCTTCTCTAACTCTAAGCAACAGGTTAGATAAGCAAGACTCTCTAAAGGAAATGAAATCCATGCTCTATTAAAATGATGCAAACAACAACAAATAAAACATTAAGAACAGTAACCTGGAATGCAAACGGGCTAATGCAACATATTCCAGAATTAGAAATTTTCCTAAATAGTGAAAAAATAGATATATGCCAGTATCGGAAACCCATTTTACTTCAACTTCATATCTTAAAATATATGGATACAATTGTTACCACGCCATTCATCTAGCAGGAAGGGCAAGGTGAGGATCGTCGGTGGTTATAAAAGAAAACATCAAACACTTTATAGATCTTAAAATTGAAGAGGAATTTATGCAAGTAGTCACCTTAAAAGTATTTATAAATAACAACAAAGAATATAGTGTATCGTCAATATATTGCCCCTCAAGATATAATTTAATTAAACAAGACTATTGCACGTTATTTAAATCACTTGGATCAAGTTGCATAATCGGAGGTGATTTTAATGCAAAAAACACCTACTGGGGATCAAGAGTAACCTCTAAAAAAGAAAGAGAGCTGTTTGCAGCAGGAAGACTATGCAATTGCGATTTTAATTCTGGAGATCAACCAACTTATTGGCCTACGGATAGGAACAAAATACCCGATATCATTGACTTCTTTATCACCAAAGGTATAGACGAAAACTACATATACCTAGAAAGCAGCGAGGGGATTATGTCGGATCATACGTCTGTTATTATGACAATCAGTGCAACGATTATTAAAAAAACTAGTCCACCTTCGCTAACGAACAAAAAAACCTGCTGGGAGAAATTTCAGAAACTTGTTGAGGATAATATTGATCTTCAGGTGCCAATTAAAAACCCGATAGAGCTAGAAGAAGAACTAGAACAACTCAACAACAGTATACAAGAAGCGGCGTGGAGTAGTACCCCCTCAAGTTCAAAGGAAATGCGCCGAAATGCTATTTATCCTCTAGAAATTAGGGAACTGGTTGCAGCAAAACGAAAAGCAAGAAAGGCCTGCCAAAGAAGTCGAGCGCCAGAATATAAAACAACTCTTAATTTTTTATCCAATAAACTAAAGTTGCTAATTAAAGAAATCAAAAACGAATCCATTAATAAATACTTGAGTGGCCTTACTGGGGAAAAAGATACCGAGTACTCCCTTTGGAAAGCGACAAAAAGTTGAAAACGACCTAAACTACAAATTCCACCAGTAAAAAATGAAGATGGCACATGGGCTATAAGTGCAAAGCAAAAAGCTTCGTTGTTTGCAACCCACCTCGAGACCACGTTCCAGCCTCTACCTAGACAAACTGCAGAGGGAAACATACCACCAGTATATAAAATGGATAACTGCAATATATCTCCTGTCACATTACAAGAATTAAAAGAGGAAATCAATCTCAACCTAAATACAAAGAAATGTCCAGGATATGACTTAATTACAGGACAAATAGTAAAAGCTCTTCCTGAAAAAGGTCTACGTAAACTACTCCAAATAATTAATGCAGTGTTCAGACTTAAACACATTCCAAGTCAATAGAAAGTAGCAGAAGTAATTATGATACCTAAACCAAACAAACCACTTAATGACAAAAATTCGTATAGGCCGATTTCCTTACTCCCAATAATTTCAAAATTATTCGAGAAACTACTCCTAAAGAGACTAAAACCAATAATAGCAGAAAGAAATCTTGTTCCTCCACATCAATTTGGCTTCAGAGAAAACCATTCAACAATAGAACAAGTACACCGAATTACAAACATAATTGAAGACGTACTTGAAAAAATGGAAGTATGTTCAAGCGTCTCCTTGGATGTAGCACAGGCCTTTGACAGAGTATGTCATAAAGGCTTGGAATATAAATTACTAAGAGACTTGCCAAAGCAGTTTTATGAAATTCGAAAATCTTACATATCTAACCGACACTTTCGAGTTAAATTAGATGGCGAATACTCAGAAATAAAGAAAATGTCAGCAGGGGTACCACAAGGTAGCGTTCTGGGACCAACTTTATATGTTCTATACACCTCGGACCTGCCAACGATAGAGGATACTAACATAGCGACGTTTGCGGATGATACGGCCATCTTAGCAGTTGCTAATTGCATAGAAGAATCTACAAGCAAATTGCAAAGAGCTACTAATATTGTCAGTACCTGGACCAAGAGATGGCGAATAAAACTTAATGAAACAAAATCTGTTCACGTAAACTTTACCAACAAGAAGGTCAACTGGATACCAGTAGAACTGAACTCCCAGCAAATTTCCTATGCAAATACGGCAAAATATCTAGGCATGACTCTAGACGTGAAACTAAAATGGAAAGAGCATTTGAAATAGAAAAAAGAAAAGTTAAACATCAAATACAGAAAGATGGATTGGCTCTTAGGAATAAATTCTGGACTAACTTTGCATAATAAATTCCTACTATACCGGCAAATCCTAAAACCTGTGTGGACTTACGGTATTCAGCTCTGGGGCTGTACAAAGAAAACCAATGTCAATATCATCCAGTCATTCCAAAGCAAAGTCCTCCGTGGAATAGTTAATGTACCGTGGTACATAAGAAATGACAACCTCCATAGAGATCTGAAGATGGATTTCGTTAGTGAAGAAATAAGCAAACACGCGAGAAAACACATGCAACGTATTAGTCTACACCAAAATGCTGAGATACGTCGTATGTTGGATGATTCAAACCTAGTAAGACGGCTGCGAAGGAAGAGACCGCATGATCTACAAGATCCAATCAGGATCGACTAAAAATATAATAAAATTGTAAAGGTTACTAGCCAAAGGGCTACAACCCTCCAAACAAGAATATAAATGAAAGATAAATTACTAGATGATTTGTAAATCAGTTGTAATAAATAAATATATATAAAAAATAAAAAAAATTAGTGCAAACTCTGCGATGTCTTATTATTGGCTATTTAAAGTAAACTACTGGTAGTTTTACTTTATGATTTGTTGATCATAGGTCCTAAATTTATTATCGAGATATTCTGTTTATTTACATCGCATTATGTATTCTTACATTTTATTTTCTATTTTTTTATACAGAAATTAAGTTTTTTATTTTTTATTTTCTTTAAAATTGATTAATTTAAACTTATTTTAGATAGTAGTTGGAAACAACTAGTAAGAAAATAACGGTGCGCTTCATTTAATTATCATAATAAATAATTTAACAGTGTACTTACTAATACATATTTATTTTTGTTAATTGTTAGAAAATGCACTACCATATTATCAATTTTAAATTTTCCCAAAATACTTTTTCGACGAATTGTTATTTTCTAGAATTATAGGCTCTCTTAAAAACTTTTCTCAAAATTGCAAAAAGGCCACTAAAACACGCACACGTATTCGGTTAAATGAATTAATTATAAAAAAAAATTTGAATACATTCCCTATACTCTACATCAGGGAATTGTACATGATACCAAAGCTGGAAAAGCTCCATAACACCAACAACAAATTCCAGTAAAATAATCATAATTAAAACTGACCAAAAAATAAAATTTACACAACAAAATAATCTGCATTAACTGTCAGTTTGTTATTTTTTGGTTGAGCTTTTTGGTGCTTGTTTTGTGTGTGTGTGTGTGTTACTGTTTTGTTGGCTTGTTCGAATTCAGCAAAACAATACAAATAAAATAAATAAATACAATTCAAAAAGTATTTATTGTTGATAATTCTGAGCTTTTACAATTTTTTTATTATTGCTTTTGTTGGGTATATGGCCAGAATGTAGTTTTTTATATTATAAATATTGCAGAATAAATATAAATATTTTACCAGTTTTTCTGGTCACAGAAAGAGAAAGGGAGTACAAAAAATGTTAACATTTATTTTTTTGGGGCTATTATTCCAAAAGCTTGAGATAAACAATGAAAATATTAAAAATAAAATTTTATTATTTATCTCATTTATAGTTTCCAGTTTATTTTTTTATATTTTATTATTATTATTATTTTTTATTTTTTTTTTGGTGATGGTCTTTGTTATTGTTGTTTGTTTGACCAAACACAGCCCAACAACGACGGCATACAAAAAAGGACTAAAATGACATAATATAATAAATATAAACTTTATTGTCACACCATTATCCTGACAATATAAAAACAAAACCAAAACTGAAAATATGACAACACAAACAATGAAGAAGGTTTATTAGTGCCATATAAAAGTTGTATGAATGAATATAATCACAAGGTGGAATTTTATCAGTTCATTCGGGTTGAACACTTTTTATGTGCCCATATTGTTGAATATCATTGTTGATTTATTATTAAGATAACATATCGAACCGTTTACGATTTTCGATCATTACAATTCAATGCTTCGATTTCCGGGTGCAATTCCAGTTTAACATTTTCACTTCAATCGAATACCAAAATATGTTTATATTCAGCTGAATGCTTATGTTACGTACATAAAGCACATATAGATTTTTGTTTGCCATCACCATCTGAAATATGCTTTCAGTTATTATCCAATATATTATTCTATAAAAAAAAATTACACGATATACAGTTTTTCACATGTACATAGTTTTGTATGCGTCACTGCAACTCTTATATATGTATAATTCATATACACACAGATGTAACAAACAACTAATACATACAGACGAATCTAGAGCAAGATAGAAAATGGTTGTAGAACCATGGTACAAAATCTTCAAAAATTCTTATTTAAAAATTCATATCGCGTTTGTGTATATTTTGTGCTTTCATTCCATGATAGTTTTGAGCTTTATTCGTTATTGTTAGTGCAAATAAATAATAAAAAAATATAAGAATTTATTTCAATTTATATTCAAAATGCAAGTAGAATATTACAATAAATAATAATAATAAAAATAAAAACTGAAAATTTATATTGTTTTGTAATAGTTTTTCTTTTTAGTGTGTGTGTGTGTGTGTGTGTGTTTTTATGTTGTATGTATGCTTTGAACTATGTATGTTTTACTTAAACGCTGCAAAAAGTTAAATGGCGGATTTATAGAAACATACAAAATATTTTACCGTCTATACATAACCGGATCCTCGTTAACTCATTTTGTGCAAAACATCCGAATATGTACCCAGCGGCATCTTCTGTCATGTATGGACAGTAAAAAGTAGGAAACTACATTAATTTTGCGTACTATACAAAATAACAGCATAAATGGGGGTGGTGGGTGTTTGAATGCAGTATACATACAGAAGTAGTTGAAGCTGACTTAGTTTATCATACCGATTCGCAGGAAGTAAAAAATTTACTTCACAAACTTTATGCAACATTATTAGCTCGGTTGCGATTTAAATTAAGACTGACTTTATATAATTCAAATTTTAATATTCTAAATATTTAAAAATGCTGATTTAAGCTTATTGGGAATGGTACCCCAGTCGATGGTTCATAGGGCATTATTATGCAACGGGTAACCCTTATCATTATTACAAGTCAATTTAGAAAGTGAATTTGACTTTTCAGTTCTTTGAGTTTTTTGTTTGGTATATTCTTCTTCCGACATCGTTCTGAAAAGGAAGACATTGTATTTCAACAAAATAAAGGAAAATTATAATCAAAAGGTTGTAGTTGATTTATTAAATAAATTGATAAATGATCGAAAGAAGATAAAAAATTATCGTCACTAAGTGGTCAATAAATTGTTAAATAATGATCGATCGTCAAAGTAATTAACGATAAATTAATTATCGCATCGCAGAGAAGAGTATACAGGTCGGTCGAAATAACCTGAACCAATATAATCAAGGGTTGTCTGTAAGAAATAACCCAAAAGATTTGGAAGTCATCATCGCTTGTCGAAAAGTGCAGTGTTAGTGCCGTTTATTTTGTTATAATATATAATATAAAATTGTAATTTAGTGAGTGATAATGTGAACATGAAGGCCCTTTTTTCCCCAAAAAAGACTTCTTCGAACACCGAAAGCCGAACACAATCTACATCAAACTTGAACCAGCTTCATGTAGAAAATTTAAATATTGCAAGTACAAGTGTAAATCAAGTGGGTAAAGTTCAACATAGTCCAAAGAAAACACCTATACAAGTGATTAAAAGTGTTTCTTCGACAGAATTAGTTATACCGCCGTTTAAAATTATAAATCAAAACAGCGAAGAAAAAATTAATTCATTAGCAAATGCAATGCTAAACGAAAACAACACCAATGAACTCAGTGCGACGAACTCTAGTGACCGTGGTCAGTTTGAAAATAATCTAGTGCAAACGGGATTGGATAGGCATATCACTGTTCAATCTAAAAGAAAACGTAGCCCGAGATCTGCTCAGTTTGCTGGCAGGAACAAAGTGACACGGATTGAACTAGGTGTTAACCAAATACCGCTTAACAACCGATTCTCTAGTTTAGAGGTCGGAGACCTCAATACAGCGCCGAAATCGAAACCTGAGAAACCGGCCCCAATTTATTTAAGAGAAGCATCTAACAAGGTTAATAAAATCGCATCATTAACAGACTCTAAATTTTATATTGCCCCGCTCAAAAGGGGTAATATAACCGAAACAAAGATTCAAACCTTCGAAATCGATGGCTTCAGAGCCCTAGTCAAACATTTTGACGAAGTTGGTAAAAAATATTACACATACCAGCTAAAAAGTCAAAAAAAGCTCACTGTTGTGCTAAAAGGAATTGAAGGCTGCGTAGATGTTAGCGACATACAAGCTGCACTTGCTGCGGAAGGTTTCTATGTCAAATCTATTGGTAATATAGTAAACCGCGAGAAGGTACCCCAACCAATGTTCCGTTTGGAACTAGAGCCAGAGAAGAGGTCAGGACCAGTTCAAAGCATAAAGTGCCAAGAATACGGACACACGAAAGCATACCGCACCTTAAATGATGTTTGTGTTATTTGTCGTGAACTTCACGACTCCAAACAGTGTGACAAATCTCACAATGACCCATCTGTGAATCGTTGCAGTAACTGCGGTGAAAATCATACTGCAAATTACACTGGATGTGCAGTGTGTCTGGACTTAAAACGCAAAATAAACCCTAAAATGAGAGCTGAGCAACGAATGCTCAATATGCAATTTAATCAGAGGGCCATGTTGCCAAAAAATACAATAGTCACCAAACCTGCGAGTGCAAACACACAAAATGATAACTTGGAGACGTTTGACAGCAGTTTTGCACAGCCAGGTGTTTCTTATGTAAACATCCTAAAAGGTAACAAACCGAAAGCCAAAGTTCGTTTTAATGAAGAGGACCTAAATATTCATACCACGCTAAATAAATTAACCGAGACCATCCAAAGTTTCATGACGATGATGGAAAGGCAAGTGAGCATGATGATGCAAAATATGAATACGCTTATGCAAATAATATTTAAAAATCAAAAATGACAGTTCTAAAAATAGCTATTTGGAATGCGACGGGCTTCCGCAACATAAAGCTGAGGTACACACCTTTCTTATCGAACAAAATATAGACATCATGTTAATATCTGAAACTCCCCAAGTAACAATTGGATAGGCAAATTGTCCTAGACAGCAAAACCAGGGCTCTAACAACGTTGTGAAATCTGAAAAATTACACAAATTAGTTATAAATGGTAGATAGATATTTAATAACTTTTGAAAACGTTGTTGCAGTGAAAAAAATAGCTAATTAGCTTAAGCAGGTTTATAAGGCATTGTAGCAGCGAAATTGCATAAAGCAAAGAACCCGGGACAAAAGCAATTTTGCTATGACAATATAAGTAGGTATAAAGGCATTGTAGAAGGGTTATTGTTATGCCGCAAAGAAAAAAAGTCGAGAGGAAAGCATTGTTGCTGCGCTAGTCAACCAAACAAGTACGACATCTATAATTATCTAGATTTGACATTTAGGATATACAATCAAATAAGGTGTTGTGTTTTTATTATACTTAGCGAATATAATGGCGAACAAAGATTTGGATACTTATTTTAGAACATTAAAAAAATATAAAACGAACACCACATTTTATAGAAAAGCAAAAGTCACAAACAACCAAATGAAAAAAGTAACTGGTATGTTGTATCTTGTTAATATTTCTTTGCCAGTGCAACATTAAACTTGCATTTTATTCTTAGCTACTATATCATTAAAGGCGTGCAATACAAAACCACTGAAATATACTATTTTTTCCGCTAATAGTAATATTAAAGCATCTGCTTTTACATCAAATGATTCGGTTCCTGTTAATGTAGCTTCAAGTGAACGAAAAACAACAACATCACCACATATGCGTAAGTTATTAATCGAAAGAAACCTTGTAATTAATTTAAATTTTTACTGTACTCTTGTAAATAACAAATAAATTTCCAGATCAAGTAGCAGATGGCAATTTAACTGCTGCTGCAGTGCATCGCATTTTCTTTGAAGCACCTCAATGCACATTATCTCAATCACAAACTATGTCAGATTCTGAATGTTATAATAATAATGAAATTGAATCCGAATATTATTTAAATGACAGCGAGGACGATGAGGACGAAGAAGAAGATTTTGTGCAAAAAATAAAGAGATGGGCGATGCAATTTAATATAGCACAAACTGCATTGAAAGAGCTTTTATCTATTTATAACTACTCTTTGAAAAATAAACAATTGCGAAAACTGCCAACTGCGCACCTTGCTAAGCACACCACAGAAAATTGATAATATCGTATCTTTGGATGACGGATCTTATTGGCATCCAGGAGTGAAACATTGCTTAGAATTATATTTTAAATCCTTAGACCACCCATTGTCAATCAGTTTAAATATAAATATTGATGGAATCCCAATTTACAGAAGCTCAAAAATACAATTTTGGCCAATTCTTGTTGCAGTACATTAAATTGATAATTTTGTTCCAATGGTGGTAGGCCTTTACTGCGGATATAGTAAGCCTGGTTCAGTTCAAAATTATTTGAAACCTCTTGTAGATGAACTACAACCACTTTTGGAAAACGGAATTATTATTAACAATAATAGAATCGATATTAAAATTCGTTGCTTTATTTGCGATGCACCGGCTCGAAGCATGCTTAAAGGTATAAGCTCATGACATCTTTTATATGAACGAAAATGAATACAACCGATAATTTTAATTTTTATTTGTTATAGGTACGGTTAATTTTAATGCTTACCATGGATGTCTGAAATGTCATGTGATTGGAGAATACGATAATACACAACGTAACATGAGCTTTCCACGAACAGATATGCTTCGAAGAACTGATTTCACCTTTCGCCATCAACTTGATAAGGATCATCATAAAATGGATTCTCCACTTCTCAGCCTTCCAATTGACATGGTTGATGACATCATCGTATGCGATATGCTTCATCAGCTGCATGTAGGGATTATGAAAAAATTGTTGCTCTGTTTTACTGGCCAAGAAAAGAAAATGGGATTTTATTCAAGATGGGATCACAGGCGCATTAAACAGGTATCAGAATATTTGGTTAGACCACTTGACTGCCTTGCATTTTGGAAAGCCACAGAATTTCGGACCTTCTTACATTACATTGGTCCGGTAGTACTGCGTGATTTTCTACCATACGATGCATATCAACATTTTCTTGCGTTTTTCTGTGCGGTAACCATTTGCTCTAGCCACAAATATATGCCTTTCATTGATGCAGCTGACGTTTTATTAAAAATTTTTATTGAAGTATATATTAATATATACGGATATCATACAATTGGAACAAACGTACATAACTTATGCCATTTAACGGAAGAAGTGAGGAGATTTGGACCATTATCCAGCTTCAGCACGTATCCGTTTGAGAATAAGTTATTCCAAATAAAACGAATGCTGCGAACTGGCACAAAACCTTTGGTACAAGTTGCCAAACGTTTAGCGGAATACAATAGCCTTGGGAGTTATAAACCAAATCAAACTGTGGAATATCCGTTAGTTTATTATAGGACTCATTCATCATCTGATTTAATTCCAACGGGTACAATATTCTATAAAAAGATTGAAGTGAACAAATCAATTTCTTTATGCAATAATGATAAAAATAAATGGTTTTTATCAGCTGATGGTCAAATTGTTGCTATGAAATATGCGGTATGTTTTGGCAATAAAAAATACGTGATTGGTAATTCATTACAATCAAAACGTGATTTTTTTAAACAGCCAATGTTGTCCTCAAGTCTAGACATTTATATATCAAATGGTGAAACTAATAAAGATGCCATATACTCCGTCGATCAGATCACCGCAAAATTTGTATGTATGTGTTACAAAACGGAATTTGTTTTTATTCCATTACTTCATACACTATAATAATTTTAAATACTAATATTATTATCTCAAAAAATATTTTATTAAAAAATTCAAAAATATATAATTGTTTTAACTTATAAACTATGAGTATAACATTTCATTCGAGTTTCACTTTTAGGTATATGTATATATATTTGGTTTAATTCAGAGGTGAGAATAATGACAATTTTTTAATTTTATTATAGAATTATATGGTCTGAAGTTTCAGTGGTAGTGTTCTGAGTAGCATTAGCTAAAGCATCGGTAACTGGAACAGGTGCTTTAACCGTTCTGCGACGCTTTTTTATAGGTTCATCTTTTTGCTGCAAATTTAACAAACGCGATGTTGCATTACGCAAAATTTTTTCTTTAAAAAAGTCCTTCGTGTCGGTCTTTGAGTAACGGGAATCAGCCAATTTAATTATATCGTAAAAAGCATCTAAAAACGTCGTAGCGGACGAGAAGGAATTCTTAGATGCTTGATTTTTAGACGAGCCAGTCCAACTACATTCCGTCATGAACTGACGAGTAAACAATTGGTCCACTAGCCCGTAAGCAATTTTATCACCTTTTCTATCACCACTGGTTCCCCCGTATGTTGCCATCTCTGTAACAAACTTATGGTAGTTTTCTTTATTCCGCAGCATCGTTTCAAATTCACCAAATGCAAATTGATTATTTATTGGCAACAGCGAGGAAAAACTGGAAGTATCGCCGATTGGTTCGATTAGTTGTGATGTCCTCTGGTTGGTTTGCTGTATCATTATTGCCCCCATATTTGCAACGGCTTCGATAAGTTTATTGATTTTTTTATCAATGTTTGCAATTGATAAAATTACTCCTCCAATGTCGTTCTCCATTTTATCAAGGCGGCCTGAAATAAAAGGAAGTTGGAGTAAAATATTCTATTGATATAAAAAACCAATGTTGTTATATGTGTACATGTTTTTTCCGGCATTTCAATGACAATGTTATTTTGGCTTTCAGTTCGATCTTCAGTTTCGGACAATTGTACGTTTAATTCTTCTTCAATGTTATGATCGTGTTCTAGTGTATGTAGAGGGATGGTATTTTGCACATGAGTGTTACCAACTGGCTGTAACGGAACAGTGAGATTTGATGGTCTATCCATTGTTTTTTTGCGACTTTCGATTATATCTTGTACCATTGAGATACTTAATATATCTAAATAAAAAATTCATTAAAAAATTATAAATTTCTTTAATATTAAAATTTACTTCGAGCTGCATTTATTTTCCGAAATTTCTTTTCATCCCAGTGGCCCTCTTCGGAAGTAGCTCCTTCTTCTAACCGGTGCATACCCTGTACTGCCAGCTGATATTCGGAATATTTGGCGAGCAAGCGAGCCGGTTCTGAACACCATGAATTATTGGGTTTTTTGTCCTGCAACCCTTGATATTTAAGGAATTCTTTGGTGTCCGATGGATAATGAATAATACCATTATCTTGCTCTCCTTCAAACCAGCATGCCGGACACACAAACAATTCCTTTTTGCCTATTGTTTCGAGAACACAGAAAACCTAAAAATCATAACAAAACTAGTTAGTAGTTAGTAGCTATAGTATTCCTATAATGTATAAAATGTGATTTCATAGTAAATACTTACCATTATCAAAGATTTAATTAAATCAAGTACAAACTCAGTAATCAAAGATTTTATTAAAATGTACTGAGCTTGTAAAACTTTCAGAAATACAGTTGTATTGCACAGTGGTATGTCAAATTTATAAAAGAAAAACTGCTTATATCAAAGCAAAATTACTTACCAAACAGCGAAACTGCTTAACACGCAGTGAAATTTGTATCAGTAAACAAAATATGGATGAAAAAAAGCGAAATTGCTTATCTCAACGCAAAATTACTTACCAAACAGCGAAACCGCTTAGCACACAGCGAAATATATATGAGTAAACTAACTGTGGTAAGAGGGAAACTGCTTAACTCAAAAATTACTTACCATACAGCAAAACTACGGTTAAAAAATGAAAACTCCTTAACTCAATGCAAACTGGTTTAACACACAACTAAACTGTTTAACACACAGCGAATTCTATAACTGTAAATGTTGTTAACCCTCCAGTAGCTACAGTTGTTTCAAAATGTTAATGAAATTTTGACAGCTCACGCGCAAAAATAAAATGTAAATAAATATGGCCAAAAATAGAGACGAAATTTGAATGTTTAAGGTTATTTATATATATTATGTATTGTATTTCTCACTATTTTAATGGAACTGTACTACAATTTTTTTAATGTAAAACGACAAACAAATTGTTATCTTTTTTCGAAGGATCAGATCGCACTCTGTTTCACTTCTTATATTGTATCAAATAACTCTGAATGGAAAGTTCTTCATTATGCATTTTTGTTTAAATTGTAAAGACCAATAAAATTTAAACTTAACTGCAAAATGCTGTGTGCCAGTTGTTTAATTAAAATCGTGAATTCCAAATTTAATGTAAGTTTAAAAATTAACTGAAAATGTTATAATGATTTTTTATTATTGTTATTATTAATTGTTAAATCATAATCCTAATTATTAAATCACATAATTTGTCACATTTCCGTATTCGGTATTAGTAACTGCTATGACAATTTTAGACCTAATTTTCAATTTTCCCACTTTGAAATTTCTCTTTACAGTCATAAAAATGGCTGATATAGGGTTAAGGTAAATAATTATTCTAAGCAAAGTCCGGCAGCGATAAATTGCTTTGCACAAAGCGAATGCTTTATGGTTACTGATTTCCTCATCTAAAAGCTGATTAGTTATTTAAAACGTTTACTATATTTGGGCAACTTTTTCGTAAATCCTTAATACACTTTAGCTGTAATAATATTAAATTTACCATAAATAATTAAAATCGTTATCTAAAAAGTTATTTAGTTCTTACATATAGTAAGCCATCTTTTAATTTTGTATTTCTGTGCATAAAAATGGCTGCATCATTTATCTAGTTGAAAAAATTTCACAAAACCCATTTTATCACATGAAAATATTGGAAAAAACACCAATTTCATGCTTTTGGTTAGTTACTAGATGTTTTTTAAAAGATTTTGACTTTTTTTCAGCAAAAATAAATTTTTCTAAATAATTTTGGATTTTAATTTTATTTTTAATATCAAATATTTTTAGATCGCGTTTTACTTTACTGAACTACTTTTACAAACTGGTCGATGAAACTTGTTTCCCACATATTTTTACGATAGGAAATCGTAAGAAAAATCATATTATCGTTGTCAATATTTCATAAAATTTTAGTGACATTTATTATTGAAGTATAAATATAGAAAACATAAATAAAATGACAATTATAAAAAAATGATTTTTGCTATAATTTTTACACAAATTATTATTATAACAATAATGTTCAAAATAATAGCTCATTAGTTATTTCTGACTTTTTTTGCTAATTTGAAACTAATTCCTTTAACTAACTATGTTGCTTTCTAACCAGAGAAATGGCATATAAAACATCCCAAGTAGCAATTTTTGGTATCAAAACTGTTTCAATCCTGATTTAAATCTATGGTATCAACACCAATAAGTTTCAAATTTTGCTTCAGACACCAATTAGGTACCGCACAAAACCGCACTGGTAACCTTATTTGAACGGGTTTTTGAAAACTTATAAGATTTATAGAAACTGTTTTAAAACCTATATTAAACAATTTCAGTAAACCCGAAACGTTTTTTTGTAACAGTTTGAAACCCATTTTTAAACGGTTAAAAATATTCGATGGTTTTTTTTATGCTTCTCTGGAACCTATATTCATCAGTTTCAAGAAGCGGAAGTTTTTCAGAAACGGTGTAAAAACGTGTCTTATTCAGTTTTAAAAATCCAAGTTTTTGTGAAACCGTTTCAAAAAAGTACCAAAACTGGTTTAAAACAACCAAAAAATATTTTGGAAACGTTCCGTAATCCGATAATTACCAGTGGCACTATTCCGCCTTTCCCCGAATAGGGAATTTGGGAAAATATTTTCATAGCATTTCTGTTGAAATTGTATTTTCATGTAGGAATTAGTTTGCTGTAAATATTTTCGAAACGTAAATCGAAAAATATTTTTCCACATTAAAATTTTTGGGAACAAAAGTTCCCCGATTCACTTTGTTTTGAAAATATGTACACCTAACTAATTAATCCAGTAAGCCAGAAACATACAATTTAAACAAAAATGCTATGAAAATAGTTTTCCCAATTCTCTATTCCCAGGAAAATCCGAAATTTTGCCACAGATTCTAAATACCTAATTACTTACCATGATTTATTGGAAATATTGCTTCTGGGGTTCAAAATATTAAGTTGGTGGTTTAAGGTTTGTTGGTTTTATCAGTTTGGAGCTAAACACCAGTATATTTTAATTAATAAATGTTTGCCACAAAGTTTAAGAGTACAAATGTAATTTTATTTCAAACAAACTTAATTTTAGTTTATAAAAATTTATTGACATTTTATTAGATCAAAATTTCAATTCGGTATTAAGAAAACGAAACATTGTTATTTAATCTAATATATAGTACGAATTTACATTTCCAAATATACCTATGTATATGGCTGATTCTACGATTAAGTATTATCGCAAAAAATTTAAACTCTAAAAATAATATGAACTCTACCATTATATTCTTGTCTTGTCGATTTTATTTCATGTCTTGCATTTTTAACTTGTCTACAAGTTCCAACTGCTGCGGTACGTAAAATGAATACGCAGATGATGTATGAAATATTATTGTGAGATGAGTGGCCATGAATTAAAATTATGTATCGTCAATTACAACGCCTACTGAAGCAACATAATAATCAGTTGCGTTTTGTTGTAATAGATTATTCTTTAAAATTTCATGGTGAACCAACTAAAATGTTTATTAAAATTCAGAAATTTTTTTTGGCCTTTTGTTTGTTTAAGATTTTCATATTCGGTATTCGAGTATGATACTCATAGTTTAAAAAATAAAATTAATTTTAAAGTAAGTTAACGTAACAAAAAACAATATATATATATATATATATATATATATATATATATATATATATATATATATATATATATATATATATATAAAACGACTATATCTCTTCATTTAATCTAAATATTCTGAATTGACTTTCCGGATGCTCTGCTTATTCGTGTGCTGGCCGATTTTAAATATTCTTTTAAGAACTTTTTAGTATCGTAATCTGTGTATTCCGTAAATTTTTTTTTCACTGCCATCATGATTACATGCCTAATTTCAGTAAATGGCAGGAAAGGTTTTTTTACTGGGGTACCTCCCCAAGAATATGAAACTAACACATTATCTTCAATCAATTGCTTCATAATAAGACGAGCACATCCATTTTCATTTGATCCTCCGAACGTTGACATGTACGCAATCTATTAATAACACATAAAGAGTCGTTAAAAATGTAATTTCTTTTTAAAAGTTTTGTACGAGTACTTACCATTTG
Organism: Nephrotoma guestfalica; assembly: GCA_963691935.1. Classification (NCBI taxonomy): domain Eukaryota; kingdom Metazoa; phylum Arthropoda; class Insecta; order Diptera; family Tipulidae; genus Nephrotoma; species Nephrotoma guestfalica. The sequence continues at coordinate 102,524,933 of OY829913.1, forward strand.
ATTTTTAAATTCCAGATTGGATTTTAATTTTAATTCACAGCTTTCCAGATCCCCTGCTTTACTAATCGGTAATGGTATATCATGCGGTTTATCATGTAATAAGTTTTTTTGCTGCACTGCTGGAATTTTTTTAATTAGTAGTTCAATTGAAGCTTTCAAATCGGCTTGATTCTTGATGATTATAGTTGTTTGCTGTGTAAACATTTTTGTAATACGGTCTATCTGGTTGTTTAGATACCGGTCATAAGCTGAAAAAAACGAAACATTTTAATAAAAATTAATATAAAATAATAATTTAAAAACTGTGTACTACCTGTATATTGTGCTGATTCATTATAAATATTGTTTCGTGATGAAAAGTTACAATTCAGGTTACTATTCAATTCGCTGGATCTCTCACTTTCTGTTTCACGTTCGCTGTAAGTTGAACCGAATCCTGCAATTATTTAAAAACCTTTATTACTATATGGTTGTAGTCCAAATAATTTTTTAGTTGTAATAATTTTTGTACAACAAAATAACATTAGAAATGTTTACGCGATCTTCGCTATATTGCTTTCGTGGCCATCCATACAAAAAGATATAAATACGTATACTGTCTTTGTTTTTCTAAAAAAACCATTAAAGTTTTTGTAGAAAATCCTTTTACCTGTTCTTGTATTAATAGCCACAAGAGTTTGTATAAAAGATCGCATAAAAATTTCTAATGATATTTTAATGATATTATCTTAAATTTTTACGAAAATGTATTATTATAAAAAATTACTACTTTAAAAATCATATAAACTTTACCATTACTAAAATCATAATTATATTCTTGTCGGCCAGCTTTATTTAAGTTAACTTGTCTGCCAGTTTCAACTGCTGAGTTTCCGTAAGATGTATACGTAGATGAAATATTACTGTGAGATGAGTTGCTACTGATTTCGATAATTTTTTCGATGTTTTGTATGACCTGGTTCATAATCTAAAATGATTTGTATAAAAATAACTACAAATTCTTTCATAATTTTTTGTATCTTTACAACCTTTAGTAGCGACATTGTCCAATAAAGCAGCGTCTTCATCATTTGCTTTTTGTTGTAATAAATTATTTCTTACTCCCCCTCCTTCCTCATCCTGAACAAACTGTTCATTAAAATTCGGTAATTTTTTCTGTCCTTTTGTTATTTTAGGATGTTCATTCTCGGATTCGCTGCACGTTACCATAGTTGATTCTCTTTCTTGCATTAATGCGTTTTTAAGTGAATCTGCGAATAATACCAAAAGTACCGTTTGATTAATGTGATAACTGTTTTCTATTTATTATTTTTAATAGTTAAACTTACCAATATTGTCGTGTAAAATTTTACAAGGTATTATTAGCCAATCCAATTGCGGTGCAATACATTTCTTCCGAGCGTTTGATACCTCTCGAGGTTGTAAAGGATAATATAGGCGCTGATTCACAACCCAACATTTAGGTACAGCCATACAATTTTTTTCTTCATCTTCAATTGTTTCGACGACGCAATACATTTTTAATTTTATTTTAGTTTTTTTTTATTGACAAATAATAATTTTCTCTTTTGGTGCGATGAAAACAAACTAATTTTAAAAATTATTACAATGAATCAGTGGACAAAATACATATGAATTTTCATTAATTTTCATGCAAAATAATTTACATTTTACTTGTTCAACTGGCCAAGAAAGAGAAGGAGAATCAAATATTAAATCAGCTTTGTAAATATCCAGTAAGGAAGATCTTAGAGGTGTTTCATAAAAATCGTTTTTGTTCCTTAATTTGTTTCCATATATTCGCATTCCGTCATTATTCGAAATTGCATATTCCATTGCAACAATTTCCTTATCAATGGATAAAAACCATTTATTGGCAAATGTGTCGTTTAAAAGAAAGTCCTTTAAAATTATTTCTTTATAATTATTGGTATTTGGAACTTGTTTTTTCGGTAAAATTGTAGGTTTAATTTGATTAATGATACCAGGCACTTGAACTTGTTCTGAAATACGTTTCGCTAACTGTTCCAAAGGTTTGTAACCCGATCTTAATAATCTTTTTAAAATTCCTAATTTATTTTCGAAACTAAAGGCACTGAAATTGTCTAGGGGTCCAAACTGTACTACGTCATCGTATATGTGCAATAAATTATGGATATTGTGTGAAATTGAATCAGCACCATAAATTACTGCATACTGCTCTACAAAATATTCTAATAGGTTTTTGGCTAGACTCCAATTTTTCGAATACTTTTCATTTAATAGAATAATTGAAGCGCAATGTAATAAAAGCATATGTTCGTAAACTGATTCTTTAACAATGTTATGAAGAGCAAATGGTAAAGCATACAATAGAAAACTACGAAACTCAGTAGCCTTCCAATAATTAACCTCATCTAAGGATCTAAATTTTCGATTAAATTCATTTGGCTGTGTTGATTTGTAATTCAACAAACGTTCGGATATCATTTTTATTTGAGAAGCGGGAAGTCTGGCATTGAAGTTAAAACGATCTTTGATCCAACTAAAAATTGTTTTTTTTACAGCACCAAGACATATTGAATGCATATAATCTTGGGGAAAGCTTCTTACCATATCAATGGGTAAGTTTTCAATAGAAGAAAACCCAGTATGATGTTCTTCCTGATTTCGATTTCTAAAAGAAAAATCAGTTCTGAGCTTAGCAATTCGAGTTGGATATCCCATACGGTGATTTTTATGGGAATAGATGCCTTCTACTTCACAATACTCACATCCAAAATATGCATTGTGGCCTTTCGTAAACGTGATATAAGCTTTTGCGGGTACGTCACAAACAAAAGCGGCCAGTTTTATGCTGTAATTAACATCATTTAGTAATATACCTGTTTTTAATAATCGACTTAATTCATCAATAAACTCTTTCAAGAATAAGTTACAATCTTTTGGTTTAGAGATACCTTTAAAAACACCTACTACAAATGGCATCTTACTAATGCTTGGACCTAAACCCAGAATAGGCCAAAATTGGCTTTTTGAACTACTACTGATCGGAAGACCATCAATATTAAAAAACAAATCTAATTTTGAAGGCCAATCACGAGAATGCAAATATTTTAAAGCCTTTTCAATTCCGAAATGCCAATAATGACCGGGGTCAACGGCGTTTAAAGATCCAATAATTTTCGATGTTTTTAGAAGGGTACGAGAGTCTATCGGCAGCTCAGGGTGTCCATTTTCTTTTAGTAATTTCAGTAAATCATTAAGAGCACTGTGACATATCTTAAATTCAATGGCCCATTGGTGTAAATTTTCTATGAACGAAAATGAAGGAGCATCAATGTCAAGAAATAAACCGTCTTCTACAGTATTATTATCTTCCGCAATAGACGTATTTAAAAATGAGTTGTCGTTAGTCGTATTTTCCAAAGATTTAGTTAAAGGATCGTATGTTGAATCGACAGTTGATTCACCGGAACTCGAAATTTCGTATACACTCGCTAATTCATTGATAATTGATTCAGTAGTGTCATCGGTTTGGGTCATATACTGATTAAATATAGCGCGAACTCTTCGTCGATATGTGCACGGATTGACATATTTAAAAATTGGTCTCGAAGGCATTGCTACAGGCAAATTTCAAATCTGAAAAATATTTGAAAATAATTCGGTTGGCAAATTCATATTAAATTATATATATATATATATATATATATATATATATATATATATATATATATATATATATATATATATATATATATATATGTATATATATATATATATATATATATATATATATATATACATATATATATATATATATATATATATATATATATATATATATATATATATATATATACATATATATACATATATAAATATATATATATATATATATATATATATATATATATATATACTATATATATATATATATATATATATATATATATATATATATATATATATACAGATATACACACACATTCACATTCATACTCGTATAATAGAAGCACAAAATTAAAATATGTTCTATTTAATACTTATGTATTAAAATATTTGCATAATTGGTGTGTTTTCTTCTAAGCAATTGTTATGTACATCGAAAACGATTTTATGCATTTTTAAAGATTAGTACGCACTAACACAGTATTCAATGTTCAGCTACGTATTTTAATTTATCAGATTAAAATTAATGGACATTTTTTTGTTTATCCGATCGCTTCAATTAAATAGATTTATACCCAACCGAAGAGAACAGATAAATTTACAAAATCGTGTTCATTGTACGGTCAATTGTTTAAGAAAACACACCAAATATTGTATAGTGGATACTAAGTGGCCGTATTTTTAGTGAACACACATACGCTCGCACGCGCCAAAAAATCACACGGTACACACGCACACACTAACAAGCATGAGATCTATGGGGATTCACTAAATTATTTTTTCTTTAAATTTTCTCCGAGATATTTTTTCACAATCAATCAAGCAAACACAATACACTTTCTGCACAACACAAAATTTTCACAAATTAATTTTTGACCAAACCTTGACTGACACGATCAATATTAGGTTACATAACCTAAAAACCACGCGGTGGACAAAACTATTGTTTTTTGCACGAAAACTTTCACGATTCACTTTGTAAATTTATTTAATTAATTTTAAAATATAATGGGAGCACAAACTTAAAATAATGTCTATATATTCAGATATGTAATAAAATCAAATTAATTAAATTCTGATACCGCGTATATCAATAAAATGTTACTCGAGAGAACTTAACTACAACTAAATAGATAAATTCAACATTTCACCGCAACAATTTTATATTTGTCACAAGATTTGCATTGCGTTCAACATTCACATTTCATGGTGTTTAAGTAGACGACGCACATTCAAAATTATGTTTTCGTACTTTTTCATCCTTCAACAAAATAAAACATATGTGCATAATTGGTGCGTTTTCTTCTAAGCAATTGTTATGTACATCGAAAACGATTTTCTGCGTTTTTTTAAGATTAGTACGCACTAACATAGTATTCAATGTTTAGCTACGTATTTTAATTTATCAGGTTAAAACTAATGGACATTTTTTTTGTTTATCCGATCGCTTCAATTAAATAGATTTATACCCAATTAATGGAGATTTTTTTGTTTATCCGATGGCTTCAATTAAATTAAGGTAAGATAAGATAAGATATATACCGAAACGAAGAGAACAGATAAATTCACAAAATCGTTTTCATTGTACGGGTCAATTGTTTAAGAAAAACCCACCAAATATTGTATAGTGGAAGTAGTCATCCTTTTTGTGAACGTTGTGCGCGTTCGTGATAATATTTAAAGAAATTTAGTTAAATAATGCAAAGTATTTGAATTGGCTAGCTTACATAGATTAATGTTGTTTTATATTTAACAATAAAATTTCACACACAAATTTTACTACTTTTCTTGTGTTGGTTTGCTGTGTAACTAATTCCGTTGTTATTCACAAAATAGATAGCACAAGGCATCTAATTTGTTTGTGTCTATTTTTTGCTTTAATAAGGAGGACCGTTAGATCTATGCTATGTAATTGAAACTTTTGACAATACTTGATTTTAAATTAACTAAATTTCATTAAATAGGTACTATCGCCAACTTGTATAACTTCACATAAAACCAGGTTATTGTTCGTTAAATATAGGAGAAAACAAAAACAGAGAAACAGTATATGTAAGTCGTTAGTGGTTGTCATAGTCGTTAGTGGTTTGCTACATTTATATGTATTTTGAAGTATACAAGTGGTGTTAAATGCGATGGTAAGATTTTCTATGATCATCTGATCACAATATTCAAAATTGGTGAAGTATGAACAGCTACTCATACGTACTTTAAATAATTGCCAGATTAGTTGCGAAAAATATATTTTTCCATACGATCGCTAAATAAATAGATTTAAAATAATATATGTGATCTACAGTCACGCAAAAGAAAATTAAAGTGTGTTAAGGTTTAATTAAAGTTTCGGAAAACATCTTTCTACACCGTTTCATAAAAACTAAAAAGCTTAAATGTATCTGTCTTTAATGCGTGGTAGGAAAACTGATGTGGAATCGGTTCAAAAAAACTTAATAGTTTTCATAACGTTTATTGAAATCCTCTAAGAAACGTTTAAAATATACGAAATTAAAACCATCGAGGAACAGTATTAAAATAACCAGTTCCAAATAAACTTATATAAAACTATTATTTTGGTATTTCTGAAACTTCAGTTTCATATTGCTACTTGGGATGTTTGCTGTTCCGGCATTACTTTTTCTTATGTAACTATTTTGCGTTAAGTACAGCAAAATTTCTAATATAACCTTTTTGCTATTTGGGAACCTAAGTCATTAAATTAATCAAAATGATGTCTTGAAAGTAATTTAGCATTTATAACGAGTTTACTGTTTGACGTTGGTATAACATATCGGCAGGCAAATGACGATTACCATTTTTGCTGGCATTACGTTGACAAACCAACAAATTCATGTTTTTTGTTATTATTTTAAGAAGTTATTATAACTAAATTGCTGTAAATTTTAGATGGTACAACGTTTCGACAACTCCAAATTGTTACTTGGGACACTTCACCAAACACAATTTTTTTAATATTACCGGCTATTCCGTTTATGCCACCAGACATCCGGATGGAAAAGCACACGGCGGCACCGCAGTCTTGATAAAAAGAAAGTTAAAGCACTACGAGCTCCAGAAATATGCTAAAGATCACATCCAAGCTACAACTATTTGTTTGGACGAATGGTCTGGGAAATTTGTAATATCGGCTGTTTACTGTCCACCGAAACATGCAATTAAAAAACAGCAATTTATCAACTACTTTAATCAGTTGGGAATCAAATTTCTAGCAGGAGGTGATTACAACGCTAAACATGTGCATGGGGATCGAGGTTGACGTCACCCAAGGGCAAGCAACTCTACGAAACAATAAACGAGAAAACCCAAGATTATTTATCATCTGGACATCCCACTTATTGGCCTACCGATAGAAAGAAAATTCCTGATTTAATAGATTTCTGTGTAATACGAGGAATAGCACGCACCAATGCTGAAGTCGTTGGCTGTTATGATTTATCATCAGACCACTCACCAATAATCGTAACACTAAGTACGCAAGCATTAAAAACCGAACCACCCCAACGTTTAACAAACAAACTGACGAAATGGGTTCTGTATAGAAACATAGTAGACGTAAATTGTCATCTGGATGTCCCACTGCAAACACCAGAAGATATCGATGCCGCGATAGAAAACTTAAGACAAATAATGGAAATGGCTGCAAAAAAAAGCTACTCCGGAGTTTTGTACTCGGAAAAAAATAGTAAAATTTCAAGTATCTTTCAAAAGTTATTGGCAGATAAGCGGGCGACTCAGCGGCTATGGCAGCTGCACCAATCTCCTTTTCTTTCATAAATGGAAATTAAAAAGAGCTATTAAAGCTCTAAGAAAAGCAATACGGGAAGAACACAATCTTGGAATGCAGAATTACCTAAGTGAGCTCACAGCAACAGAGAAAACAGATTACTCACTGTGGAAGGCAGCAAGAAATTTAAAAAGACCAGAGCTATCGAACCCACCGGTAAGGAAACCAGATGCGCATTGGGCCAGAAGTGATTTAGAAAAGACTTTCGCTTTCTCTAACCATCTACAAAAAGTGTTGACTCCAACCGAAAAAAATAATGACTGCGTACTACCACAGTTTAGGAGGGACGAGTAGAACCCAAATCCAGTAAAATTTAAATGGAAATGCGTCAAAACGGTTATCAAAAACAAGATAAATCCTAAGAAAGCTCCAGGCCATGATCTAATAACTGGAAAAATGATCAAAGAATTACCCGATAGATGCATAAAATATATAACATATAATTTTAATGCGATTATGAGATGTGGATACTTTCCCCCAAAAATGGAAAATATCTCAAATTATCATGATTCCTAAGCCAGGTAAGGACGAAACCCAAGTCTCGTCGTACAGGCCAATAAGTCTACTTCCGACAATTTCAAAGCTCAAGAAGGATTAAATTACAAAATTAAAACTCTTCTGCGCAGACAATTTCATGCAATTCTTGAAAACTACTTAGCCCAAAGGATGTTCCAGGTGAAACAAAGTACGGCCACTACTGATTTAACCGAGATAAAGGCAGGAGTACCGCAAGGTAGTGTATTGGGACCTGTGCTATACTTGTTGTTCACAGCTGACTTACCAATAACTGAAAATTAATCACTTCAACTTTTGCTGATGACACAGCTATATTGTTTTCACACAAAAATTCTCAAACAGCATCGAGAGAATTACAAGAACATCTGCACAAAATAGAAGATTGGTTAAAAACTTGGCGGATAAGGACGAATGAATGTAAATCAACACATGTAACATTCACCCTGAATAAACGCACATGTCCGGCAGTAAAATTAAACCATATCACAATTCCTCAACAAACAAACGTCAAATATCTCGGTCTTCATCTCGATAGAATATTGACATGGAAAAAGCACATTGAAACAAAACGTAATCAACTAAAAATAAAATTTTCTAAAATGTACTGGTTGATCGGAAGAAAATCGAAACTCTCTCTAGACTGCAAGGTTCTACTATACAAAGCGATCCTAATCCCCATATGGACATATGGTATCCAACTATGGGGCTCAACTAGTGCCTCAAATATAAATATTGTACAAAGAATGCAAGCAAAGATACTTCGTAGCATTACAAATGCGCCCTGGTATATTCGAAACAGCAACATCCATAGAGACCTAGGAATTAAAACGGTTAAAGAGACAATAAAACCATGCAGTCTAAAATACCATCTGAAACTGGAATCACATCCTAACGAATTAGCTAGAGAACTACTAAGGCAACCGAAATACAAACGGCTTCGCAGAGCAGATCCTCTAGATTTAATCAACTGAAATATTTAATAATTACACGCATGTTGCCCTAACACACTTAAATTAAGTAATTAATAATAATTTAAAAATAATAATGCATACTAATATTAAGTACTAACATAGGTTAAGGCTTAAGTAAAACAAAAAAATATATAGTTTTTAAGAATTTCACACTTCCTGTTTGTTTCGTATAAAGAAAGATTCAAGAATAAAGCCTTTGGCAAAGTTAAAAAAAAATTTAGAACCAAACCAAAAGTTTTGTGGAAAGAAAAATTAATCGAAGATCTAGTACATATTTGGAAAAACACGTGCATCGAAAATTACACAACGGCAACATAGGGGACATACTGAATTGGATGTAAAGCTCAAAAAGAATTGGCTCAGAATATCCAGTGTTGTTATGAATGGCTTAATTAAAAAACGTTGGGACTGTAAAGCTCACTTGACATATTTCATAAACCAAATCGATCAGAAAAAATATGATTCTGCAAGTGAATTTGAATTAGTGCTCACGCGAATTAGAGCAATTTATAAAAATTATTCGGGAACCCAGTCAGAGATCAGGGCAGTGTCAGACGTGGACAATTTAGAAAATGTCATGAACGATAGGTTCAAATTCGAAAACGAGTATAGTAAAGTAGAATCGAGTATTTTAGACGAAATTGGTATTTTGCAAGAGATAGCCAAGCAACATGAGAATGTAGCTCCTCGAAATGAAGAAGGCAAAAAACCAGCATTCAAAATAAAGTTACCGGACATTAGTTTACCAAAATATGATGGGGTCAAGATTCATTGGTTAAATTTTAAAGCACTGTATTAAAGCACCGTCACCGAAATGCTACTATTTGATAACGTGTTTGCGTGGTGGTAAAGCTGACAGTATCATTGAGGCATTTCCCATTACCGATGGTAACTATGAAATTGCATGGCAAACACTTGTAGATCATTATGATAATCGGGCAATGATTCAAGAAGTTCTTATTAAATCATTATAAGATATTAAACGTCCACAAGACGGTTCGGCAGTGTCATTACAATTTTACGTAGATACTGTAAATAAGCATTTTCTGGCGCTTCAAGGATTAGATTCAGATTGAATGTCTGTAATTTGTTTATTCAACATCATTTAATTGGGCGGTTGGATAACATGTCTAAAATTGAAGTTCTGAACCAGTAATTACAATAGCACATAATTCACAAGGTTTATCAGCTAACAGGTACGATGCTCGAAATACCTTTGCTTCAGGTTGGTCCAATGACAGAAAACAAAATAAAACATTTGTATACTAAATATCAAATCGGATTGCGTTTACTGTCAAGGTGATCACAAATTGAATGGCTGCCAACAGTTTCAAGGGTCTAATGTATCGAAGTGGTGAATATATTCAATCTGTGAATAAATTGCATGGAATCTGGACATAAGGTTGTTGAATGTATGGCTACTCCTTGTAGTTTATGTGGAATGAAACATAACACGTTGCTTCCTTTTGGAAAGTCAATCAAACAATTTGCGTCAAATTCACACACGGCTGAAACCATGTAATCATGTAAGTGTCGATTCACAGATATTGTTACCAACTGCAATTGTGTGGGTGGAGTCTGAGAGTGGTTTTGGAACGTCGTGTCGAGCATTACTTGATACTGGGTCACAATCGAATTTCGTGACAGAAAATTGTTGCAGGTTAACAAAAAACCTACATCAGTATCAATTTATGGTATCAATCAGAAAACCAGTTAGCCAGCCAATCACGATACGTATACTGTAAAATTTGAACTAACAGAAATTGATAATATTATTAATTTGGCTGATCCTTTGTTCTTCCAATCTATAATGCAGTTGACATGATCATTGGAGCAGAGATTTATCATCGTTTATTGATAGGAGATAAGATTACTGTGTTGAAGGAGTTGGATATGTCGTGGCTGGAAAATATTCATATAACTTAAGGTCGTTGAAGAGATACATTCCACAATCAAGTAGTAACGTCTTGACACTGGAAAAGTCAGGGTTTGTTGGAATAGGAAGTAAGTCATTTGTCGTAACTGAAGTAGCGGTCAAGAACAGTTTACATGAAACAATAGATAATTCATATTTACAGGCAATTCCGAAATTAGATCAACAAGTTGAACTATTTTGGGATTTGGAAAATATTCATTCGAGGAAGTTGTATTCAGTGGAAGAATAGGCTTATGAACAACATTTTCTTAATCATGTGACACGAGATAAGTCAGGGCGTTATATGATATCGTCGTTTGACAAAAATATCAACCAATTGGGAAGGTCAAATGGGTCTGCTTTAAAACAGTTTAAGAATTTGGAAGATCGATTGTCTAGAAATCCTGATGTAATAAGGGAATATGGACAGTTTATGGCTGAGTATATTAATCTTGGTCACATGGAAAAAGTTAGAGATCCTGATGTTTCGGTAGGTAGTTCAGCAACTCGGCTTCGGATTGTTTTTAATGCGTCTAGTCGATCAACATCAGGTATTTCATTAAATGACTGTTTATTGACAGGATCTACAGTCCAACAGGATTTGTTTTCGACTGTGATTCGTTTTCGAAAATATCCCATTGTAGAAGTCGCTGAAGTTGGCCCGAAATATCAGCCCGAAATTTTTGGTAAGTTTCTTCGCTAAAGTGTAGTCATCCCAAAAAAAGTGTAGGTATAGAAAAAGTGTAGTCTCATCCCGAAAAATATAATATGCATAGTGTTGCGTACACTTTAGGAAAAAATATAATTTTTATTTTGTGTAGTTGTATTACCAGTGCATATATTATTATTATAATTTTTTGCAAAATCTAAAACAAACGGTAAAATATACAAAATATTATAAATTTGAAAGCTATAATTAGGAAAAATATAAATTAATTTGTGGTAAAAAGGTATATGATGATATGAGCGTATATTTTTTTATGTAAACGGATTAAAACAAAACTCTCAAATATATTGCTAAACATTTAGAAAAACAATATCGAATGTTTGTAAGGCGAAATTCGTAATGGAACTAACACTATAAATAAATCGCACTAGTGGTATATACGATTAGCTAGAGGTAAGTAAATGATCCTTGAGAAATCCATTTACTTACGATAAGGATAAAAAAATGCAAATATACAAATATACCATATTCACTTATATACGAGTATGAAAGACTTTTACGTGATATTACTGTAATGTATCATTACACGGCTAGTTTATATGATGAATTCAGTTTTCTATAATTCTTTTTGTAAGCGATTTTGTAATTTTACCAGATATACTTTAAATTTTCTAGTGGCCAATCCTAGATTATTACAGTTAAGCCTTGTTTATGCCGATCTATCCTCAGTAGACCAAGTCCATATCATGAACAGAAACAGACTTCTATATTTCTTTTAGATAAAGCGACATTTTATTGAGATTCGTACATATAGCGCAACCTTAACATCAGTGGAGCCCATCCTAGAGATAAATTAGACTAGCGGCAAATACGGCTGGTTAAGTCTTGCTTATGTCAATAATTTCTGAGAATTTCATTTTCAAATCACGGGGAAAAGTAAGGCAAATTTTGGTTTACATTTACATAGAGCGACATTTTTGAGAGATTCGTACATATAGTGGAACCTTAACGTCAGTGAAGCCCATCCTAGAGATAAATTAGACTAGTGGCAAATACGGCTGGTTAAGTCTTGCTTATGTCAATAATTTCTGAGAATTTCATTTTCAAATCACGGGGAAAAGTAATGCAAATTTTGGTTTACATTTACACAGAGCGACATTTTTGAGAGATTCGTACATAAAGCGCAACCTTAACATCAGTGGAGCCCATCCTAGAGATAAATTAGACTAGTGACAAATACGGCTGGTTAAGTCTTGCTTATGTCAATAATTTCTGAGAATTTCATTTTCAAATCACGGGGAAAAGTAATGCAAATTTTGGTTTAAATTTACACAGAGCGACATTTTTGTGAAATTCGTACATATAGCGCAACCTTAACGTCAGTGGAGCCCATCCTAGAGATAAATTAGACTAGTGGCAAATAAGGCTAGTTAGGTCTTGCTTATGTCAATAATTTTCAAATCACGGGGATAAATAATACAAATTTTGGTTGTTGCGACATATTCTGAGAACTTTTGTCTGCCTAAACTAGAGATATTTATTTTTAGTGGCATATACGGTCAGATTTGACTTCGTTCATACCAAGACACCTTGACTACCACTGGTCCATATCATGACCTTAAAGTATAGTTTGATAACCCTTATAATTGTCAATTATTAATTATTAAATATTAATTACTAATTACTAATTACAAATTACAAATTACTAATCACTAATTACAAATTACTAATTACTAATTACTAATTAATAATTACTAATTACAAATTACAAATTACTAATTACTAATTACTAATTACTAATTACTAATTACTAATTACTAATTACTAATTACTAATTACTAATTACTAATTACTAATTACTAATTACTAATTACTAATTACTAATTACTAATTACTAATTACTAATTACTAATTACTAATTACTAATTACTAATTACTAATTACTAATTACTAATTACTAATTACTAATTACTAATTACTTATTACTATTTACTAATTACTAATTACTAATTACTAATTACTTATTACTATTTACTAATTACTAATTACTAATTACTAATTATTAATTACTAATTACTAAATACTAATTACTAATTACTAATTACTACCACACCGGGTGCAACGCAACATGTGTACTCTTCACGTCACTTCGGAATGATACAGGATCCCTATGAACGGGCTCTTCAGTGTGAATTGGATCTCTATAAACGAGCTCTCCGTTGAGTGAAATGGACCCCCTTGAAACGGGCTTTCCATATGAGAGACGCGTATTGTGGGATAATTATGCTAGTGACGTTAAGATGATTTGGAACGGTGCACCCGACTAACTAATTAATAATTATTAATTACTAACCCGTGAGGAGAACTTGCTACTCCCATCGAGCGCGTCAGTAGGTGGCGGATAAGGGAAAGCTCATCGGCTACAACCGAAGGGTAGGAGAAAAGTAAAATAACTCTCGCGGACCAACAAGTGCTCGTTTCTTACTGGTAGTACTTGTATATGTTACTCAATGCACATCTACTATAATAATAAAATTATAATTTAATAGAATAAGAATATTTGTAGTATTTTAAAAATTCCTATTGGAAAGGGTTTTAAAACTATACTTTAAGATCATGATATGGACCAGTGGTAGTCAAGGTGTCTTGGTATGACCAAGTCAAATCTGACCGTATATGCCACTAAAAATAAATATCTCTAGTTTAGGCAGACAAAAATTCTCAGAATATGTCGCAACAACCAAAATTTGTATTATTTATCCCCGTGATTTGAAAATTATTGACATAAGCAAGACCTAACTAGCCTTATTTGCCACTAGTCTAATTTATCTCTAGGATGGGCTCCACTGACGTTAAGGTTGCGCTATATGTACGAATCTCAATAAAATGTCGCTTTATCTAAAAGAAATATAGAAGTCTGTTTCTGTTCATGATATGGACTTGGTCTACTGAGGATAGATCGGCATAAACAAGGCTTAACTGTAATAATCTAGGATTGGCCACTAGAAAAATTAAAGTATATCTGGTAAAATTACAAAATCGCTTACAAAAAGAATTATAGAAAACTGAATTCATCATATAAACTAGCCGTGTAATGATACATTACAGTAATATCACGTAAAAGTCTTTCATACTCGTATATAAGTGAATATGGTATATTTGTATATTTGCATTTTTTTATCCTTATCGTAAGTAAATGGATTTCTCAAGGATCATTTACTTACCTCTAGCTAATCGTATATACCACTAGTGCGATTTATTTATAGTGTTAGTTCCATTACGAATTTCGCCTTACAAACATTCGATATTGTTTTTCTAAATGTTTAGCAATATATTTGAGAGTTTTGTTTTAATCCGTTTACATAAAAAAATATACGCTCATATCATCATATACCTTTTTACCACAAATTAATTTATATTTTTCCTAATTATAGCTTTCAAATTTATAATATTTTGTATATTTTACCGTTTGTTTTAGATTTTGCAAAAAATTATAATAATAATATATGCACTGGTAATACAACTACACAAAATAAAAATTATATTTTTTCCTAAAGTGTACGCAACACTATGCATATTATATTTTTCGGGATGAGACTACACTTTTTCTATACCTACACTTTTTTTGAGATGACTACACTTTAGCGAAGAAACTTACCAAAAATTTCGGGCTGATATTTCGGGCCAACTTCAGCGACTTCATTGTAGTTGTAGGCGACATCGTAAAAATGTATCGTCAGATATTTGTTTCGGAAACGGATCGTGAACTTCAACGGATTTGGTGGCAAGAAAATACTGAGCCTATGATTAAATGTTACCGACTAAAAACCGTCACGTATACGGTAAAAGAACCGCACCTCTTTTGGCAATTCGATGCTTAATGAAACTTGCTGAGGATGAAGGTAGGTTGTACCCAGAAGCCGCACTCGTTTTGCAGCGAGATTTTTACGTTGATGACGTACTTACGGGTGCTAACTCGTTTGAGGAGACAAGTAAATTAAAAAATAATTTAGTTGAATTATTGGAAAAGAGGGTTTTGAATACCGGTGTGAAGTTTTCAACATTTATCAAAAGTGTAGCTACACAAATTAACAAAAAGTGTAGAACTACATAAAAAAATTGTGGCAGGGTTGAAATTGTTATAATTTTCACTACATATAATCTAATCTAATCCGGGGATTTTTTGGGGATTTTTTTTGTTTAGTGTAAATGGAAACAATAATTTAAAAAGTGTAAACCGTGTACATGTAAAGATTGAAGGGAATATCCTTAAAATGCCAGTATTCTCAGATTTGTGGTGTCATCTCTAGAATTTAGTGTTGATGGCCCTTAAACACCCACAAGACCCGGTTTACACTTTCTATATTATTATTTCCATTTACACTAAACAAAAAAAAATCCCCAAAGGTCGCAGTGATATGCCGCGGATTAGATTAGATTATATTTAGTGAAAATTATAACAATTTCAACCCTGCCACAATTTTTTTATGTAGTTCTACACGTTTTGTTAATTTGTGTAGCTACACTTTTGATAAATGATAACAACTTCACATCGGTGTTTTGAATTGCAAAAATTTGAGTCGATTGTGGAGTGTTTAGGGTCAATGCTTAAAAATCATAACGACATCGTCAATGAAAATTTAAAATAAATTTTGGGAATTCATTGGGACAGCAGGCACGATCACTTCAAAGTCATTTTCGATAAGTTTGATTGTAATGTAGAAAACCTGTGTACAAAACGATTGGTATACTGTCAGAAATTGCAAAATTATTCGATCCTTTGGGGTTGTGTTCTCCAATAACATTCCGTGCAAAATTATATTTAAGCAATCGTTGTGGAGTTTAATGGAATTAGAGTGGGATTTGGAAATACCGTCACATATGCGTATTGTTTGGAATGATTTCAAGAAACAATTGATTGACTTGAAACAGGTGTCTATTCCACGATGTGAGGCACCTCGTGACCTTGATGAAATTGAATTGCATGCGTTTGGAGATGCGTCCGAAAATGGTTATGGATGCGTAATTTATATTCGTGTTGTAAATGTATTCAAAGAGGTGAATGTGAGACTGCTTTGCTCCAAATCTAGAGTTGCTTCAGCTAACGGACATACAATCCCACGTTTAGAATTGTGCGCTGCAGTACTGGTTGCTCAGCTGGTTGAACGTGTGAAATCCATTATGGATATAGGTTTTACAGCTATTTATCTGTGGTCTGATTCACAAATCACGTTGATGCGCATAAAAAACTCTCCATCGAAATTTGTAACATTTGTTGCTAATCGTATAGCATTAATACAATAATTGTCGGATGATTGGCATTATGTACCCAGTAAAAGCAATTTTGCAGACGTGGAACGGTCCACAGTTTTTATATTCAGTTGATAAACAATTCTGGCCGCACGAGTCAAATGATTCTGTTGGTGTGGAACTACTTGAATTAAAAATGAAAGAAACATTGTTAGTTCGTAAAACATATAACGACTGGGACATGTTTAAACGATATTCATCATTGAACAAATTGCTTCATGTAATTGCCGAATTAAATCAAAGGCGTTACGGAATTATTCAAAACTTATACTGTGTTGGAAATTGAGTATGTAACTGAATTTTTAATCAAACATATTCAGAATCAGAATTTGTTGACAAAATGAAAATCTTAAGAGAAAATCAAACAGTTTCTTCAAAAGAAACAGT
>OY829913.1:102542354-102706540 GCA_963691935.1 Nephrotoma guestfalica
TAGTAAAAAAATACCGAGTTACAGGAAACATGTGCGATGATATAGTCTTCGAAATAGACAAAGAGGCTGATCATGAAAATTTAGAACTATACTTCAAAAAATCACCTGGTAAAAACATATAGGGTGGGCCAAATAATTTTTTTTTTAAAAATGTAATAAAACAAAAAGTTCTCAATATTTTTTCAAATTTATTTTTTCATTGTAAAGAACAATCCTTCCGATTAATTATGGAATACTATTTCATTCATATGACTGCCTCGGCTGGCCTTGACGTACCTTATACGGTCGGTCCAGTTTTTGAGCACATTTTCGATGGTATGCGGCATTATGTCTTCAATGGCAATGCGAATATTGTTCTTGAGAGCGTCAATCGTTGCTGGTTTATCGGCGTAACACTTATCTTTGACGGCACCCCAATGATAATGGTCCAACGGCGTCAAATCTCAGCTCCGAGGCGGCCAAATCACATCAGCATTTCGGCTGATAATTCGATCTTCGAAGACAGTGCGCAGAAGATCAATTGAAACGTGTGCTGTGTGGCCCGGAGTGCCGTCTTGTTGAAACCAAATGTTGCGTCAAGTGCCGCGAACAAAAAATCGTTTATCATGGCGCGGTAGCGCTCACCATTGACAGTAACGACGGTTCCTTGCTCATTTTCAAAGAAAAATGGCCCAATGATACCACCGGACCAAATTTCGCACCAAACAGTCACTCGTTGAGGATGCATTGGATTCTCTACGATCACATACGGGTTCTCTGTGCCCCAAATGCGACAATTCTGCTTGTTTGCCTATCCGCCAAGATGGAAATGCGCCTCATTCGAAAAGATGATTTTTTGGCAAAATCGGCATCTTCTTCAAGTCGATCGCAAACCCACTCAGCGAACCGAAAACGCAATGGGTGGTCTCTTTGCTTCAATTTCTGAACCAATTGAACTTTATACGGTGTCATACCAAGGTCTTTAAGCAGAATTCGTCGCAATGTTGTGCGTGAAATGTTCAATTCTTGAGCACGATGACGAGTTGACGTTCACGGCGACTCACGCACATTCTCGACTACAACATCAACATTTTCGGGTGTACGCTTGGTTGGCTGCTTGGTTCGTATTGGTTTATTAATAAGCAAGCCTGTTTCTTTAACTTTATTTACCAAATAACGCACATATGGAGCTTCCGGCGCTTCGTTTTTTCCGAAAGAGTACACAACCATTTTCGTTCAGCGGAAGGATAAAACTAACTTTCTGTCAAATCAGAAGTGACATAACCCTTACCATGCTCAAAATAACCGCAACTTCAAAAAAAAGTTAGATGACCCACCCTGTATGTCCTCCTTACAGACGAGTTATAATCTGAAGGTCAAAACGAAATGATCAAGCAAAGGCATGAGAAAAATCACCAGCGGGATTATTGGAAAATTATAAGGTTATCAAAGAACTCACTATTTCCAAAATATGAAACACCTCATAATATCATACATTAACTGATGTATGACATCCCTTAAAAATTGAATACAAGTTTACGGAAACGTCCAAAAGACGAATGGAATTCCTGCATATAGATGTCTGCTTCTTTGAGAACTACGCATTTCTCACAGTGCTGGACACTCTAAATTTGCTGCAGCCTTCCATATGAAGTCGCACACCAGTAAAAAAACCCAAAGTCTTGTTCAATTCATTAGTGTACATGGTACAATCTCGTCACACCTCGTCTTATTCTTATTTCCCCTGTGAAGCGACTGCACACAACCTTGCAGGAACTCATTAAAATACCACATATTGAAACGCCTCAACGAGAATATTAAAATGTAATGCACAACTACATCCTCTCTTACAACAACACTATAGATTTGGCGACAAAATTCACCGCTTTTCAGCTTTTAACGGGTTATTACACCATTTTAAGACGATCTACCAATGTTGAAGTTGCAAACGCGCAAGATTATTTATTCAATCATACGTCATCATATGATGAATTATGTAAACGTATTCAGGAAGGAACTCACGCTAAGCTGATCAATAAACTTAGTGTCGATCGAATCAAACCTCCTAACATAAAATCAAACCAAATTAAACCCGATTACGTAGTAAATGAAGGTTCTATGTAAAGAACAAAGCCACTGTCGTGACGAAATATGGTAAATATTTATCATAAAAAATTGTTAAAACAACCTTTTCCGGTGTACTCTAGCTATGAGCCAGACGCTCGAGGTGACCAAACTGGAGAACAACAAAGGCCTAGTTATGCACAAATCATCCACGTAATCTATATCCAGCATTACTAAAATGGAAATTCTTGAACACAAAACTAGAGAACAAAACATGAAAACATCAACCTTTTGAAACCTACACGGATCAAAAGAGGACTTATTAATGGATTATGTTCACTAATCAAAGATATCAAAGACTTAGAAGAAACAAGTAATGCAATTCACAATCTCCATGAAAATCAATTTCAATTGGGCGAACAAACCAACGCTCAAATTGCAACCAATCAAGATATGATCGATAGGTTCAATTATTTACAGAAATATGTAAGGAACAGCAACAACATAATTACATTCGAAATAAACCGACTAACTAACTTAATCAAAATAGGACTACACATGCTTAAAATAGACCAATAGATATTCAAGCTAATCAACACAATAGACACGCTCTCCCAGCATATCGTCGACATACTAGACACCCTCAGTTCAGCCAAACAACAACGAATTTGAAGACATCTACTGCCCAATGATATGAAATTCATTGCGTTAACGGCATACTATCACACGATAAGGTATAAATTTTAAATCCTAACAGTATTTACGACTTACGGACTCTACATAATATCAAACATATTCCCTCCAAAAATCAACATCGCGCTCGCGCGTACCAAACTTAATATTGCAAAAGCCTGCTAAATGTAACCACACTAATTTTGATCTAGAAAATGAATTCAGCGAGCTAAGTGAAAAACGCTACATAACTACAACAGGAGAGCTACAATTTACATCTACATGCCATCAACGGATAAAATCCATCCAAGGTCATCTCTGATGGAATTCAATAACTGTGAAGTTATACCTGTGAAGTTAAAACAGAAACCAAATCGTCCAACTTTTATAAGAACAAACTTTCTCTAATTCAATTATAAGCCGTAGCACAACTGGAATTACGACAATCATCATCGTAGTAATGGTGGTTTATTACGCCTGGCGACGAATTTCTACAATTTAACGAGAACCAACAAAACATCCGACGAGACGCAAGCGTGAAACCCATACAATCGGCCATAAGAAGAAAATCCTTATTTTCGACGGGAGGAGTTACGATCCTAGTAACACGTAATGATACATAAGTCAGTCTTGGAGGTCAGAATTAAAAATTCTATCAAAATTGTAGATTCCCGATAAAAAGCGTAATTTTTTGTCCAGATACAAAAGGCGAGGCCCAAAAATCAGTCCAGCTGATTCTGCGATGCTGAAGTGTACAAAATATAACAGCCGTCCGTAAATTTGTAGTGATGAAACTCATGCTTTGACATCATATAGTACTGGTCGTAAGGCAGAGAGATGTTGCCATGTATGCCATCGCGGGTTGTATGAAGGTTGCGTCGGATGTTAGAAATGACAAGGGTATGAATAATTGAAACCCTTTACTGGTTATCAGAGGTAGCTTTAGCTCAAAAATAACGTGATTTTTACTCATTCTGCCCTGCAAGACATCATTTGATATAAAATAAGTACTTGATCGGGAGTACGATGTCCAGGTAACATCACACCGGCCGGCATACGGTGAGTTATTTTTTTTATTTCTTCTCGCAGCAGAGCTGATTTTTGGATGTTTGTACTGACACAACATGATTGTGACCTTCCAAAAGGGCTTCGATTAAAGTTTGTTGGACCTCCTTGAAGTTTAACATTGAAATAAGTGTATGCATTGACAGAGCTATAAGCCGATTGCCATTTTTCTGATGAATCTGTTGGTCAAAGATTTTCCGGTGTTAGATGATCTCAGCCTCGCTCTTTTTTAGGATGTTGAGAGTGGCATCGGCAATGGAGGTCTGGAGTTTAATGAGTTGTAGCAGATACTCTTGATTTGTTTTTCCCTTCCGTATTTCTTTTTCATAATGTTCTGCGTCACGACTGTCCATTATGTCAAATAGTGCATTTGCTATGTTGTCTGCAATTTTGACAGCCCCTGTTTTTGCATTGTCCTCTTGTTTAATCCTATATCTGCCCCATTGTGATGGAGGACTTCGTTTTTTAGTTCTATATCTGCTAGAATGTGATAGAGTTGACCGTTGATCGTCCCGCAGACGTCGTTGATAGTGCTGTTTATACAAAGTTGATCCAAATTTCGAATCCACCGCCGATATGCATTTAAATCTACATACTATGTCGTAAACGGGTTGATGAGGGAACTGGTAATATTGTATGAACTGGTGATTGCTGCTACTCTACGAATGCACTTGACATATCTACCAAACTTAGTAGGAATAATGGTAGATATCTTATGCTAGAGTTTGTGTGTATTGGATCTACTAGGTGTTTGTTGAATTTTGTACCGCTATTATTTTTAACTGTTACTACTCTTGTTAAGTTATCAGTGCCCGGATGCAGTTTAACAATTCGGGAAAGAGACCAACTAGTTGGAGGAAGATTAGTGTCTTTGATTAAGACAACATCACCTAATTTTACCGAAGGTTGTTGGAAGTTTCATTTACCTCGCCTTTGAAGGCTTGGTAAGTAATCCCTTGACTAATACTTCCAAAAATCTTGTACAATTTTTTGTACAAATTTCCAAATGACCTGAGCAATACATTAACCTTCGTTGATTGATGTATTACTCGCCTGAGATGATGTTTCTTTGACTTGATAGCTGCTTCCCGAAACCAGAAGAGATATGTCAAAAGAACCCCCTTCGAGCCACAAACCTTTTAAAAGGTTTGCCACGAAGGCAATCGAAGTCTGTTCGCTTACTATTTCTAAGCGTATTGCCTTGGTTGAAATACAGACAAATTCCGCAATGTATCCCTTGTAGGATTTCACGCCTCTTCCTTTTGAATGTCGTGAAGTAAAGTATGGTGAGCTCCGTGACACTTTTCATATTGATTCTAGCATTTGGGGCCGTGCTATTTTTGTAAACAAGTGCTCAGCCCGTGATCACCATTACAATGAGCACAGCAAGATGATGGAAGCGTCAGTGCTACCTGGCCAGCTTTCTTGAGAGTATAGTTATTACAAAGGGATTCCAGTGCTCAGTCTGGATAACCAAATTGGTGGGAACATGTATGCACTCTAGGGCATTATCATGCATGTTTCGCAGTCCATTGGTTTGTTCTATCGTTAAGGTAGGTAAATCCAATAATTGGTTGATGTGATTACTGGCCAACATCCTTTGGTTTTTATATATATTGACGAGACTACTCCATGAGGTGATATAATTTTCTCCTGACAATGCTAAATGGCTGAATGGCTTGTTCTCGGACCACCAAAAGTAAGTAATACATTTTTTCTTCGTTGGGAACGGTTCATTGAATAGACTATAGAAGGCTGTCCATTGAATATAGTCCCCGTAAAATAAAGGAATTTACAATTT
Organism: Nephrotoma guestfalica; assembly: GCA_963691935.1. NCBI lineage: Eukaryota > Metazoa > Arthropoda > Insecta > Diptera > Tipulidae > Nephrotoma > Nephrotoma guestfalica. The sequence continues at coordinate 102,547,936 of OY829913.1, forward strand.
TGGTAACTTTATTTTGGGGATCTCCTTTATGTTGTCAGTGCAAGCATTTGAGCTGCTCAATCCGCTCTCCAGCTCTTCTTGTAATGCAGTAACAATTGTTTCGTATTTGGTTTGAATTTTGTCGAAAACGTTGTAGAATGAGTTCCATGCGTCTGTTAGTTGCTTTAATTTCAGTAATCCTCTATTTTGTTTAGGTTTTGTTTCAACATCTCAGATTTGGCTGCTTGCTATTTTTGGCGTTTGTTCTGTTTTTTTGTGGTAGATGATCCAGTGGTTACCTCATCTTGTTCAAATATATAGGAGGTGGCATCGGCTACTTCATCATCTCTGGCCTTTTGCTTATCTTCTTTTGATTGGCCTGCTGTTAATTCTACTTTGAATTTGAGAAGCATGGATTTCGCCTCTACAAATACCATCTGGACTTGCTTAAGATATTCTTGTTTGCGATATAGATCATCGGGTAATGTGTGTATAAATTCTGAGTTTATTGTGCGGAATTTGTCATACAGAAGTTGAAGGTTGATATGACTGAAATACTGCGAAGTACATTTTATTGTTTTTCTGTGAGGCCAATCTTTTCTCATGGTGATTTTGATTTACCGACCAAATGGCATAGTGGTTAAAGCTTTGGCGTTTGGATCGGGAGGTACCGGGTTCGAATCCCGATAGGGGCAGGATGCAAAGGGAATTTTCATCAACAAATTACGATTTGGGTTGAGAAGGAATACATCTATGACCCCCTGTCGGAGTGCGGGGCTCACGGGCCGACCCATTTTCCATGCCAGTATAGGCTGGCATGGAGCTATGCAATGTGCAGATGGTAATAAAATCGGACCTATATTCGTACGTCCTCGAATTGGCCAATACAGGCGTAAAGTTAAGGACGTAAATCAGCGAACCGCGAAAGAGTAGGGAGAGCTTCGGCCCCAGAACAAATCAGGGAAACAAAAAAAAAAAAAAAAAAGATTTTGATTTGGTTGATTAGTTTTCGTGTAGTAGTTTGCTGGCACAAGATCTTAGCAGAATCCATGATGTTCGTATGTTAGAGCAATTTTTGAATTTCCAACGTGCCGTTCGTATTGTTACTCAAAATACCAATGATTCCCCTAGTGTCCTCAATGGAGAAGTAATTTTGTTGATCATTTGATTTTGAATAATTAATAAGATTACCGATGGTCAGGTCAAGTAAATTGATTCACGTTGTTGAGCATATTAAATTACAAAAAGTTATAAGGGAGTAGAAGTAGCAAAACCTGGACTAATGCAAAAATCAACATAATGTTATCAATTTCACCCCTGTTTGCATACACAATTTTTTTTTGTCTTGCCGTTTCTCCTTAAACGTTTCTAGCCATTCTTTTGCCATTTCGCTTCGTATATCGTTACCAAATTGGCTCTGGTACAATTAAATCCAATAATTAATTATCGGATTCTGGTACCATACAAAAACCATACCATAAAAATAAAAATCTAATGTTCATTCTATTCCCGAACAGCAGTGGAATATATCCTGCCAAACCAATATTTTACACAATGGCCCTCTATTTCTAAAAATAAACCAATTAAATATGGTCAATGATTAGAACAAGTTAAATCCTTTATAGATAGTAGTCGAGAAAGTCAAGCACATATTATACACACACATCATATGTAGGTATCATATATTTACATAACATATACACATAATACATATATAAATAGAAGTTAAAAAAAAATCATCAATTATCCTTAAATAAAATTGTTAAGCTTCTTTTTGGTTTTTCATTTAGATAAATTTATTTTTTGCTTTTACTTAATATCAATTTATATAGGAGGGGGGGGGAGGGTTGGACAACATCTAGAGGAACAAATCGGCGTTGTTGTATAATATGTGTTAATGGAAAATAATTTAATCCTTTTTTTACTATACCTAATATCCCAATTTTTGGAACACAGACCAAAGAAAGGGAATGGGACTTAAATTATGAATCGGATGTGTTTTTTGTGTGTACACCAATATTATAGAAGAGTAAACGCTCGTATGAACCGGATGAAAGACACAACTTTTTTAAAAATGTTATTAAGGATTCGTTTCTTCTTGTTTTTACAAAATATAAATTTTTTTATATACTTTTTAAGGATTGTATAGAAAACGTATAGACTAGACCATAAAATAAGGATAATGTTACGGAAAATTTTCTCGAAGAAAGGATTTTTCGTTTATATATTATCCACATAACTGTAAATATGTTTCATCAGCAATTATGAAATATGCAAGAGAGGAAATTTTTCGAAATATATAATTGAATTGGTCCAATGTATGTATAACAGCAACGAAAGGGACGGGTTATACGAGTAAAGATAAAAAATTGTTCGCAACTTTTGAAAGTTTTCATTTAATATTTTCTTAGAACAAACTATTTCCCCCCCAAAAAAATGTATTTTATTAATCGATACTAATGAAAAGGTCAACACTAATTAATTTTTCACTTTGCTAATCAAACAATTCTATTGTTTTTTATTTGTTTGGGCCTGTTTTAACCCTTCTCAGCTGCAATGACATAACTAACCTTTTATCGCCACCTTAACAGGGTGCCCTACAATAACACACTCTGCTACCAAATCTTATAACATTCTGACTAAATTAATATAAAGACATGCGTCTAGATTTTGTTGTAATTATATATGCAGAACAGCTTAAGCTCGACGACAATGCAATATTCAATCATGTACGATATGTCTCGCTGTGAGCAGTATTTGACGCCATTTTCAATAAATCACTTTTCTATTATGTATGTAGTACCAGGTTCGTCGTTTTCATTTTTTGTGTAGGGATTGATGTCTTTCGTTTTAACATTATTTATTATTATCAAAGTACGAGAACGTTAGTATTTTTATTCAAAATCAGTTGCATTTAAACACAAGCCGTGAGGGTAGCAGTATTAACTGCAGACGCCGCAATATTAGCAGGCGGACCAACTCTGCATAACATCCTTAAGATGCCATCGCAGAACGACTGAGTAATTATCAATAATGGAAAGATATTGAATATGCGTATTCGTCTCAATGAATGCATGTGAAGTTTATTTTAGGAACAATTTCACACGCTTATATAGAGATGTGAAGTTTATACTAAATAAAAAGATACCAAAAAAGTGAGAAAGTATTAGTGAATTGCAAACATTAGTGAACAACCGAGAGTTCTAATAAAATCGAGAAATACTATTTCAAATTTGGCTTGGATTAAAAATGCCTCTCTCTCACACTAACACTTGAAGAATACTACACACAGTTCCACATTTTTCTAATTGTTTTCCCGATAACTATTAGTAAAAGTATCTTTTGTTCACCCAAGCCGAATCATGAAGTTCTAATAAAATCTACACACCAAATTTTGTCTAGATTGCATCTACCCCTAATTTTGTTCATTCCATCACATTTAGCGTAATACTAAACACATTTCCATTTTACACCCTCAAATTTGGCCTGGATCACATCTTCTCCCTAAACGTGTTCATTTACTTATCTTTTTACTCACCTATTAGAACTTCATGATTCGGCTTGAGTGAACAGATATTACCATTATCTAATTTTGCTATCAAGGAAACCGATGATAAAATCCTGGAAATGTGTTTGTATTATGCTAAATGTAAGTGAATAAACATAATTAGGGGTAGAGTATTAGATGTAATAATTATAGTTTGAATTCAACTATTTTTTAAATAAAAACGCCTAAATGTTCTCTTTTTTACATGTCAGTCATAAAATATGTTGTTTTTGTTGTTTAAGGATAAATTTATTAAAAACTTCATATCGGTCTCAATGATACCATATGGAATGTTATGCGACTCGATGGTTCCGACAACTGAAGAAGTATAAGGATCAACTGTGTCAACAGCAAGGCACATTTTTTGCTGCTTTTCTCAACGCTGTATATGAGTTGTCAAGATGAATGCAGCCCACTTCGTCCTATTGTTTTCGGATTGGATACTGCTGCGGATTGACGTATCCACAACATCGTCTCAAATCAAGTCAACAAAACAGGAGGTATGCCCAAAGAGTTGTAGATTTTCTCGAAGGTCATCTTACGAGCCAACATAAATGATGAGAGAGACGGTTGCTCATATTGACTTCGAGTTTTATTATTCGAGCAACTTCGCACGGTGGACCTAACGGTCGTTTACTTGATAAGGCTTCATCTTAAATAAGACCGAGCTGTTTCACCTTTTTCTGAGTGAAACATATTCTGCAACATGAAGATTGCTTGGGAAAAGTGTTTTTTATTGCTTAATCTACCAATTTTATTGATTATAATACCATTTAGTTTGGAAGGCTGAGTTATTATCAGGGAAGTTAAGTTATGGAAGGGAAATTTATTATCCTAAGTGGCTACGGTACATTTGTACCTACATATGCTTCAAAGGAGTTTTACACCTATATTGGAATACATTTTACAATGAGTGACCCCTGCCACTTCAAAACATCTCAGCGTTTTATGGCACATGTAATATGAGATTCTTATCTACTGTAGAGAGCGACTACTATCCTTCGATTTATTCTATTTGACAACGATCTTACCCATTCTCAACGCTTTTAAGCATAGAAATTGCGTCAAATTACACGGTATCGGATTGTGTAACCGTGAATGAACAACTATTTCCCTATTAACTGACTTCACACAGCATGTACCATTCAAGCCGTCCAAATATGGTTTAAAAATATTTTGGGTTTGTGACACAAAGAAACCATATCCCATAATCGGTCAATTGTATATGAGAAAAGGACCTAGTGGACCAGAGAAAGAAGAACGACAACGAGTTGTACGCAATTTGTGCTACCAATTTAAAGTTTCTGTCCGGAATGTCGCAATGGACAATTTCTTTCTCGCACTACTCTTGGCGCGTTTGTTGTTATCGTGGCAGTTGACAATGGTAGGCACTCCAAAACAAAACAAAACTTGCATCGAAAAGGAAATGTGCAAGATAGGAAAAATATTCATCCTAATTTTGGTCCATTGGAAAGTGAGCATTTGCTCCTATAAATTTCAAAAAAGAATCGCATTGAAATCTTATTGTCGACGCCGCACACTGCAAATAATACAGGTGGTCCAAAAAATTATCCAGAAAAGATGCGCTCTCTGGAAATTCAGAATGATTGAAAGGAGAACGCTGCCTATGATTTTATGTTTGGCTTGCACTGTTCATTAGATGCAAGGGTATTCAGTGGATCATACTGTCGTTTTATTGAACAATAGTCTGTTTGCCACGGGTCCGGTTTATGTTACTTAGAGCAAAGAGCGACCATACCTAGCCGTAAACCGCTATACAGGCACATGCGACAGACACGACAAACTCGTTTTAAGATTTATTAGATACAATGAATCTTCAGGTTTATGTATTCAAAATTTCTACCTTAATTCTACCTATTCTTCCGCCTGCACCAGCAGCACCAATGAGCTCCACAGCGATCTCAGATTTTTTTTTTTCATTTTATAAGAATAATCGTATTTGTTAATAAGGTATACAACGGAGCGAGAAGTTTGCGTTGTCAGTGCTAAATTTTAGAACAAGAAGGCCTCTAGTATAGATAATACAACAGCTGGAAATTTTAGCGGAAGCAACTCTACAACTGCAAGAGCTCTAACACCAGGCATAACAGAAAAATTTAATTCCAGAGAAGTATAAAATACCGCGTAAATGGAAGGAAAGCTTTGCTATAACTATTTCCACGTGGAGAGGTACGAGTATATTCCTTCTCAACAAAGCATTAATATATTAGTAATGATCATTCTGGAGAGAATGTCACCGACAATAAACTCGAAATTGAGAAAATAACAAGGACCATCTTCGTACTGGACTGAAGCCAACTTGTCACTATCATACTATCAACACAAGAAGCATCATCTTTTTGCAGTCTAACTGATGTAATTCAAAACAGTACCTACTCTCAGTAGGCTTCGAACGTTCATTTGGCACAATACACGGGAACGCAATATGGAAGGCATTTTGCGAAATAGTCATACTAAAGAAATTAGTCGAACTCATCGAAGGTATGTACAATCGAGTTCAATACAAAGGCAAACAGCCTTTGGGGATTAACGGAGGAACTCTTACTATCGCAACAACATGCCATACGAAACAGAAAGTATAGAAGCTATCAGATCTAGCGAAAGTGGTTGACCTCAGAATGAAAATTTGAAAAACCAAGACGATCATGTTAAACACACCGCTATTCACTCAGGTCAATGAATTTGTATCAACTGCTACCTGCATAAAACAGAAATACCGGCTGATACAAAATCATCGCAGTTCTATCTTCTAATTGAAATTAAAATTTTAATATTTTAATTCATTTTAAAAAAAATTAGTAAAATATCCCGACTACAGTATCTAAGTTATCCTGTCGGGTGAAATTTTTTTGGTAATAATACTGTGGCACTAGTACTTCCAGCAATCATTAACACTCGATATCGAGTACCTGCTCATTTATTAAGCACTTGCAACAAACTGAAATGACCACCAGTGATGTAATTAAAATCCGGTAATAAGAATGCGGCAACAGCGAGAGCATTGTGGCACATTTTGTTTAGAATATTTATATTTCATTTTCCAAAATCAATATTTGAAAAATATGAACTCTCGAAGTTGAATTCTCGAATTTATGTTTAAAATCAAATGCAGTGTAATGCAAATGCAATAAAACATATGTCCCGGTATACGCTCATTGGTTCATTGGCGATATCGAAAGCATTAGCAATATTTCAGCTACGACTAGCAAAACATTGCGCGCCCTGAGTGGAGTGGGTTCAAAAATTATTTGTCGCAAATAACTCGGTAAATTATCATACTCCGGTAGCTCACGTAACTTTGCTCCCAACATGATCCTCCACGTGTCGGTTCAATGCATTTCATATAACCATTTGACCGGAAATCCGAAAAATTGGTTCATCGACAAATAGTTTTCTGCATTCTGGGCTGCTCTATTGTAGAAATGAATCATTTCAATTCTATTGGAAATCTAATTATATTTTTAAAGAGACTAAATGAGATATCGTTATGTACTGTCCTTTTATGAGCTGTATTGAAGATCATAAAGATTTAAGTGGCTTAATCCGGCTACAACCGAAATTCTGAATTGAATGTGCCTCTTGTCACGTATACCTTCGAAACGAATACTGCACACATGTGCATTTGCAAGTTTAACGTAAGGACCAGCATGGTTTGAGCAGACTAAAAATTAGTGTTATAGTTGTTAGCGTTGCTTAATCATTCTTTGCTGTAACATTTTATTGCATTGTAGTACATTTAAAATTCTGAGGCTCTGTAACTTTTGAACAGAGATGTCCGTCGTAATTTTTGTCGAAATTACCAAAACAGCTAAAGCAAACAAGAAATATCAATTTTTCCATTTCCTAATCAATTTTGATTTGTTGGGTTAGTCCCAAAATTAATTAAACTAATTTAAAATATAATTTTATTTTGGTATGTTTACTAGGTCCAGTGGCCTCGTTCTTTGAAGTCTTCTTTCAACGACTGGGTTATCTATCATATGGCGAATATAGGGGTTTCCATGTTCCTGGAGCCTTATTTCGTGTTTGGCGGCATATTTCATCTTTGTTGTATTCCATCTGTAAGTCTCTGGAAGGTCTTCATTTCTTGTGTACCACGGAACATTTACGATGCTACGGAGAACCTTATTTTGAAACGTCTGTATCATTTTGGCGTTTGTTTGCTTAGTACATCCCCAGAGTTGAATACCATAGGTCCATATCGGCTTCAGTATTTGCCGATATAGCAGCAGCTTGTTACGTATTATAAGCTCAGAGCCTCTACCTATGAGCCAATACATTTTTCTGAACTTAATATTAACTTCTTCTTTTCTTTTTGACGTGCTCTCTCCACTTGAGCTTGTCATCGAGAGTCATGCCCAGCTCGTATGAGCTATCACATTTTTCTGAACTTAATATTAAGTTCTTTTATTTTCTTTTTGACATACTCTCTCTACTTGTGCTTAACATCGCTTATGGCACCGGCCGTTAGTTAATTTCAGTCGGTAGATGGGAAGCCTTTTGATATGTATAGTTAATATGCCTGGATTTCGTCTTATTCAGTTTGATTCTCCAGCGTTTAGTCCAGTTACAAACCGCATTGGTAATCTTCTAGAGTTTGCTCGTTTCATCAGCGGCATTACTTCCAATCGCCATGATCGTCATCTGCAAAGGTGGAGACTAAGACACTCCCCTGCGAGACACCGATAGAGATTTTCTTTAGTTCGGAGTATTCATCCTCATATTTCACACGAAAATGTCTATAGGATAAATAGGTAGATCTCTTGCAGGTTCCATACCAGTCCACTGTGCCAGACTTTATCGAATGCTTGGGCGACGTCCAGAAATATGCTGGAGCATACTTTTTTGCGTTCTATCGTTCTTTCAATAATGTTTGTGATTCTATCCACCTGTTCAATTGTGGAGTACTTTTGTCTGAATCAAAATTGATGTGGAGGATTTAGTTTTGGTCCTCAATTATTGGATTAATGCTTTTTAGTAATAATTTTTCAAAGAGTTTTGACATAATTGGCAGCAATGAAATTAGCCTGTATGATTTTTTATCGTCCGGTGGTTTATCAGGTTTTGCTATCATGAATAATTCTGCTACTTTCCATTGCCACGGAACATACTTTAACCGAAAGATTGCATTGATTATGAGTAATAGCTTACGAAATTCTTTACCTGATAGAGCCTTGGTTATTTGGCAAGTAATCATATCATACCCTGGGGCTTTTTCGACATTCATGTTGCTTTTTACTTCTTCTTTTAATTCTTTGAGAGTTATTGGGCGTATATCAAAATCATCTAGCTTGTGGATTGACTTTATATTTTCATTGGCCGTTTGCTTTGGTATTGGTTGGAAGGTATTCTCGAGATACTCAGCAAACAGATCAGTTTTTTCGTTAGGACCTCTTGCCCAGGTCCTAAAGTCGCCTTCAACAGTGAATAATCTGAATTTTTTTCATCGGTTATCTGTTGATATCTGTTGATTGATGCATTTGTACCTTCTTTAAGAAAAGATTTGAGACTGTTACCTAAATTGTTAAGAATTGTTTTGTTATCCGGTGCTATAATTATTTGCCAGGTTTTACGTGCCCATCGTGTTTCTCTTGCCAACTCTCTAACTTCTATTGGGTAGGATATGTTAAGCTTCTTCCTATTTTGTATAATGGGGGTACTTGCCAAAGTAGCATAGTGACTTGTTTGATTGAATTGTTCTAATTAATCTTCCAACTGGTAAGAATTTCTTATCGGTACCTGAAGATTGATTTTCCTCTATTACTTCACAAAAGCCAGTTTGTTTTTAAACATGTCAATCTGGGTGCATTCTCCCTTCGAATTACCATTTCACTGACTGTCATGATAACCGGGGAATGATCCGATACTAGAGAATTACTGTCTTCAATGTGAATGTAGTTCTGGGATTTACCTCATGCTACATAAAAGTCTATTAGAGTAGGTATCTTCATTCCGCCACTGGGCCAGTGTTGGGAACCACCAGAGTAAAATTCACATTTTGATGTCTGTCCTGCTTGAAGCAATTCTTTACCTTTTGACGTCGTAAGTCTAGATCCCCAAATCCCCAATAGGTGTATTTCGCATTAAAGTCACCTCCAATAAAAAATCACGTCCAAGCGATTTAAATAGTTTAAGGTAAACCTCCCTTTTCAAGTTATGCCCGGGAGGACAATATATTGCAGAAACAGTAAGCTATCTGTGTTTAATTTGGATCCTTACAGTAGTGACTTGCATTCTTTCTTCTTCGATATTTGATTATAAATGATGTTTTACATTTTGTTTTATTAGTGGTGCCGAACCACCTCTTGCTCTTTCCGCTGGATGAAGAGAGTGTTACAAGTTATAACCCCGTATTTTAACAAACGAAGATTTAATTAGATGCGGCTTTCAGATATTAAAAAATGTCGATTTTTCAGAATTTAAAAATATTTCTATTTCTGGCATATGTTTCATAATGCCATTCGCATTCCAGAATGCTATTTTGATAGTTGTGGTCTAACCTAACATTTTTGTTGGATCGCGTTAGGGGAGTTGCATTTTCTTCAGTTGATCAAGTATCATGTTGTTCGGATTACTTTGGTCATCTAACCGGTTTGTAATAGCTGCAATGCTGTTCATAATGTTTTCCATAATTTGGTTATTTTCGGAACGCAAATATTTGGTTGAACTCAAACCCACCTTCAATTTTCGTGATTTTGCGGTTGATTTCTTGTTTTATCTCATAATTTTTGTAGTTGTTTAGCAACCTCACAGCCTCGATAATTAGCCGGATGTTGGTCCTTCCAATTTGTACACTTGGGTGGCATATCTCTCCCTATTGTACATGACTGGATAATATGATTGCTGGGGCATTTTACACATCTTGGATCCTGACCGCAATATCTTTGGGTAAGTTTAAATGCGTGACATTTCTTGCATTGGGGTAAGCGTATTGTTTTTCTCCTCATTGGTGCGATTTTCACTTTCATGTGAAGAATTCGTTTTATTCCATAAATGGTTTGAACATTCTCTTTGTTGTCAAAAACTAGCATAAAAAGAAGAAGTTTTATTGATAATTTGGTTTCCTTCCTGGTTTTCTGAACTCTCTTTCTTAGAAATATTCACAGCATTCAGTATTTTAAGAACTTTATTTTGTAAGTCTTCCATTATTGCTTTGCTTGGCTATTTTTATTTATCGGTGATCTTTGTAAATTTGATCTTCACTGGAACGGATTTGATGTTCCTTGATAATACAATAGATGGCCCTCCCTAGAATTCATAGGGCCAGTCTCCACAGAGATTATTTCCTTTTGTTAGTACCATTGCATAGTTTTGATTGACTAATTAACTATTCTGCTTCACTACTACGAAGAGATTGGGTACCACAACCGTTGGTTCTACAGAACATTTCCATATTATATAATGGTTCCAATTAACATAAAAAACCAGAAAGTTTTGCTGATTGCTAACAAAAATAATAATTTTCGACAATATCAACCTATTTTTTACAATCTCTACATTGTCGACGGTATTTTTTTAATTATCTACACATTGTCTACGCATGTAGAATATTTATTAACTTCGCGGTGTAGAAAATACGGCACAATACTGATTATGAAGCTGACCTGAAACACATATAAATGGACGCACCTAAAATTTTCTCAAGTTATTATGAGAAATCCCGAAAATTTAACAACAAACTTTTGTTCGGTGCGGGTACCCGAAAACTTTCGATGATTCATGTGTATTGGTATCGATTTTAAACTGACCTAGACCAAATACGATACAAATTGGCAAAAATTGGCGCAAGCTTTTATGAAAAATACAAAATTTAAAGGAATTTTTGTTCGAGAGGTACCCGGAGGAAACGAAATTATGTAAAAACCTGTGTCTTCCTTTGCCCCTTTATATTTCAGGAATACGTGATACGTAATAAGCAATTAGCATTATGTTCTGGGGGGGGGGGTTATTGAGTTTGGGTTTATTGAGAACGCACACATTGAACATTTATGCAACAACGACCAATTGGAAATAGTTTGTGCCCTAAAAATTAGTTTCAAACATAAATAAATTTAACATTTCCAACTTCTCCTTCCCTTAAGAAGTTCACTACAAATATTGATTAAAATAAGTAATTAAATTTTTTAAATTTCGATTATCGTAAATTGCATTTAGCATTCTAGGTAATTAAGATTAATGTTTAATCGGTACTAAGCTGTATTTTGTTAGTAATAAATTTAACCAAAGAAAAATGTTTCAAAATAAAATTAGAACGAATAATCCAAAAATATTCAATATTTTTACCAGGAAAATCTTTTGAAAATAAAATTCTCAATTACCTGATGAAAAGTTAAACACAATGAAATTTCGGAGAAATCCAGAATATATTATTATTTATTCATTAGTAAAGAATTGTAAAAAAGAAATATTCAAATTTGTGTTGAACTTTGTATAAAGGTAGTTTGGAAGAGAAGGTTGTGGTTGTTCGGTATAGGAACTTTTGGTTTAGTTTTTCATGTTTAATGCTGCTCGTTTGTTTAAAAGAGAAAAGGTGGTTAACTTTTAAATTTTTGTTTTTAGTTTTAGTCTATATGTTCATTAGAATTGTGAATTTAACTATATTTATAGATCTATACTCGTATTATATACAAGCATATTATATTTGATTTATTTTCTAAAAAGATTGCAAATTGCAAAATGTCGAGAAAAAAGGATTAAGCGTTCGTAATTTTTTGAAATATATAAAACAAAATGTGTTCGAGAACTGCAATCCAATCATATAGTCTTTAAACCCGTAATTAATAAGAACCAAACTGAGACCAAACTTGTTAATTCGTACAATTCCAACATCTATTTGCTACACTGAGAAAAATAATTTGTTGACCTACGGTTGAATTAACTGTGATTGGTTTATCACAATAGATTTATATTAGCCATAAATGAAATATATTTGACACAAATAATGAACTATTCTAGTTTTGGAAAATTTGCTTCCATGACCCTTCAGAGTTTGATGTAACTAATTCATACAGTTTTCAGTATTCCTTTTGTTATAATTTTATCTCGCATTTGCAACAACCAATAGGAATCAATGTTCTTAACATTATATATGTTCCTACAAGCAATAATCTTTTGTCTCAACCGAATTTATTTACGATAACAATAATTTGTTTGTCACAATTTTCATTCGTTTGTGCTTCCTTGCATAATGTAACGGGTCAAAAAAATTTACATAAAATTTACGCATAATGTGAATAAATTTTAAAGTGGAAGGACCCGAGTTTCAATTTCATATAAAGTTTTTATAGTTTGTGCAGTTGTTTACAGTACAATTTGTTCAATAATATTATAGAAATAATATACGTAAGTATAATTAGTGTTATTTATAAACAAAAATGATTATATTGTTATAATCGGCTTTGATTTTTGTGATAAGTTTCATAGTGCGTTAAGTAAAATATTTTCAAGACCATATTTTGAACCACCATTTTTATTTTATTTTCCGTGTGTATTTTTATAGTGTTAAAACTAGCAGTTTAGCTTAATTCGTTTAAAATAGTTCCAGATAAATATGTACATAACGTTGTGAAGAATTTATTTAATCAATGAATACTATTAAACATGTTGTGTCCAATTTTTTTTTTATTTAGAATGGCAACTTTCATAGGTGTAACATACAACGACATAACAGGAATTATTTCAGTAATTCCAAGCGGTGATGCTTTAGTGGTGGATGAGGTTTACATAGCTGGTATACTTGCCAAATCTTATAATTTATTACAATACAGCTACATCAATTTTATAATTGCATTTATCAATTTTATTATTTATGCTTATAGTCAAACACTTTTTTAAAATAACTAATCCAATAAATCTATATGACAACAAAACATCGTGCGTGATACCCGATGAAATATTGGTAACCTATATTAAGCAATATTGTAGCTCTCCTGGCTGGTCCCTAGGAGCTATTGATGTTAAAACAGGTTCATTATATATATTTTTTTTTTTTGTTGCATGTGGTTTGAAACGTGGTTCTAATTTAATTAGGGGTTAAAGATTATTATATTATATATTATATTATTATATTAAATTAGCATATATATATATATATGTATATGTAACAAATAAGCATAAAACGTCTTTATATTGAAATCTAACTTAAAAGTTAATATATTTTTCCAGTTGACATTGACAATCAACTTTCATCACAGCCCCAAAATCATCAGAGGTTCATTGAACGAAATACAATAAATGAAAATGAGCCCGTTGCCCAAAATAATATAATTGAAATTTCCGAGTTTACTGAGCCACCAATTCGAACGGAGTCTTTTATTGGACCGGTTGAATTCGCCACCCTAGCAAAATTAAATAATATAGTGACAGCCGAGGTCAATAATAAACCAAAATTTACAAAATGGATTACAGTAAACTGACTTAATATTTTTATTTCCAGAAACTTGCTTCTTTGAAAGATCATGATTTTAAAATTCTTTTCGGGCAATACAATTTAAAGAAACAAATATTAACGAATGTCCAGCAAACAAAATTGGGCAAACTTATTGTTAAATGCCTTTTGGAACATGACTTTGAGATTGAGTATGTAAATCTAACAATTATGTTTATCATTATTTATTATTCATTATTTATTTATTATCATTATGTTTATCATTAAATATCATTAGTTATTAATTTATAATAATTTTTTATTAATTTTTTTTTTTGTATAGAGTAACCCGAACAGATTTCATTTATTTGTCCCGCATTATCTGTCAAGTGTTTCAGCATGAAATTATAGAGGTTTACTATACAAGTGCAGTAAATGGTCAAAAAGCTTCAGGGAAATTATACGACGCGTTTTCCAACTACAGAAGCCAACTGTGTGCTGCAGGTATTATAAAGAGAAGGTCATACTCTAAGCAATTGGACTCAAATTCGTCAATTTCAAATTTAGGTAAATTATAAGTATAAACTATATAAACTAAAATAATATTACAGGAACGTGTCAAAACGAATAAAATGATTTAAGATTATCAATTCTGTTTAGAGAATTATATCACTGGTTTCGTGGTATAACATTTACACAGCCTTTATAATCCTTCCTACACAGTCTTTATAAAAGTGTGTAATTCTGCCTTACAAAATTCTTTATTAATTAAAATTCATACTGAATTTTAAAATTAAATTTATTTGTTCGATATTTCGAGCCCATTGTGTATGTTAAAATTTTTTTTAACATACATATATATGCAAAGATAAATTTTATTCATTTATTATAATAATTAAATCTTGAAAATGAGCAATGGGCTCGAAATATCGAACAAATAAATTTAATTTTAAAATTCAGTATGAATTTTAATTAATAAAGAATTTTGTAAGGCAGAATTACACACTTTTATAATCGTTGAATACATAAATAACATTTGACTTAAAACTCTTTATTCCAGTCGCTAATAATAGCACATCAGCTATTGATTACGATTTCATCAAAAATAATACTGGTCCAGCTCGTACACTTAGAGAAAAGTGGTCAGGCTGCTTAAAACAAAGATTAGAAATTCTCGGTGATAAACGGGTTCCGGTATTAAATAGATAATTTATATATTCCTAGTTTTTTGCAGATGTTGAGGTATTGTACTCGGATATTCGGACGATAGACAATTGGGAAACGCTGTATTTAAATGTGCTAAAAGGAGGTGCATTAATCCGTGATAAATTCGTTGTTCAAGTTATTGAAATAACAAAGGATTCCAATCCTGGTATGTTTAAACAAAATAGGCGTAACTAAAATATTTCCTTCATAACTTTTTCATGTTTCTAGATATCAAAAAATCAGTAGCGTTATTGGTGCTATCTTATCTATTCCCGTTAACTATTGTTAAAAGCCAACGCGGGAAGAAAGGAGTAAAAGCATCGAAAATCGAAGTGCAAGAACAATTTATTGTTAAATTTGATGTAAGTGTATTGTATTAGATAATTCTTAACTTTTTTAAGGTAATGGACGGTAATTTCGACTTAATAAATTGGAGGTGAGTTTATACGAGTTACAAAACAGAACAGAGTACACAGAAAATTTTAATTTAATTAATTTGATAAATTTAGTACATTTAATTAATTCCATTAATTTAATAAATATAATTAATTAATTATTTATTAATTAAGTTAAAAACTTTAGTTTAAATTAAAGTCAATCGTTTTTTGCTTTAACTGAATGTAAATCTCTATACTTGATAATAGCTACATATACTGATAATACATTTTCGGGTACCATTACAATATACGTACTGTTTTGCGATGTCTTTCCGTGCCATGTACTTTAGTGTACTATGTTTAATTTTATGACGTACTATTTAAATCACATTCTATCACATTCTAATCTAAATCACATTACATTCTGTTTTGAAATGTGCCTTCTTAGTGCATAATAACACATTTTTAAATAATTTCTTTCAAAATCTTTTTCTTTATATTAAACAATTGAGAAAGGTGACTCCTATGAAAGAAATCTTCTATCATCCAACCAAGGCGACCAACCCAGAGTAGTTTTTGTGGGAACTCTGAATAAACTAACAGCTTACGTAACATTGATCGATAAAAAATATTTTTTTAAAAATCCTTTTGAAGCAGTTAGAAGTTGTATGGCAATATACTTGGCACTAAATATAGCTTATCGTCCGGAAAGGTTAGTTGTCTGGAACTATGTTCAGCAATATATGTTTTCCGTTTCAACAAAATATGATTTGAACAGTGCAAAATTGAAAGCTATTCATCAAAAATTAACAAATTAGTTGGTAGGTTTCAATTATTTTGTAAGTTTATTATTTTTTATTAAAAATGAATTGGACTTGTTTTTTTTGTAAAAATGATTTCGTTTCTTTGAAAGAATACGGCGATCATTTAAAAATTGTTCACTCAAATTTGAATAGGTTTTGTTGCGACGATTCAAATTGTCAAAGAGTGTATTCAAACGTAAACAAACACTTGTATCACATTAGAAGAGATCATAAACATTGTACAGATACCAGTGAAAACTCTGAAGACGTGAGGAATAATGCTTTACTGAACGGTTTCCGTAATAACGTTGAATTGAAAATTCAGAATCCCATACTTAACGATTCACCGGTTACAAATTCTATGCCGGGCTCCATTTCTAGTGGAGATGACGCCGTTAAATTAGGCATCAACTTATTGAAAATTATATTGGAAACTCTAAGTGATGATCGAGTCCCTAGAACCACGGCTTTAAAGATATTTAAAAATATTTTCTCATTTTATAACACACATATTCAAATGGCTTTGGAATTAATAAGTCAAAATAATGAACATTTTAGTAATTTAGAAGAAATATCTATAATTCTGCAATCGCTTATTAGCTTGCTTATCTTAATTCCGAATTCTTAATTCTTAATCAGTTAAAGAAAATGAATATTCTAGTAGAATTTGAAAACTTAAAACTAGGAACAGAATATAAACAAGGTTATACAAACACGAATAATATATCACAAATGTCGAGTATAATTATTATTCTCTTATAGTTAATCTAAAACAACTTTTCTGGATCTTATTTAACAAAACTTCAATACTTAATTTAATCAGAGAATATAACAACTATACTGAAAATTTAGATTTAACAGTTTGCAGTATAATGCAAACCGTATTTTGGAAGGCAAAAGTCCGGGAAATGAATCCAACAAATGAAATTAATACGATTTGTATTCCAATTTCAATTTATTTTGATGATTTCGAATGCCTTAATCCATTGGGTTCTCACAGTGGCATTCAAAAAATTGGAGCAGTTTACATAAAAATATTATCTCTTCCAGATTACATATCCTCCAAGTTACAGACAATCCTTTTGGCAATGCTTTTTTTTACGGAGGACAGAAAAAGTTTGGAAATGATCAAATATTTAAACCATTAATTGAACAAATAAACTACATTCAAAGTGAATGTATTAAGTTTAATTATTACTTAATCAAATTAATTCCTTGTGTTGTAGTGGGTGACAATTTAGGCGTCAACTCAGTACTGGGTTTTACGGAATCATTTAACTCTTTTTATTACTGTAGATTTTGCAAATGTAATATAGAGAAAATGAAGCACATGTGTAAAGAAGGCTTGACGAGTTTGCGAAATGTCACCAATTATAATTATGACGTCAGTTTAAATGACATGCAGGTAACTGGATTAAAAGAAAATTCTATATGGAATACTTTACTAAATTTTCACGTGGTTGAAAATTTTAGTGTTGACTGTATGCACGACCTTCTTGAAGGAGTATGTCATTATGACTTAATTTTGATTCTCAAAGTTTTTGTTTTGGAAAAAAAATATTTTTCAATAGAACAATTAAACCAGAGAATAGAAATGTTTAACTTTGGACCAACAACACAAAAACCACCTCTGTTTAATAATGACTGTCTTTTTAAAAATAAATTTAAATTATCGGCATCCGAAATGAAAGTCATAGTAACCTACTTCTCATTACTTATCGGGGACCTTGTACCTAAATATTCACAAGAATGGGAATTATTTCTTCTTTTAAGAGAAATTATCTTTATAGTATCCAGGAAAAAATTCTATTCAAATTCATTTAATTATTTAAGATTTATAATATTTCGTCATAATAAGTTATACATAGAAATTTCTAAAAGTCATTTAAAACCGAAATTTCACTTTCACTGCATTATGCAAGTATTATGGAAAAAATAGGCCCACTAGTTGCAATAAATGCAATGAGATTCGAAGCAAAACATCAAATTTATAAAAAGACTTCCTATATTTCGAATAACAGAGTCAATATACTAAAAACACTGCATATTAAAAATCAACTAAAAATTGCAAATCTTGTTCTCAACAATATAGAATACTTTGAAACTTGTATTACCCATGGACCCGAGAAACCTGTTAGTACTCTAGATATATTGAAATTCGGTTTAAATGCAAATACAATACAAATGTCTTGGATTCAATTTAATAATCTTTTACTAAAGAAGGGTATGATTGTTTGTATAGACATTGATAATAATAGTGAGCCAATATTTGGACTTATAAAACTTGTTGTAAAGAACGCTGCAAAATACTATGTGTGTTTAAAATCTATTGAGAGACTATTTTTCGATATTTATTACTTCGCAAATAATATAAAATACTAGGTACTAATATTATACGCGATTTGGAATCTTTGAAATGTGACCATACATCTTACATTAGTAAATGCGCTAATGATGCAAATTATGTAATATGGGATTATTAATTTATAATTTTAAAATATTGTAACAAGATTATTGTAGATCTGAATGTGTACAACAAAATTTTGAAATAAACATTTATTTAAACTAATTAAAATATGTTTTATTTTTTGTACATATTTTTTATTAAATTACAGGTTACAGGAGGTTTGTTTGCAATAAAAAAATAAAATATAACTTATTGGTTACGCTAATTGAAGTGGTCCCTTGCAATAACGATTTAATAATTTGAATCAAAAAATAAATGGTAAATTCCCATGATAAATCGATTGCTGTTATTTATATATCGTTTAGGGCGGCAAAAAGATCGTTTAAATCAAATAACTTTCAGTTCTGCCAATATAAAATCTTTTATTACCAATAACGTAATTTAAAACCATACGGTTGTTAGAACTGAAAGATAGTAGACACAATAATCGTTATGGTTACTGTAAATTAGATTTAATTATATCAAAGTTGTTTTAGTTCAAAGGTTGAATTACACATTTGCAGTTACAAATAAATAATTTGCCACAATACATTTTATTTAGAGGGAACAAAATTTTCATTTGTAGTAATTTCAAACTGGTACGGTTAACTGAAAATATATGTAACAACAACTATCTCATCGCGGTTCACACAACCGCTTAATTCGGTAGGCATAAAATTCGGTTGCCACAACTGAAGTGTTTTCTCAGTGTATAAATAATCTTGGTGATAATGTAAACTTTTCATGAATGTTGGTCCTACGTATTATAAAGTGAGCCTTGCATTGTACATGCCCCTTAAGAGAATAAAAAATCACTTACCTCGACACAATAACCAACCCAGGTTGGTGTACCAGCAGTACCCTCGCTCAAGAGAATTGGAAAAAATAAACAGAAACTACTCAGTAAAGAGCAGATAGCTAACGTCAGAAACCCAGACACCCAGCCAAATTTTATTATTGTCAATTTTCCATGACAAGTCAGTGAGTTAGAAAATGTTTAACGCTTATGAAACTAATGCTAAAGCACTGTGTGGCTATTGCATTGATTAAAAAATCTTTACAAAATAAAAAATGGAGGGGTATTGTTATGTACAGCACCCAACTTTTTTACGACAAATGTACATAGATGTCCAATACACCAAGACTTAATTCAACAAGATCAACCCTTGTTAAAAATTTAATCTTCTTTGCAAAATATCGAAAACGCGCTCCCACGTTTGGTACACATAGAGGGAGCTTTTTATATTCAAGATCCATGTTTTTCTTAATAACTTTAAAATGAAGTACAATGTGGTTGATTATGTGGTCCTTAACGTATGGACTATAATGTCGGCCAAGTGGCCGCCTCTAGCCGTGGCGCAAAGGCGAGCTTCTGGTGTTATTTCAGCAAAAGTTTTCCTTATGCATTGAGGTTGTGGTTGGTTTATTGGTAGGAAGGGAGGTAAACATAGGTATAAGAGGATATCACAAATCCGTGACATTATTGGGCGGAGAAATATTTCTCGCAAAATTCATATGATGATGATCTAATTCGGATGGAATTTTTTTTTATAGTGATCACGTTTATTTCACTATAAACGCTGCGGAAAATTGTATCGTATCAAGCATACCTAGATGCACCCTAAATTATGGTAATGATGATTAGCAAATGAAATTAGTCGATATAATTCTGGAAATCTTTACCAGAACTTTGGTTCAAACAAATCGAGGCATTATTTAAAGTCCGTCGAATCATGAGTGATGAGAACAGATTTAACTGTGTTGTTGCTCATCTACCGATAGATGTAATATCTACAGTATCTGTAGAGAGTTATCAGTAAGCCTCCCTTACTCAATAAGTATGAAGCACTTCGAGATGAGATTATCAGAAGACGTACAATGTCAGAACAAAGTAGAATTGAAAACCTGGAACTTCAGCAGCTGTCAACGCTCAATTATTAAAAACTTTATGGTTAAAGAGAGCAAGTCGAAATTGACGAGTTACTTAAATTCACAGACATAATTTTCATAATCAATCGTCCCATAATCTCAATTGCAATTCTATCGCTAGTGGAGTATCATCCCAACCGAAATCAAATAACCTTCTATCAGAAATTACTCTCAATATTCTCCATAAATCTATAGATCTAATGACTTCCAAGTTTAATAGTGAGATGATTAACTGGAACAGATAAAGACAACGATCGAATAGCAGAGGTTCCAATCGATTTCGATCGCGCACTAGGTCACTCCAACGTGGTAGTGACTGGATTTGTTGGTACCATAAACCAATTTAAAGAGGTAGCAAGAAAAGGTCAAGGTTGCTCATTCAGAAATAAAATCTTTTTCACAAGCATCACTCTCGAAGGGAAACTAGATCGTACCGTTGTAGATGTGACGAACAATGGGACGTGTGTCAATCGTAGCTTACTTATTAGATGTTCCAAGACAAAATATCATTTTTTAATTGACGCTGGAGCAGAAATTTCGGTACTTCCAAAAATATATTCTAATAACCTAGTCAGAGATGCTTCGGTCACGAGACCAATAATAGGCGCAGATTTTTTGATAAAAATCGTTGGTTGTTAATCTACGAAATAAACGACTCTTAGACACAAATACCTCACTTTCAATTAACACAATTGGCACTGCATTATCAAATGAATTCGTATCGCGATTATTCGTGGCTGAAGAACCTTACGCCGAAATTCTACGCAACTATCCAAATCTAATACGAGAACATAGATATGACCTCCCGGTAAAACATAACGTAGTGTATCGAATTGTTACCGAAGGTCATTTACCTCATTGGTGGTCATTGGATTCAGCAAAACATAAAATTGCTAAAACCGATTTTGAACATATGTTGTGACTAGGGTTGTGTAGACAAAGTTCATCCAGCGCTGGTTCATCTTTGCATTTAGTACCAAAGCGTGGCTGCATAATTACCGCCGATTGAACGCTATCATGGTACCGGATAGGTATCCTTTATCGGATATTAACAACTTTTCTATTAACCTTAGAGGTTGTACTGTTTTCTCAAAAATAGATCTTGTGCGAGCGTACCACCAAATACCCGTGGCCTCGCAAGATATTTTCAAAACAGCTATTACCACACCTTTTGGACTCTTTGAGTTCACTAGGATGCCGTACGGACTTTGAAATGCTGGTCGGACCTTTCAACGTCTTATAGATGAGGTTACAAAAGGTTTAGATTTCGTTTACGTCTTATCGACGACATTTTGGTAGGTAGCAGAAACATATCGGAACATCAAAAACATTTCAATATTTTATTCGCTAGACTAGCAGAATTTGGTTTAACAATTAAGCCTCCCACATGTGGATTTGGAGCAACATCCCTTAATTTCCTCAGCTATCAAATCACTAAAGACGGTACTAAACCATCCGCAGATCGAATTGCAGCCATACAATATTTTTCCCAACCTATGTCGATTAGGCAAGTGCAGCGTTTCCAGCCTCGTACACTTCAAATCGTGCAGAAATGGTGAGTTCTTAACTAGTGATCAATCCTCAACGAGTTATGGAGAACCAAAAAATTGGATTGATTTTATCTTATGTTTTCCACTTTAGATACAATTCTTTGGAAAAAGATATATTTTTATCTAAATGGTTTATTCCAATTGGATTTGTTATTAATTTTGTAAAATGAAATTCCTAAGTAAGCGACGAACCTGATTTTATTGAATTAATGCAATTTTAATTTTGTTTTCTCACAATAAAAAATGACCCATTGGTGACCAAACGCCAAAATGTGTTGACCGTCGTTTTTCAGATTTCCCCGATTTCAGATAGAAACAAAAGTCGTGAATATTTAAATCGTAATATTATCCTTTATCCTTGATTAACGAAACACCCCCCCCCCCCTCAACTTTTAATTAAACCTCCGTATTATTCTATTAGAATGAACAATTCTATAGTCAATTCTATAGTAACAACACTTTAATTAGAACAATTAAAGTATTAAAAAAAGATTTTTTACATAGGTTTGTATATGTGGACCGGTTGCTGCAAAGTATGTTCGATTTTCGATTCTGAGTAGTTTTGTTCTTCTGTTTCGCTATGATCATGAAGGGATGGCCGCCTCGTATCATTATATCCCAGATTCCAAAACGTGTTGAATTTTGCTCCAGGAAATTTTGCTAACCGGCCTTTCGGTTCCCTCTTTAAATTTCTGTTATAACATTTAAGAGTTTTCTCCTCCTCGAGAATATCGGAGTGAAGTTTATGCCAAAATAACAAAATATACACTGTGACCTATAAGTTAAAAAACACACAAAATTTGAACTTTCATAATAATATTTGAAATTTTTTAATAAACGCAAATATTTCTGCACCAGAAGTATAAAATATTTAATTTTTGTGAAAAGTTTTGAGTGAATTTTTTAAAAAGAAATAAGTAATTTTTACAACGAAACACACTCGTAGTATAGAGGTGATCGTAGTGGTTCTGAAGTAGTACTTGATGTAAGGAAAAAATCATATTTAGTCACATGATTGGAAATCTCTGAGAGTTGTTTTATTCGACAGAGAACATCATTGAGTATAATACGAAAACTCTTAAATATTTGGAATTATTTAACTCGGCCTCTACGGATCGCACAGAGATGATCTAACTAGTTCCACATGCCCTGCGATCCGTAGGGACCGAGTTAAATAATTCCAAATGTTAAAAAAATTTCGTATTACACTCAAAGATGTTCTCTGTCGAATAACAAAAATTACAGAACCACTTCGTTCACCTGTATGTGATCCGTATGGGGTGCACTAAATAATATCAGATGTTTATGAATTTTCATATTACACTCAATAATGTTCTCTCTGTAATAACAAAAATTTCAGAGATTTCTGAGCATGTGGATAAATGAGATTAGTTTCTAACATCAAATACTAATTCAAAAGCTGTTTTGTTGTAAACATTTCTTATTATAAAATTCACTCAAAACTTTTCACAAAAATGAAATATTTTATACTTTTTGTGCAGAAATATTTGCGTTTATTAAAAATTTTCAAATATTATTATGAAAGTTCAAATTTTGTGTGTTTTTTAACTTATAGGTCACAGTGTATATTTTGTTATTTTGGCATAAACTTCACTGCGATCTCAAGAATCGCCTAACAATTACGTTTTAAAATATTTAAAATGAAAATGTAATATCATTTTAAAATTGGTGGAAATTGATTATGAATTGGAATTATATAAGTTACCGCTAAAGTACGAAATTTGTAAATGTGCGATTAAAATTATAAGAATTGCTTAACTGGAACCTAATTTATGAAACGAGAGTCCTATATTCCAGAAATAGTACTGACGAATAATTTGTATGGTACTTAGTATCGTAGCTAAGCGGAATGATAATCGCAGTTAACCCTCGAGGGCGCGCGAAAGAAACTTTGCCTATCATTCCACAGACTACAAAGGGATCTAGGATGTAGGAAAGGTCGGCAGATGAATCCTCTTTACAGCTAATATTTAGTTGTGTAAACGTAACATATACATACATCAACAATACTATTAGCATACTGTTTAAAATTTTGTTATTAAACGATGTATGATTTGACCGAAAAGCCGATTCTAAACCAAGTTTCAACCCGAACCCAAACCAGAGCAAAAATATAAAGTTTGAAAGCTTGAACAGTAACCGCTTACCGAAACGTTATTAAGTTTGATTTGACTCTGCCCACATGTCATCTGAAATCACACCAACCGTAATCAAACGGATATATGAATCACCTAATGGAATCATCGTATCACAATCGTCGTAGAAAGTGTAATTAGAATCATTGCCGGATGAAGTCTCACTATATTTAAAGTTGAGGATCATCCTGCTGATATAAGTTTACAAAGAAATCTAATTTAGAATTTAAATTGTTTACCTTAAAATTTATGAGTTTAGTTCATAAACGCAATAATGAACCGTGTGTGCGTTGAACATTGGCTCGTATAACCATAATGCGAATCGTTTATGGCCCAATGACGTTTCAAGATTGTCGAAATAATTTTTTGGTAGCTTCAACGGAAATAAAGGTTTTGAACCGGAATACTTAATTAATGATGTGATGAGTATGTTAGACAAAATTATTATTATTGATTTAAATTGTATCGCCTCTTATTTTCAGAAACAGCGTGACATTTATACCGCCTGAATAAACCGGCATCTTAAAGCAAAATTGTATACGGGGATAGGTATTTGTATAATAAGTTTTGACATCAGTAAACATGTTTTGACACATTTGATAAATATTTGTCCAAATCAGTTGTATTTAGGAGAATCTTTATCTTGCGCTTCGACTCTAAGAATATTATTTTAGCATTATCAACCTCAATTAATTTTTATTTGAGCTCCAATGAGATTATTATAAGAGACGCCACATAAATAACAAGCGATCTTTTGAACGATTGTTGCTCCAAATTTGTTCTAAAAATATCGAAAGACTCCTTTGTAAACAGCCGTTTCATAATTAACTGAAACCGAAAGTATGAAAATCGACTATATTCTAGAGCTCCTCCAAATATTTAGTTTTGAAACTCAATGTCACCACAAAAACATTGAGAAATATTAGCAAAATAATAATATCCAATGTTTTATCTTCCACCTAGCGATATCATTTATTTAATGGTGCCTACAATCGGCACAACAAAACAATTGGTAAAAAAAAAAAATTATGAGCTCGACTACAAAAGATTATATAAAGCTGTCTTGAATAAATTTCTCGACAAGTGATAATCGAAAGCTCCGTAGACCTTGTTATTGCTACAGAGCTTTTGTATTCAACGCGTACTTTACACACGAAAACGATGCGAATTTCCTGTAAGAGAACCGAAAATGGTCAATATTTGGTACTTTTGGTGAAAGAATGGCTTACAATATTATAAGAGACTCCTCGACTTATCACAAACACGTGGCGGCAAATACGCATGCATTTAAGGTACATTGCTGGTATACTATTGAAAATATTGTCGCTACTTTAAACAAGTTATATTTTCTCTACAAGCCTTTCAAATCAAGCCGTTTGGTAATGATCCATCGTTCATCGCAGACCCTCTGTCGAAACGACCACTATTTGTGTTTCTTCATCGTTTATCAGAGCAGAAAATGACGCCACATTCGCAAAGAAAAAATAATTTTGGTAAATGACCAAGAAAAGTTTCAAGAATCAAGTACATACTGTATTTGACCATTACAGCCCAATTTGTTTTTACATATGTACAGTGTGGCTGAGACCAAATGTTACTGACTTCACACTGCTGTCATTTGTGTAGTTGTCATTTTCGCGCGTCAATTTTTTGACAGATTGAAGTTTGGTTAGTTGTTTACATGTGGTCAACAAATAATTGTTCTAAATTAATATTTTCATAAAAAAATCGTAATGGAATTCAAACGTAATAGTGTAATTGCACTGTATTTGGGTGGAAATTCACAAACAGCAATAGTTCGTCAGCTCCAGCATTTGAATGTGAATAAAATGTTTGTGTATCGAACCATAACTCGATACAACGAAACTGGTAGCATCGCTAAACGCAACAGAGGCGGTCCTAAAAAGACAGCAACATCAAAAGAAATGATACGAAATGTGAAGAAACGAATCCAATGTCTACATATTTCACGATACAGCATTCAAATCATATTGAAAAATGAACGACACTTGAAGCCCTACAAGATACAAAAAGTTCAAGATCTTACGGAGGCACAAAAAAAAGTTAGGCTTGAAAGAACACAAGCATTGAAGGCCTTGGCCGAACGTGATGAGATTCCAAAAATTGTCTTTTCTGATGAGAAAATTTTCACCATTCAACAGTATGTGAATAAACAAAATGATCGTGTTTGGTTATAGCACAAGTCCAACGATAATTTGGACACAAGAGTTGCCATGCGCAAGCAATCACCAGCTTATGTTATGGTTTGGGCTGCAGTGACTGAAGATGGACGCACTCCTCTGGTTTTCATCGAACATGGAGTCAAGGTAAACCAAGAGGTGTACCGCCAAAAGATCCTAAACGATGCTTTGCTACCTTGAGCACGTAAACACTTTAGTACGAACCGTTGAACATTCCAGCAGGACTCGGCACCGTCACACAAAGCTCGAGCGACACAGAATTTTTTACAAAATTGCGTTCCGCGGCTGATTT
The DNA here is from genome assembly GCA_963691935.1 of Nephrotoma guestfalica. Classification (NCBI taxonomy): domain Eukaryota; kingdom Metazoa; phylum Arthropoda; class Insecta; order Diptera; family Tipulidae; genus Nephrotoma; species Nephrotoma guestfalica. The sequence goes on from OY829913.1 coordinate 102,574,809, forward strand.
CATCGAAAGAATGGCCACCATATACACCAGACTTGAATCCCATGGATTTCTCCATATGGTCCATTTTGGAGAGTAAGGTGTCCACTAAAAATACGAAAGTATTGAAGTCAACTCTTGTTCGAGAATGGAATAAAATTCCGCAGGCTCACGTTCGGTCAGCATGCAATGCTTTCTATGGAAGACTGAATCAAATAATCAGAGCCAAAGGAGGTCATATCGAGCAGTAACATGTTTATCATAAAATGTAATATGTTTTCAACATATTCCACGAAATTTCAATAAAAAATAATCAAAATTAAAATAATTAAAGCGTTTTCATTTGGTAACACTTGGTCTCAGCCACCCTGTATATAAATAAAGGAAACATTGTTCCGTAATTTCGCGTACTTTCACAACCACATTTAAGTGGTGACTGACCGAATGTCGTTATTTATTAACATTAAAAATATTTTTTTTTGTTTCCAATACAATCGTGTTTTTAGAAACAGAATGGAAAGAGACCCATATTGTGATTTGAAACCATGACGTAATACAAGAACAACAAATATAAAAGCTCATTATTTATTCATTTTCCAAGTTTATTTTCATACAGTTTTAAAAGTTTTCTTGAATCCTATTTTGAACTAATTAAAGTTTGAACCATATTTTTTATTCTTTCTTTATTTTTCTTTATAAAAACACTAAAAAGCTCATGGTTCAAATAGACATAAACTAACAAACAAAATTGGCCGTTTTTTATTATTTTCAATGGGAAATATAAATTTGTTTACTCAATATTTTAAGATTAGTGGAGAAAAGTTCGGACACGGAGGCTCTATTAATCTAGATGGCTCTGCTACAATTCACTTAAATTGCATGAGTTTTGTAGTAGTTTACAAGGTTTCATATTGCAAAACAAAATAATTTCAAAATTCGATTGAATCTAGATTCCCTGTCCCGCAAGCTTTTTTCTACGCGATGTACCTACCGTTCAAACAAAAGAGATCCAATTTTTTAGAAATATTTTATCGATTTTCCAACCAAAAAATGTAATAAAGAAAAATGTATTAATAATAATTTAAAAAACAAATAGTGAGAGGGAAAGAGCTTTTTCATACACAATGTACATACATATCTTCATACGTATAGCTTTAAGCAATTTTCATAAATATATTTTTATTGTTTCGGTTTTATGTGCTTAAATAGCACACATATAAAAGATTTTAAAAAAAAATTGTACACACATACCATATTAATGATGATTTTCATGATTTTGTTTTGGGAGCTTTATTCAATAAATCATCGAAAATACATTTTCTTTGTTTATCAATTTAGCTAACTTCTTTGCAAATTTTGGCTCCATAGTTCATGCAGTCAATATTTGATTTGTGTACGTATACAAGATATTTTAGACATCTACTGCTGGTTCTGTATCTATATACAATATTTTATTTGGTCTCGATTTTCTAAAGAATATGGGTGGGTGGTACATAGTACGTACACTTACGATAGTTTTAATTGTAATCTAGAACATCAAAATTTAAATAGTTTTGTAGTATGTACGAGTATATTGAAATCGATACATGTACAAAAAATAAAATTTAAATTTTCTCTGTGCAATTTAAAATTTTATAATCTAAATTTTTTCTAATAAAATATTTCCCTCTCACTAATTTAAAAATTTAAGTTTTTGTTCATTGTTGCAGTTTTATCGGCATACAGTTTGTTACGAACATACTACAGGAAAATTGGCATATATGTATGCAAGAGTATTTGAACATGTACAGTACAAATTAAGAAAATTGATTTTCTTGTGTACAAACTTGTGTTTAATGTTTATAAATGTCATGAAAGCTCTACTGTATAAACAAAGTTTTTTTGTAATAGTATTTTTGCTCGTAACAGTATATATTACAATAAAATTAAATAAAGAAAAATTTAAGTACAACAACAATGGTGTTGACATTATTAAAAAGCTTGGCATAATAGGAAAATCGAGCAAGAAAGATTATCATTTCTTGGTTATCCCTCAATAAATTCTTATCACTTTACTCTTTACAAAACACATAAACTGGTGTTCGGTATCAATCCCAAAAATACTTAATGTTTATTTCGCAAATCTTTCCAGAATTATGTAATCAATATAAATTTATATTTTAAATAATGTTGTTTAATCAATTTTGGTTAGTTTTTTATAATATTTTTAGTTGCTGCTTTGTTGTTGCCGGAAATGTCAATTTATAAATTCTTACTGTGTTGATATAGAAAAATCAACAGCGTATCTGTGTAGATAATTTGCAATTGCCATTTATTACATTATGTGGATATTTGGAATAATCAGATGCCCAGTAGTCACCACCAGCAGCATTTGCCCGGCTATCGCTCAGTTTGGCGTGGGGTTGTGCTGGTGTTCTTCGTGGTCTTTTAATTAATACAAAAAAATTACCTCATAATTCACAGATCGTATCCTCTCATCTCCCGAATGCTTAATGTAGCTAAACACGTAGATGAAGTTATCGCAGCATTTTATCCAAGAAAATTAAAATTTTTAATCTGGCAACACTAACATATCAATAACAAATTTGCTCTTGTGTGAAGACAGTGTGCCCAGTTCAGAAATTTTATCAACATTAATGAAAAACCAAAATATCAAATTTATTAAATTCGATTTGACTTAAATTACAAAATTAAAAAAATTAAAACCAACTCATCTGCAATCTAAATAAAACTGATCGAATTATAACTGAAGTTTCAAAAAACTGTAAGATTTTGTGGTGCATATAGTAATGGAAATTATAGGCCAAAATACATAAAACTAAAATGTTTCGCCTAGACTAAGAATGTGTCCTAAGCCTAGAGATTGCTACTAGTGTAATCATCTCAAAATCATATTGCCCTTATCCAAAAGTTTTTAAGTTTTTCCGAAATAATTTTAGTTTTATCGAGCGGGACGAAAATTTTAATTCAAATAAAAGAACTTCCTATAGCCGAGTGTTCATTTTCGGGAACTTGCCAAGGAATATTTTTTTAATAATTTGGCTTTAAATTAGCTGCTAGTGTATTTCTTCACGTATCTCAAAATCATGTAGCTCTGATCCGCAACATTCTTAGTTTAGGCAAAATAATTGTAGTTTTATCGAGCGGGACGAAAGATTTTCTTTTTTTCTTTTTTAGTTGGGTAGTTGAAAATGCAGGATGTTCTACGAAATTCCGGTTTTATTTTCGTTTAGTTCTAAAGTCTTGATTTTAAAAAATATATTTTTTTTAATTCGGGCTGGCCGGACTAAGAAATTTTTTACATAAAAATAAGGTATCTTACCCAAAAATTTTGGGACAACAATACCATATATTGACACCCGATCTAGAATTAGTCGAGCTCCTAGTTTTTGATGGTTTTCGAAAATTGAAATTGCAATTCCAATTTCTTATTGTTCAAAACCGACTATAACAAAACTAAAACAGTAAAACTCGTACACAGTAAAAAGTAAAGGATTGGGATGTAGAAGTCGGCCTTAGGAGCGCGGGTATAGGATCGGAGAATATCAACCGGGTCGCTGCGCTCTCTAATTAGCAATTTTTTTAAGTTTATAGGAATTTTAAAATCGAATTTATTAGTCGATAGAGGAGTATAGGATCGGGTATGATAAGTCGGGTCATGGCGCTCAGGCCGCTTTGCTCCCGAGGGGCTTTATATGTATTTGAACTTCGGGAGACGTAGGAGCCGGGATCCGCAAACATGTCCCCACCGCGTGCCTCACGTAGGATCAGATTATATATAATCTATTAATGACACCTACTAAAAAGAAAAATAATGGCACATTTTGTTTTAGAAAAAAATTCCAGGAGAGCGGGGTTCGAAAACATGTGGTGAATAAAGGAGCAGTTTTACTAGTTTTATTCTAAGTGAATGATTCGAATTCAAAACTGATTTTTGGTACAGTTCTAGAATACGGTCGATAGCGATGGAACTTGACCATTTCTTTACTGATTATATACTAAAACTGTACAAGTAAGGTCTAAATGGGATTCTAAAATGATTTTTCGACTAAGTTCTGAAATATATCGCCCTTTTTGTCCAGATACGCAGAGCTTTATCAAAAAATCATTTAATAATCCCGTTTAGATCGTGTCAAATTTAAACATAGTCGGTTGACAAATAGCCAAATTCCATTTTTATGGACCATATTCCACAGCTTTATCAAGAAACCATTTCAGAACCCCTTTTAAATCGCACGTGACGAATTTTAACATAATCGATTAATAAATGGCCTAGATCCATCCTTAATGACAATATCTAAGAACTTTATCAAACATCATTTTTAAATATCATTTAGGTCCGACATAATCGGTTAGGAAATGGCCAGGTTCCATCCCTATCCACCTTATTCCAAAACTTTATCAAAAACGCATTTTTTGAATCCCATTTAGGACCCACATGCGAATTTCAACTAAAACGGTTAAAAAATGGCCTAGTTCTATAGCGATGGCCATATTTCAGAACTTTATCAAAAAATCAATTAAGAAATCCATTTCCATCGCACGTGTAGAATTTCAACAAAATCGGTTTAGAAGTGGCCTAGTTACATCTGTATTGACCGCTTTATCGAAAAATCATTTTAGAATCCCATTTCCATCGCACGTATCGAATTTCAACAAAATATGTTAGGAAATGGCCAAATTACATATCTATTAGCCATTTTCTAGAACTTTATCACAAACTCAATTTTGAATTTTGTCAAAAAGTCATTAAGAGTAACATTTTCCCGCAAATTTTAAAAATTCAAACAGATTTCCTAAAAATCGGGATTTATTTTATACAAAACCGGGATTTTGAAAACCGAGATTTCGTTACACACCCGAAAATGCTTTTACGCACAGTGTGCCGTGCAGTTGTTTCCAAACTACCTACTAAAAATACCTCACCTACTTCTAAACTACTCTGGTACTGTTTTTTTCTTTTTATTTACCTGATCTGTTCTGGGGCCGAAGCTCTCCCTACTCTTTCGCGGTTCGCTTATTTACGTCCTTACTTTACGCCTGCACTGACCAATTTCCGATTTTATTACCATCTGCACATTGCATAGCTCCATGCCAGCCTATACTGGCGGCATGGAAGATGGGTCGGCCCGTGAGTCCCGCACTCCGACAGGGGGTCATAGATGTGTTCCTTCTCATTCCAAATCGTAATTTGTTGATGAAAATTCCCATTTGCATCCTGCCACTATCGGGATTCGAACCCGGTACCCCCCGATCCAAACGCCAAAGCTTTAACCACTATGCCATTTGGTCGGTACTCTGGCACTGTTTGTCACAATACTACAAAATCGCTTCTGGTACTTTCTTTCAGAAGAGTTCCTACTTCCTTTACTTCATGTTTATTATACTAGCTAGTAACATATTATCTTGTCTGCCTCCACGCGTCTTTTTCGCCAACCATTTTTCCTATTGCTGTCTCGGGAGACCAATTTTCCATTTCTCTCTCTCTAGTTCCCTTCTTTGTTGTGCCCAATTCTCGCACTCGAAAAATGTGTATTCTGCAACATCTGCAGCGCCTGAGCTGGCCGCTCAGAAATTTGGTAATATAATAATCCACCTCTTCGTGCTTTCTCTCGGTTCAAGGGCTTACTTCGGCGAAGAGCCTCGATGTACATTTCTCTTTTAGTTCGCCCTCCCAGGAGAGTTGCCAGCTTTCAATCGAGTGGTTTCTTTCTTCTGCACTAGCACTTATTCTACCAACCTCAGCCGTTTTCCCTTAAATTTGTTTACCCTCAGAAGCCAATAATTCTATTAATTATAAGCTTCCGAGAGCTATCAAAAGTATGGCTGGTTCGGAGATCTTTCAGTATGCTGTCGCGATGCATAAAGCCGCGCGATTCTGAATCTGTCACAATTGCTGCATCTCTTTTTTCAATGAATTCGCCCACACTTCTGCTCCGTTAAAAAGTACCGATTGAACCGCGGACATTAATAGGCGTCGCTTACTAGATTTTGGGCATATGGTTTTCGCCATTAGGCTCCTCAGAGAATCGACCCTCTTTGCTGTCTTGTCTGCTGTTTGCTGAATCTGCTCGAAAAATCTCATTTTTGGTAAATTTTTGAGTAAGCATAATATCCCTTGCAGCGATGAGTACAGTCACGTCACTTGCATACCCAACCAACCGACTCTCGTCGGACTGTCATAAAATATATTCCACAGAAGCAGTCTGTCATAAAATATATTCCACAGATCAGTCTTAATATATTGATCCTTGGACTGTTTCGCTCGTTACCAGCATATTATTTTGTTCACCTGCGGTTTCGTACCGCAGTATGCGACACTTAAAATAATTATGAAAAATCGTCAGCAGGTAACTTGATATGTTAAACTTTTACTCGGGTGCGAAAAAGATGTCCGCACACCTTACGGAATTAAATGCGTTTTTCACATCGTGGTACGTGACTATAGTAGTACGATACGTCTATAGAAGTACGATACGTCTCTAAAACCGAACTGCCTTACTTAGAGGCTGCCAGCAGCCTCAATTGATCGGGTGAGCCTTTCCATAATAATCTTCATCACTTTTCCTGCTGTGTTTAACATACACATAGGTCGGTAGGGCCAGGGGGCTCCGAGTCGCCTTTGTCTTTATTTTATCAGCACCAGTCGTGCTATCTTCCACCGAGTGCTGAACACACATAGGTGGCTTTCAATGTAGCGGCATCTTGTGTGGCAAAGAAGTCTCGCACGCAGAAGCCTCAAGTGCCGTAGTGTCGGAAACCACAGCCTCAGCTTCCTTTCCTCTTTCCATTGTGTATTTGTGGACGAAATTTTATAATGAAATCAATGAATTTATTAGCCCAGAGTTCATTTTAGGAAATTTGCCAAAGAACTATTTTAATGAAATTTGCCCTAAACTTAGCTATGCATCTTAACATTTTCAAACTACTAAACCCTGATCCGAAATTTTTTCGCAAGCCTGAGCAGCGTATTTACCTTTGATCGTTGTGAAAAACATAACAAAATTTTGTTATTTTAAAATTTACGCGAGTTGCATTCCATATTTTAACAGTGTAATTCAACAAGAATTTTAACAGAAATGATTGAAAATCGCATTAAAATAGTTAAAAGTAAACTCATTCAATTTTTTGTGCTGTTCAACATATTTTACGAGCCCGATTATAGATCGTCCCACACATTTATCCTACATACAGAAAATAGTTTACCTAATAGGCTTTCAAAATACGAAAGGATGACGACTCATTCAATTGTTTGTGTTTAAACCGGTTTGCTGTTTGTTATAAGGAGCTAATCCTAGACATTTGCACTCGGTTTTATTATAAACGTTCAATCACTCAACTGATAGGCTTTCAAAATATCATGGTAAGGTTTAGGGCTAGCGAGATGCAATATGAATTAACAAGCTTTCAATGGGAAATATTAATTCATTCAATTTTTTGTATTGACGCCGTTGTGTGTTTCGATATACGGGGTAAATCATAGACATTTCCACGCGGTTTCATTATATACGTTAAATCACCCAACTAATAGGCTTTCAAAATATCATGGTAAGATTTAGGGCTAGTGAAATGCATTATAAATTAACAAGCTTTCAATGAGAAATATTAACTCATTCAATTTTTTGTGTTGAGACCGTTGGTTGTTTCGATATACGGGGCAAATCCTAGATATTTCCCTTGGTTTTATTATGTACGTTAAATCACCCAACTAACAGGCTTTCAAAATATCATGGTAAGATTTAGGGCTAGCGAGATGCAATATGAATTAACAAGCTTTCAGTGGGAAATATTAACTCATTCAATTTTTTGTGTTGACACCGTTGTGTGTTTCGATATACGGGACAAATCCTAGACATTTCCACTCGGTTTTATTATATACGTTAAATCACCCAACTAATAGGCTTTCAAAATATCATGGTAAGATCTAGGCCTAGCGAGATGCAATATGAGTTAACAAGCTTTCAATGGGAAATGTTAACTCATTCAATTTTTTGTGTTGACCCCGTTGTACAGTTCGATATACGGGGCCGATCCAAGAAATTTCCACTCGGTTTTATTAGATACGTTAAATCACCCAACTAATAGGCTTTCAAAATATCATGGTAAGATTTAGGGCTAGCGAGATGCAATATGAATTAACAAGCTTTCGATGGGAAATATTAACTCATTCAATTTTTTGTGTTGACACCGTTGTGTGTTTCGATATACGGGGCAAATTCTAGACATTTCCACTCGGTTTTATTATAAACGTTAAATCACCCAACTGATAGGCTTTCAAGATATCATGGTAAGGTTTAGGGCTAGCGAGGTACAATATGAATTAACAAGCTTTCAAAGAGAAATATTACCTCATTCAATTTTTTGTGTTGACACCGTTGTGTGTTTCGATATACGGGGCAAATTCTAGACATTTCCACTCGGTTTTGTTATAAACGTTAAATCACCCAACTGATAGGCTTTCAAGATATCATGGTAAGGTTTAGGGCTAGCGAGGTACAATATGAATTAACAAGCTTTCAATGGGAAATATTAACTCATTCAATTTTTTGTGTTGACACCGATGTGTGTTTCGATATACGGGGCAAATCCTAGACATTCCCACTTGGTTTTATTATATACGTTAAATCACCCAACTAATAGTCTTTCAAAATATCATGGTAAGATTTAGGGCTAGCGAGATGCAATATGAATTAACAAGCTTTCAATGAGAAATATTACCTCATTCAATTTTTTGTGTTGGCCCCGTTGTGCAGTTCGATATACTGAGCCGACCCAAGAAATTTTCACGCAGTTTCATTATATAGGTTAAATCAACCAACTAATAGGCTTTCAAAATATCATGGTAATATATTCACGTATATTAGGAAACCGCGTGGAAATCTCTAGGGGTAGCTCCTTACAACAAACAGCAAACCGGTGCCAACACAAAAAATTGAATGAGTCGTCGCCCTTACTCTTAACATTGTATTTTGAAAGCCTATTATGCAAATTATTTAATGTATGTAATATCGATGCGTGGGACGATCTATAATCGGGTTCGTAAAATATATTGAACATCACAAAAAATTGAATGTGTTTACTTTTAACTATTTTAATGCGATTTTCAAACATTTCTGTTCAAGTTTTTCCAGTTTCAGGAAAAACTTTGGAAGAAACATTTGCAAGCACACCGAGTTCTATATGAATTGGCAAAAAATCAATAAAGAGTTTTAAATAGTAAAAGTTTCAAAAGTTTGAAGAATTTTGTTGTTTTTTTCTGGGTTGAAAAACTGGACTAATCTGTTCTGGGGCCAAAGCTCTCCCAACTATTTCGCGGTTTGCTTTTTGCGTCCTTACTTTTACGTCAGTGTTAAGCCAATTTAAAGAGGTTATAGGACTGATTTTATCACCATCTGCACATTGCATAGCTCCATACTAGCCTATACTGGCATGGAAAATTGGGTCGGCCCATGAGTTTTGCACTCCGACAGTGGGTCATAGATGTGTTCCATTTCATCACAGATCGTAAGTTGTTGATGAAAATTAACTTTTGCATCCTGCCCTTATCGGGATTCGAACCCGATGCCTCCCGATCCAAACGCAAAAGCTTTAACCACTGTGCCATTTGGTCGGTTGGAAATAAAAAAAATTAAAAAATTTAGCGTGATGTGATTCATATGACGTAAATCAGAAATGACTAATTTTACTATTCACCGATTCTGGAGTACGTGCATGTATTCATGATAAAATATATTTTTAGGCAGATCTATTCTCCAAATATTGGTACGTAGGTTTTCAACCCACATTTCTCCGGAGTGAGACACCTGTTACTATTAAACCAAAAAATCCCACAAAATATTTTACTATTACATAGTTAGATCAGTACATTAGTCACCTCCGTACAATGGAATAAATATTTAATTTTAAAAATGTGTGTATTTAAGGTCGAATAAATATGTTCAAAAGGGGCGCATCTGATAATGAATGCAATATTTTCTCAACTTTTTAATTACAGTACTTTACATAAAGAAAGTGTTAAACGGGCGAACGGGTAGATTATAATTATCCTACCCCCGCATAAATTTCTACAAATTATCGAACTGAAAAGGATGTCTGTGTGCTACACGGCGTTGTACTAAACCAACCAAACAATAAAATATGTCTGCCACTCGCGTATAAAATTGATGGGTGCATAATAAGTGGAAAGCCTTTTTTTTCAACAAAAAAAAATTTATGTTCATCCTTCAACTTTTAAAATTATCCTTTAATTCGTTTTTTCTGTTCTGCTCGAGTACTACAGTATGTTTTGTTATGAGTCAAGAACACAATTTTTATTTTAATTATCGTCTCATTTAGAGGGTAGAAAATTATTTCAATTAAAAGTGGAATCAAAAGTTTTTCATTTCTTATCCTGAATTTTAATCGTTGTCTCGCGCGCATTAAATTTTGTAGTAATTTTTACAATGACATAAATCAATATCGCGCGTTAATACCATAAATTTCGAGAGCAGAAATGGTTACCAGATAAACTCGTACAAAACGATAAATTACATTAAAACAACGTTTAACTGGGCGTTTAATATTCTCGTATATTGAATTTATTACCGAAATTAAGATTGTCACCAGATTTGTAAGCTTTATGTTGTCGCTGAGCTTTTTGTTTTTTTAAATATGTTCGTATACGTTTGTGAACTTTGTTGCCTTCTGGTATTACATAAATGATTTTAGATAAATATTTTTAAAGTGACGACATCACGCAACATGAGTCAAACGCGACAATAAAATTTACAACCTCAACACGACGTACGCCTTTATGTGAGGGTATGACTCATCTATTGGAAAATGCTTATGTCACGTATACCTGATTTTGTTTATATTTACGTACCCACCCCTAAAATTTATGTTCATGTACCAAGAACACATTTTTCACGGGTATAAATAGCATATACATTTTAAAAATTTATTTAGTTTAAAATATAATAGTTTAGAGTTTGCTTACTTGCGTCAGTGCATTGAAAACAAAAAAAAATTTAAAATAATTATGTCACAACAAAGTAATAAGAAAAATATTTTCATAAATCAGTTACCAACACAAATCAATAGTATTTTTCAACCAAATTATAAAATTTCAATGTGGTCACCGGGAACAGTACTTCCACATAATATCACCATACCAAAAGGACAAAGAAATTCTTCATACCATGATTTTGAAAATTATTTACATCGAAAAATACAAACATCTTCTTCATGTGGATCTGTGCCGAACGCAACTTCATCATCATCGGAGGACGAGGAATTTTTTGATGCCATTTCTGAATTGCGTCCTACAAAATCGGCGCCCACCGAAACAATACTTCGAAACTCGTTTGAATCACCGGTGTCACGAAATTTAACATTAACGTCGGGCGGCTATTTATTCCAAAGCGGGTATTTTAATCTAGTGGAGCGGATGAAAAAATTTGAATTACATTTTTCAGGCGATGAATAAACCGTATTTATAGAGAATTGTAAAATATTAATTAATTGATAATAAAACAAACTAATTGTAACAAATAGTAAATCAAAATTTAATTATTTTTATTCAAAATTTAATTAATTCACATCATCAAGTTCTCTCTTGTACGAGTATCTTGCCAAACTTTTAGCCGTTTTTGGATAAGAAACTGAGAAAATTATTTTCTTAGTTCTTTATGCCTTAAAAGCCTATTAGGAATTGCAGCGCTAAATATAGCGATAAAACCCACAAATTTAACGTTGTTTTGTTAAATTGTGTGCCAAATTATAACTTGATTTTAAAATGTGATGTCCGAGATTCATACCAGAGCACGGTGCTTCCCGTGTAACACTAAATAAATGCATCAAATTTCTAACGATAGCCAATGACACTACAAGTCATGTCGAATCTTTGACGGTGTAAAATCAAATAAGTGGGTGGCTAAGCGATTGTCTTTTTTGTGCAAGCGACCCACTGTATACAAAACTGTGTCATTTAGGATGTCTTTATTAAGCGGCACACTCATGGGTTGAGCGGCTAGGACCCTCCTCTATAAAACCTGAAAGTTATGAATCGAGCGGAAACCTTTAAACATTTTCCGAACAAACATATAATTAGAGACCCGACATGTATAGACTTTCTAGGAGCATCGAACGTTCAGGAGTGCCCTATTTCATTTCTGAACGGTGAGCCTATCTCGGTCGTACCTTATAAAAATGTTTATATTAACATGGTAAAAATTTGTTTGTGATGGAAGAGTGACATCTAGTTGATAATAGATGAAATTCACTACCCCGAATCATTTTTTAGTGTCAATTGTTTTCGGGTAAAGATATCTATATTAAAACTAGATTCAAGTGAAGAGAGAGGAAAAAAGAGAATGAACAAAGCGGCCATCCAACATCCCCATACATTTTGACATACGGCAACAGCTGATGAAGCTGTTAGTATTCATTGACATGAGTAAAAGGAATTTACAAATTTTGAATGTTTAAATAAACCACACACGGCATTTCATATTTAAATTTGTTTATTGTTGTTCATCAAGGCCAAACTTAAGTACGTTTGCTCTGAAGCTACATAATACAGAGTGTCTGCCGGGAAGGTATACTACTTTGTTTTGCCGCCATTTAGGCGAATATTAGTGTTGACAGTTCATACTTTACAGTCGTGAAGTAGACACGTGGCAAATTTATTATGGAAAAATATTCGATAAACCATCGTGTTTTAATCGTTAAAACATTTTATCAAAATCAATCATCGATTACTGTGACGATGAGAAAGTTACGTGAAATTTTTGGCAGAAACAACGTGCCAACAAAACACACTATTTATCGTGTAGTGAATGATTTCGAAGAAAGAGGGTCTGTAAGTGATAGGCCCAAGCATGGGCCACAACGTACTGCAAGATCGGCTGAAAACATTACTGCTGTTCAAGAAAGTGTTCAAAACAATCCATCAACCTCAATTCGACGCCATGCTCAGGAGCTTGGTCTTCAAAGAACAAGTTTGGTCACAATTTTGCACAAGGATTTGCGTTTGTTTTCATTTAATATTCAGTTGGCACAAGAGCTTCTTCCACAAGACCATTTACGCCGCCGTACATATGCCAATAGGATGTTACAGCTCGCCCATGACAACCCCGATTTTCATGAAAAAATCATAATGAGTGACGAGGCACATTTTCATTTAAATGGATATGTGAATAAACAGAATAGTCGGTTCTGGGCAATGGAAACCCATCACATTATTCATCAGTCATCTTTACATCCATTAAAAGTGACAGTCTGGTATTCAATTTGGTCAGGAGGAATCATTGGACTTTACTTCTTTGAAAATGAAAACGGCGTAACAGTAACTGTGAATGGGGAGCGATATCGTGATATGATTGAAAACTTTTTAACGCCACAACTGCATACTTTGGGCTTGATTAACATGTGATATCAACAAGACGGTGCCGATGGAATTACTGCGAGAACTCTTTCCACAACAAGTTATTTCAAAAAATGGTGATGTTGATTGGCCTCCACGGTCGCCTGATTTGACTGCTCCGGACTTCTTTTTGAGGGGATATCTAAAAAGCAAGGCTTATGAAATGCTTGAGCAACTCAAACAAAATATTCGTGATGAAATTAATGAAATACCGCGTGAAATGTGTGAGAATGTAATAAAAAATGTGCTCAAAAGGGCTCGCATTTGTGAGGCTAACAGAGGCGGACATTTATCTGAAATTGTATTCCATACATAATTGCCGACATTAAATAAAACATTTATCAATATAAGATCCATTCTCTTTCATTTAATCAAAAATCATAAACAAACAAAGTAGTACCTATATCTTCCCGGCGGACACCCTGTACATCGAGCACGAGATTTTTATAATTAAATTTGATGATTGCTGATTATCTGTCTGTTATATCGGCCACGATGTTTTATAGTTAAATCTGTTGACGATTCAAGTTGTTTTTCGAGCTCGAGGTTATGATTACAATATTGCCGGTGGTAAAGAAGCATAAGATATATCTGGTATACAAAATTGTTTTTGATGGATGATTTTGACGAGGGAATTCAAAAATTTAACTAGCTACAGAAATTAAAATTAGCTGCTCTAGCTAACTAATTATTAAAGCTAACTATTTTGAGAAAATAACTCATCGGTAGTCTATCATAAAAAGTCGCTGCAGATTCACTCCATTGTGCTGCAGTATAGTTAAAGCTTTGAGAGAAACTTGAATCAGAGGTGCGGGGTTCGAATCCAACCTGTGGCAAGATATATAATGGAATATTTTAATTTGTTTATTATATTTTTTGTCAATTACTTAGCCAGAAACTTCTGGAGGAAGTATGAGCGGGATTAAACATTTTTTTCCATGTAATAGCACTGATTGGCATTGAGTACGTATCAAATGAATATTTAACAGCGCATTGTGGTTGACTCCATTTTCCGTAAATGACTCTTGAACCATCTAAATGTAAAAAACGATCTATCGGTTGAGGTTGTTGTAATCTGAAGCTCTACATTTTGACGCTTGAATACAATTTGGATTGATTCTTTCCCATGTGTGTCATAAAGTGCAAATGGTAGCCGTAGACATCAATCATTATAACCGTTTGAAAAAGTGTGGATCTCGGCCTCGACCCAACTGCCATGTTCATGTACAGAGGTTGCACCGTGCAGATGGTATAATGTAAAATAAACAGAACACCATCTAATTGCTGCAAGCGCCATGTACACTGTGCGTGTGTTGCTGATTTGGTTTACATTTGTGAATGAATAACTGCAATGGTGATGAAACTTTGGACGAAATGATGCTGATTCTAGAATAGTAGTTGACAGTATAATTTCATCATACATCATTTTATGTCGACTTCGAACAATAAAATCGGATTGAATAGTGTCAATCACGAACACTTAAAATTAGAGACAAATTATATGATGTGAAAGATATGTTTATAGTTGAGCTAGAAAACATTATCAACAAAAATCGTGAGAAGCACAGAAATTCCGTACAGTCCGTCAAGGCATCACTGAACCTGATATAACGTAAAACTTCGTCGTATCGGGTACGTTGTCTCAACATAAGAAAATTCACAAGGCAAGGTGGCGATCGAATAATGGAAGAACGGAAAGCCAAATTGATCACGCCATGAACTTGAAGAGTTCCACCAGTATAACTAACGTTAAATAATAGACGCAGATATTGTTGGTAGTGATCCTCTGTTTATTATTTTAAAATACAAGTGCAAGATACCTCCGGCAAATAAAAAACACGCCTTCCACAAAAAAATGTAGACTCTGAATATCTAGACCGACATAACGAAAAGCACGAGCAGTAATCAAATACACAGGAGCAGGGATAATCGAGAAATAACGCTTAAAGCAAATTTCCGCGCGAATGTATTAGGACTTACATCAACAACATTAGCTTTTAAGCGGAAAACGGAAATTCCAGAGAATATTTTGCTCATGCCAGAAATCTTACTAAAGACTTCCAGACAAGACCCACACCGACCAAAAATACGAATGAAAAACTGAGAACGTGCCTGTGATTTCTTCAGTATGGCAATCCGACTTACAAAATCAACTAAGCCGGACTAACGAAATACACGATATCTGAGCTAAAGACCAACCAGGAAACAATATAAGTAATAGAATAAAAGCAAATGATTTTATCTCACAAATAAAAGTAATTTGGAGAGACAAAGGGAAGCAAGACGACTTTCTTTAACCGCGAATAGACCTCAACACCACGCTTGATTTCCACCGGAATTTAAAAAACCTGTGTTTTATATTCAAAAACCATTATTCCAGCAAAAACGTCATAAAACCAAGAAGGCCAACCCCTGTTGAAAATTTAATCATTAAATTTATAGCACTTCCGGCATACAGATTTCCATCACATTTTGTAAGAATCTCCCAATTTTTGTAAAAAAAAAAGATTGTAAATCCGCCTGTACTGTAGAGATACCAAGTTTTGCAGAATTAGTTTTATTTTATCAAAGCTCGTAATTTCCTGTAAACGTTTAAAAAATTATCTGAACAAATTTTGTTTGAAATTTAATTTACAATATTTTGGTTTTAAATTGTTATATAAATGTTATATAAGTAATTGTTATAAAGTTTTCAAAATACTTGCAAAAAAACGAAATCGCCTCTTTAGAAGCTATTTCCTTTGGACTGATTTCCACTAAACATCACTTCGATCCCGATTTAGGGAAAAAGTTTAAGTATGAAGTTTCTCTCTGATCAGAGAACTTTTTGAAAATATTTTTTTCGATTTTCGGCGATATACCGTCGAGAGAGGCTGGTAGACTCACGTTAAACAATCATCGTTTCATCCTCCGTGAGAGAAAATTGGACTAATACTTAGCAAGCATTCCACCATGAGAAGCAAATTACCTCTCGTTAAGCAAGATCCCCATATATCGTGAGAGATAATTCGACTAACGTTAAAAACGCAACCAATCGTGAGAGGCACTGTACACAACATGCCAACTGGTTTGAAATTAAAACTGGTGCTAGTCAATACAACTCCGTGTCGAATAGCATACATTCCGTTACTGGCCTTCAATACACCACGATATACCAAAGAGAATCCCTTTAGAATTTAGAAACTTGATACCACACTCGCAGAAACCATTATAACTCTCAGAACATGCAAATTGGTTTTAAATTAAAACCATAGCTAGTTAATGCGACCGTGTGTCGAATAGAATATATTTCACTACTGGCTTCGAAAACACCATGACATACCAAGCCAAATCTCTTCCACCCAAACCATCGCAACTTTTTTAATTAAAATTAGAGCTGGTTTACGCTGTTAGTAGACGATGTCGACACCTGACGAACGTTGCATAACGTCAACACACCTTGCGAACACATTTGTGTATGGGCTGTCGGGAGATATGCCAGTATTTATTTTTCATCCTGCTCCGTATGCGTTCCTATACAATTCATACGTTTGCCTTGAAACTTTTTCGAATTGTTGTGTGTATGCCCGTCAAGTTTTCTGAACTAATACCACCTAGGCTAGACTCCGCGGGGTCTAGGGATTGCATTTTAAATTTAAAATTTGAATTTTCTTTTAAATTTTCCATGGAAATGAGTTACGACAAGAGATTTTATCGAATTTGCGACATGCTCATATCTGAGGGGTCCGTCCTCTGGATCAAGGGTACCCTTCTTATAAGTTTCCATACTATTCATCCAATCGGAATCTTATTATGCAAAGATCTATTAAAACATAATGAGCTGGTTTTCGTAATATATTTTAAGGGGTCGGCCTTCTGGTCTAGGTGCTTCCTTAAAATTTTCCCCCAAAATATCTATTTGTTTCAAAAGTTCAACCGCTAACCGATCGCTTTGCAAATTTTTATCATAAGTTGCACGGTCAGAACCAATCCTACGATATTCTCAAAGGGTTTGGACCCTGGGCTCGAGGGGCACCGGTAATTTTTGTTTCAATAATTACGTAGGATATTCATTAATTATTTTTCTATAATACCAAGAACCAGGGAACCAACCGTTCCATTGGAACGTGTATACTCCGATTTATGTGGCCCGTTTGAAATTGAAACACATGATGGATACAGATACTTTGCATCCTATATGAATGACTCACTTATTCGTTGTTTTCTTATTGAAGTTTAAAAGTGAGTTACGTAATGTACGTGAGTTACGGTCAAGGAAGTAAATAAATCGAAAAATTACGATTTTTGATCAAAAGCTGGTTTTCAACAAAAATTTCACCCAGACGGGTTGACTGATCTGGATGAAACTTTATACGTGGAAATCTGTGAACCGGAAGTGGCAAAAAGTTTTTAAACAAAAGTATTCTAAATAAAATCTGCCATGACATTGGTCCAAACTTTAAGCGAAAATATTTTTGAGACGAATTGACTGATCGGCATCAAACTTTATACGTCAGTTTTCCCATAATCCGCCAAAATGTGGGGTATGAGGTGGTATGCAGTGCCATGTCTTTTCATCACTGGCTAACAGAGCTGCTACGTCGTCGGATAATGTGGTCATAGCTGAACTGTATACGTCTTCTTCATTACGAAATTTGCACCCACAAAATAGGTTCCGTTGTCAGAGACTATATCAGTACAAAGCCCTCGCCTAGAAACGAATCTTTTGTAGGCCGCTATGAATGCCTCTGTTGTTGGGCTGCTCACTATCTCAATGTGTATGGCCGTGGTTGTCATGCATACGAATAGGGAAATGTATCCTTTATAGAATTTGGTACCCCGGCCCTTGGTGGTTTTTAGCTGGATGGGACCTGCATAGTCGATTCCCGTTTTAGAAAACGGTCTTCCCGGCCTCACTTTTGGTGATGGTAGACTACCCATTAGTTGTTCCATGTGTTTTTGTTTGTATAGCGAAAGCAGGTTATGCATTTTTGTGTCACTTATTTTACACCTTGTCTCCCATCGATGTAATATATTTTGGTGGGTTTCCTCAATTGTCCGTTGAGTAATTATGTTGTATTTGCTTAGAATTACAGTCTGTTTGCTGGCGGTTGTCAGATTGGATTTTTGGAGACGTCCCATCACACGAAGTAAGCCTTCGCTAGGAAGGGGTTTAACGAACCCAGCTTATTGTCCTTTTCTAGCCTTCTATCCTTGTTCACGCGGACGATTTCTGGTCCGAAATCTTGCTATTGTGTTATTTTTATAATTGTTGTTTCTGCGGCCTTAAGTTCATTACCGGTTAGCCAGCCCTTGTTACGATTTTCTTGTTTGCAGTTATTTATGAATCGTAGACAGTATGCGACCGTGCGCTTGATTTTGCTGTATGTAGACAGTCTGTCTGATAAATAGCTCTGCAAGTATATGTGCGACCTTTTTATTACCGTCGCCAGCACTCTCTTTTCTTCCAGCTCTGCTTGTAAATCTAATGGTGAATCCGGAACGGGTTCTTCAGTATTAGACTGCGGTGGCATAATTGTTTGGAAGCTTGGGCCATGCCACCATAAGTTGTTGTCAATGAGCTGCTTGGGTGTTATGCCACATGAGTCGGCGTCCGCGAGATTTTCCTGAGACTTCACGTGATGCCAAATTTCTGTTGGTAATGACTTCTTAATCGTCGAGATTCTATTTGCCACAAACGTTTTGAAGCGGCTTGGGTCTCTTTTAATCCACCAGAGTGTTATTGTTGAATCTGACCAAGCGCATGTATTAACGTTTTCAAGCTTCATGGTTTCTTTAACGTGTTTCATTAATTTTGCAATAATAAGGCTGCATTTAACTCGAAGCGAGGGGTTGATAGCTTCGTTTTGATTGGTGCAACACGTGTTTTGGACATTAATAGCTGAGCTGCTGGTTTACCGTTGTCATCCACTGTCCACAATAAACCACTGCCGCATAGGCGTGCTCTGATGCGTCAGCAAAACTGTGTAGTTACGTTTTGCATCTAGACGTTGTACTGAGCCATCTTGGAAATTGTAATCTTGATATCTCATTCAGGTCATCTTTGTAGTTCTGCCATTTGGCACTTATTCTTTCTGGTAGTTTTTCATCCCAGCTTATCCCCATTTTCCAAACCTGCATCATGATCTTGGCCATGATTGTTGTCGACACAGCGTTTGGTGTGCTGGTTGTTGGCCAGCTGCAGTCCGGCTATAACGAATTTGAAAATGCCTTCCGCCGGGTTGTATAGTATTCCCAACGTTGGCTTGTTGCTCTCTAGGAATGCTTTGCAATATTTTGGGAGTATTGGATGCCCATTTTCTCAAATTGAATCCACCTTGTGCTGTGAGGGCTTGCAGTTCTTGCAGCACCAGTAGAGCCTCATCAATGCTGTCTGCGCCAGTGAGTAGATCGTCCATATAGAAGTCGGTCATCATTATTTTAGCTGCTTTTGGGTGAGCATTGGATGCTTCCTTGGCCAATTGAATCAATGTTCTTACCGCTAGTAAGCTGGCAGCGGTAGTTCCGTATGTTATTGTTTTTAGCCTATATGCTTTTATCGGCACGGAATGGTCCTGTTTCCATAACACTCGCTGATAGTTCTGGTCGTTCGTGTTGAGCCAGATTTGACGGAAGTTTTTTTCGATTCGGCTGTCATGACAATCTTGTGTTTCTTTCCTCCACCTTAGTAGTATGTCGGCCAAGCCTTTTTATAGTTTGAGCCCGGTCATCATGATGTAGTTTAACGAGACCCCAGTTGTTGTTTTTGATGTTGCATCAAACACTACTCGAAGCTTGGTCGTTGAGCTGCCTGGTTTGATAATGCCATGATGTGGTATGTAACACCATCGATGCGCTCAACTTCTGACTTTTCTTATATTAACTCCATGTGGTTCAAATCTATATATTCCTGCATGAATTGTTTATATAATTGTTCGTAGTCCGGATCTTTGACAAATCTTCTTTCGATTTGCAGAACTCTGGCTGCTGCTCTTTTCCTAGATTCTCTAAGTTTGACGTGATCATCGACTCAATGTTGATTGAAATGTCTCCTCAACTTGATTTTCTTCTGCTGTAAGGCTCCTTTCTTCAGGAATGCTATCAACCTCTATAAATAATTTTAGTTGCTCTTCGATTGATTTTGTCGTCACCATGGCTCCTCTTACTCGGTTGTTCATGTTACTCATGCTGCCGATTACAATCCATCCGAACTCTGTGTTCCGCGCCATTGGCTCTCGGTGGCTACCTTTGATAATGTAGTTAGCTATTATTAATGGATAGTAATCTGCGCCTTAAGATATCAATCGGTTGAGATAAATTGTAGTGTGGATCTGCTAGTTTTATAACGTACACAAGTAGTTCTTTCGCTGACCAACTTGCTTCTGTCTAACGTTGGCATTAGCTTGAAGTGATTGCAGTCTTGCAGCTGATGCTTTCATTGGCATATTTTTACTACACACTGGCTGTCTGCGGTTGTAGCGTGTACCCGTTTCAGTGGTACCATTGGTTGCGGTTGTGCGTATACCACCTTGGTGGACCCCATAGCCTCTAGCGATTGGAATCTTCTTTCTATTAAACTGAAGAATTCATTGATTGGTTTAGTTTCTCTTGGATTCTCTAATGGTGTTTCGTAGAGCCTAGTGGTTTCCGGGTCTAGCTTTTTGCCTAGAATGAACATCACTAGTGCTTCAAAAGGAGAGTATAATTTTAACTTGTTGATGTTGTGTAATATTTCAACTGTAGTATCATGCAAATTACGAATTGCTGTCGCTGATGGTGCATGTATTGTTGGTAAAGTTAATAATGAGTTGAAATAATTATTTGCTAATAATCTGGGGTTGTTGCATTTTCCTTGCAGTATTTCCTAGGCCTTGTTGTAATTGTCACCAGTTGTTGAGAGGTGACTGATCAACTGGGCTACTCCCTTTCCTCCTCTCTTTTGTCCTCAAGTACTGATTTGCCTTCAAGTACGTCATTTTGATTGTGTCCGATAGCTTATTGTTGTTGTGAGATAGCTCGGTGAAAATATCGTTGAAGGAGCTCCAATGCTCATAATCGGCTTCTCCAGCCTGGTTCGAAGTCTCTTCTTTCCGGTTGCGCGATTGAGAGTCTCATAGTAGTTATTTCGGAAGTAGGGAGCTGTTTGCTCTTGCTCTTCCATTTCTACTAAGAGCTCTATGTGCAAATCGTCAATTGCCCCCATTTCTTGGGATAATTGAGCCATTTTTAGCTTTATGAACTTTATTGGAATGTTGTTGTCTTCCAACGCTTCTTCAATCGATTCTAATTTTCTGTGCATCCTCCTCCTTCTGGTTGTTGTGTGCCACCCCTTTACTGGAATTTTCAGACTGATGCTGGTAGTCCTAACTTGATGATTCAGATGATTGATTAGCTTTGTTGGTTGATAAAGTTTCATCTCCTTGGTCGTTGTTATTTGACTCCTCGTCGGCAAAGTTGAATTTGGAAGATGCGCCTGGGGCTGGCGTTGATGGCAAGGATGATGAGTTTAGGCGTTGACGTATATCTTCAACATATTTTGTAAATCCTTCCCATACTATTTGCCTGTCTTTATGGTATGGGTGTTTTGGGTCTAGTACAGGCTGGAATGCTCTTATTTGATTGTCCACATCGACGTATGCATTGTACGTCTTTTTGAGAGTTGCTATTTTCGCCTCAAGTTATTTTTTAGTTTTCCGAGCTGCGCCATCTTTTTTATAGGTTGAGATGATGTGCTCCAACTCTACTGCCGTGTAATTTTGCTGCTGTAATAACCGCTCCATGTGTTGGACTGTTGTAGTATGGCCTCGATTAATTTATTTGCCGGTTGTTGATTGGCCGTTGAATTTCGATACCTGTTGTTGTGAGTTCGATGCTTCGACGTATCTTGGCCTGTAGCAATATGTTTGTGGAAGTGAATTTTATTGTCCGCCGGTTGTTCTGGAGGCTCGAAGGACCATGTAAAAATCTGGCCTCTGCCTAGATTTCTGTACATAGGTGAGTATTTGGTTTACCACTGGTGAGCTCCAAATATTCACCGAGAATTAAACCTTTTTATACATGAAAATTGCTTACGCTTAAAATCAACAATATTTATATACAACAAAAACACACAATACAATATACAAACAATTAAAAACTGTTTAATTTGTTGAATATACAATATTCCACCCGTGTCGATACTGTGTCATCGACCGCTTGGAATATTGTATTATTGCGCATTGATTCAACATAATATTTGCTATCCTTTCGTTGAAGGAATTTAGACGAAGCTTTCTCATCATTCTTTACAGAATAAACTGTTTGATTATTTAAATTAGAAAAGGGTCGATTGGTTTGCGACGCATGTTGAATGATGCGGTTTGATTACAGAGGTAGACTGAAAATGGTTCTGTTGATGTTCTGAAATTGGTTAAATCTGTTGCGAAAATGGAAAGGAATAGGCCTTGTCGGTGACTTAATAAAAATATAACCATGGCCACTCTAGTGAATTACAGATTACACATCGAGCCATTTTTCATATCAGTGTACAGGCTGACATGGAGGCACAATGACCATAAATTGGATGAGATGGTATGACTAGAGATCGTTAAATTAAGTATACGCCGGAATTTCGAGGCAAGCATCCTAACATAACCTAATTCTTCAAAATTTTACCTTCTAAATAAAATAAAATAACTTTACGTGAGCTCTACCAAAAACTCATTCAAGCGAAATTGCTTTCAATACTTACGAGTATCAAATTATTGAGAAACTTGGATATCATAAAATATACTGTTGACTATTATTAATATTCTCCTTCAGGTCATCAATTGTTTTTAGATCGCTGGCAAATACTTTTGTTTTCAAATAATCCCTTAAGAAAGCTAAGAGTGTTACCTCGCAAGATCTATATAGGCAACCAATTAAAGTTCGGTTGAAATCACATATTCTGGACATCCAATCTTGTGAATGATGACGAACTCATGTTTTAAAATTATCATTATCACTAGCCCAGTTACTTCAAATTTAACAATTTTCTTTTGCATATCCCGTATATTTTTTTTACAATTTCAACATAACCTTCATAATCGGAATGTTGCTACTTTTTATCTGTCAAATAACAATCGATTAGCGATAGCACACTCTAATCGAATTTCCGAATTTCGAATTCATTCCCATCAATTGACGATGATTTCATTCCCAACATTTTAATATTCCATCCAATTGGAGATTTTTGTTTAATAAAGAAAATCGTCAACAACGGTCGCGTATGAGTTTTTACACAAAGTAAACAGGATTTGCAATGCATCCCCCAGGATAAAAGTGAAAAGATGAAATCGTGAATCGTAATGTCTGTGTCATTTTACTGAATTTCAACTAAACGGTTTCGGTATTTTCGTTTCTGTAACACCTCTGTTTCGTATTACGATTACAATCTAAAAAAACACATAAATTTTACTGCCTTAAAGCAATCACAGATGAAAAATCATTATTTCTTGAGTTATGTACTGTGTGCTCCGAAACATAAAAAAATCACAGTATGTACATCACATGCATATACATGAGAAAAAATCAGAACTATACACACACACACACACACACATTTATAAATTCGGTACATACATAAGTTTTCCGTTATTTTAGTCTCATAATAATTTTCCCGACAGATTTTCATTTTAAACAATCAAACAGAAAAACGAAAATCTTAAGAAAAATATGAAATAATCTCAAAGAATATGTTTCTAATTTCCCGTGAGATTTTTCATGGTTTTTCATATTTACCGTTTTTTTTTGTTCTCGTTTGGTTATGAGCGCAAAAAATGAAAAATTTACTGGGAAAATAGTAAGATTCGTATTTTTTCATATTTTTCCAAACGCGATATTTTCATATACCAATTTTTGAATGTTCGTTTCCAAAGCGGTTTGAATTTGTGGGTCTGGGTGTATGAAAAATTTACAAGTACAACAAAAAAGCAATTTATGAATTTTACCTGGAAGGTTTTTTTTATTTCCAATATTTTCTTATTCTAGGTTTTGTTGGATTTTCATTTGATTTTTCTGTATTTTTTTTTAACCCGAATAACGTGAAAGATGTAAATGTTTCGTTTTTGTGTTATGTGTGCGGGGGAGGTTTAGAGGGGTAATATGGGAAATTGATTTTCTATGTAAGTTATTATGTTGAGTAAATTTATTGGGATTATTGCGGTTAAGAAACATGAAAAATATCAATACCAACAACAACGAAAATAATGTTGCGATTGAGTAACTGTATTAAAGAACAGTGGAACAGAAATAGATTTTTCCGATACAGGTTTCCCTGGAGACTGCGGTATTATACAAGAAATATGGTAACAGGCTTTTCTAAATAAATGTTTATCTTTCAATTTTCACTGGTATTATCTGTCAAAACATATTATTGTAGAATCAATACGTGCCTGCAATATATCGTAATGCTAGTTAATTCATAAAAGTTTGACATTTCATTTGTCGCAATATTTCGATCAAAAATTATTTCGTAATTGACATTGGGCAAACCAAATTTGGTGCAGACTTAATTTAAAATCTTTTCAAAATATTCACGAAAAACGATAAGCTCCTCCAAAAGCTGCAATTTTCGGTTTACCGATTTTAGAAGCATTAGAATGAACTATCATTCCAAACAGAGATCGCGATTTTAGGTGGAACGCAATTTTCTAACAAAAATAGGATATTTCCTCTCTGATGTGAACCGATTTTGTTGCTCATTTAATTTGACATCTTTTCGGACAAACTAGTTTTTCTCGTAAAGGTTATAAATTTCAAAATATTTGCAATATACAAGAAAGATCTTGCGGAAACTGCCATTTTCTATGAACCGACTTCGACCAAAAATCTCTGGGACCTCTAGAGGCCACAAACTTTCTGCACATATCAGAAACAAAATCAGAGAGTGAGATCTTTTTAAAACCTATTTTTTCGGACTTCGACGATGTAGCCAATGTTAGTAAAGTAAAAGAAATAAGAAGCTTTCGATGGTTAGATAAATAACTACTATGCTGAAGGTTATTTTAATAGCCACGTAGGTGAATAGAGAAGAGCTTTGAATCCAATGTCATCGGTGAATCTGTAATTTTTCGTTAAACTGAGTATACTTTTACGTAAAAAACAAATTTAATGATTGTGTGCACCTATTTACATAAAATGTAAAGGGTAGTTAAATTTTAAGAGCCGACGTTGAATGTGAACCACACATAAATGTCAAGTGTTTTTCTGCATTTAATTTGACATTTCTCAATTTCAGACTAACTCAATTTGAACCATGGAAAGGTACACAATCGAGCAACGCGTTAAAGTTATTCAGGCATATTATGAAAATGAGCGTTCAAATCAAAATGCATATCGTGCACTTCGTGATTTTTTCGGTCAATTTAATCGTCCAAATGTGCGTACAATCGGAAAAATCGTGCAAAAATTTGAGCAAACCGGGTCGATTTTAAAACACCAGTGCATGCTCGTACTGCTCGTACAGCAGAAAATATTGCTGCTGTTCGCGATAGTGTGGCTGAAGAGCCGTCCACCTCAACTCGTCGTCGTGCCCAACAATTGCACCTCTCACGCTATTCGTTGATGAACATTATGCATAAAGACTTGCATTTACATGCTTATAAGGTGGAATTGACTCAAGAACTAAAGCCTCTTGAGCATTCCAAACGTCGTCAATGGTCAGAATGGTGGCAAGAAATGGCAACAGTGGATGATCAGTTTTCGAAGAAAATCATCTACAGTGATGAGGCACATTTTCACCTCAGTGGATTCGTCAATAAGCAGAATTGCCGCATTTGGGCGAATCACAATCCAAGAGTGATTGTCGAGAAACCAATGCACCCACAAAAAGTGACTGTTTGGTGCGGTTTATGGGCTGGCGGCATCATCGGGCTGTATTTTTTCCTAAATGAGGCCGGTCAGGCAGTTACTGTGAATGGTGTTCGCTATGGTAAGATGATAACGAACTTTTTATGGCCCGAATTGGAAGATATGGATGTGGACGATATGTGGTTTCAACAGGACGGTGCCACTTGCCACACAACTAACGAAACAATGGCTCTTTTGCGCGGCAAATTCAATGGCCGTGTTATCTCACGTGGTGGCGATGTCAATTGGCCGCCAAGATCATGTGATTTGACAGAGGATGAGATAACTCGGCACATTAACGGCATAGAACCTCAATTATGCCTAAGCGTCATCGAAAATTTGGACCATCGGGTGGAGGTGTGCCGCCGAAGTCGCGGCGGCCATTTGGCCGATTTTTTTTTCCATACATAATTGAACCATACCATATTATCATAATAAAAAGAATTGACAATAATTCCCTAAATAATTTGTGTTTTATTCAAAATCAACATCGGCCCTTAAAATTTAACCACCCTTTATAAGAAGTTTACATTTTTATATTTAGAAAGAATCAAACATTTTCTTCAGGACTAATGAGTGCCATCAGTTGGCCACGAGGCGGCCATTTTTGAGTTATTGTGTTCCATACATACCTCCATGTCTATACTCTTTAACACACTAGAAACATCAAAACTTTTCAAATAAATACTGGGTTTCTTCAAATTTCAAAATAAGTGGTCTCTCTCTCTCTCTCTCTCTCTCTCTCTCTCTCTCTCGATCACTCTTTGTCTTTCTGTCTCTCACTGTCTCACTCTCTCTTGTTTTTCTCCCTCTAGCTTTCACATCCCATGAAGGGAATTTGCCGCCTGCATTATTGTCCTCCATCTGTCTCGAGCCATCACTCTCGTTCTCCAGTTTCTTACAATTTTCGAGGCCGAGTTTGTGATGAACCATATATGATAATACGATGCCTTTGACTGGGTATCATAACTTAATTGTTTTTGTGAGAGAAAGTTGCTGGCCTGCCACTCAACTTGCTTGTTTCGTGTCTTGGCCACGTACTAGTCCTACCATGAACTCCTAATATGGAGAATAAAAGCTGCTTTGGAATTGGTTTTGAGACGCCGATAACTCGCCCTGCCATGAGGTTTTCATAACTATAAATAGAATTTCTTTTGCTCGACTACCCAGAGAGTACCGCGAGGAGACATGAATCTTGGACTTCGCCTCCAGTGGTCTTAATTGGACACCCTATATTTAGATTAATATGATGTTTTACTGAAAAATTATTTATGAATTATCAATTTTACCACCATCAATTTTTTTAATTAACCTAACTTTATGAATAAATATGTGGAAAGAACATGAGCTAATAGTAATAAGGCGTGTACTTGAGAAATGTTCTTGAGCAATGACTTTCATATCAAAAGCCAACGCAAAATTTATGTGTACTCAGGATTTCACCTTGGATCTCGCCGCAGATGCGTTATCAACTAATCTACAACTGTTGTACTGTCCTTAATATGATATGTCTCACATTTTTAGTTAGAGTTTTTTGCACCCAGATCAAAAACTAACCAGTGATGTGTGCAATTACATTTTATATGGGTGCAACCCTGAACTTTGCTATAAATAACTAAACTTTGCTCTCTCTCTTTCTTTTGGGGATGCTAGACCCCATACCATCAAAAAATTATGTCGTCGAATTGAAGATCGCCTTTTTGATACAGCAGACTTATGAGTACTGTCTTCCGACAGCTTTTATAAGACCCAAGTAAAGACGATGAAATATAAACAGTGCCCCTGAACTTAATCAATTTTGCAGCGATGCCACTGATATAGGGTATCCTTCCATTTTTCAATTTTCGATTTTCTGTACTGTGGATTCAGTTTTAATAGGTGCCATTTTGTCTACAATTTGGGGGTTGAATTTTCGATAAATTATTTTTTGTCAAAAATCGTAATTTCCGCTTAAATTTTGGGAAACTAGAATGGGTAGATATTGTTGCAAGACTTATTTAGAAAATCTTAATTGTTTTTCTTGTAAATGATGTAATTTTCAACATATTTTTCAAAAAGCGAAACAGCTTCGCTCTGCCGGCTCTGTCAGTTTGAATGAACAGATTTCCAACAAAAAATATTGAGCTCTCCAAATTTACGACAAAACCTTAAGTATGAAGCTTCATCCCGATGAGCTTATTCGTCTTGGCTATAGCGAAACTGCATGCACTTATCCTGCGCCACATCACATACATACCCACGAAACCGCACAGTATATATTTTTGAAAATCACTTTTTTGACTTTGGCGATATAGCGATTGGCGATATATTTTTTATGATGAGAAAGCTTTCAATAACAAAAACGAACCACTAAACTTCTCGAGTACGATGAAACCTAATATCAATTTATCATATGAAATTAAAAAATTATTAACAATAATCAATCCGTCTTTTTCATCATGGTCCAGTCCAGTCTGAGTGCTACAGTGGCGATTCAGTGTCTACCGAAAATAAAATTCTCAAACAAATGAGGATCGCCATCCTCTATCCAATATTAATCACAATATAAACTTGGCATATCAACATATTTTTCAACATTTGATCCAGCTTCAGGATTCCACCAAATGGATATAAACGAAAAATACACACAAAAAACGGCTTCCCCAGTGGAAGCTGGACAATATAAATTCACTCGCATGCTATTAGTACGTTTCAGCGCATAAAGGATAAAACTAAACTTAAAAATTGAAGCAATTTTTTAATATAAAATTCCAAAAACTCAGAAGAAAATAAAAATTTGGTTAGGTCTATAACAGGGTTACTATCGCACAAAGACTTCGCGAGTATTACAAAACCATTTATATCATATCTGAACAGATACCCAAAAATTTTGCTTTGAGAAATGACTATGTTAGACTTTTCCTTTTAACAACGAACTCTTCTAATTATGCGTTAGGTACCATACTAAGGCGAAATAGATAAAGATTTACAAATATGCTTCGCGTCATATTGAGTTTCTATTAGTCTGAACTTGAACGTTTGGTATGGTTATTTAACGTGAAGGATTCAACTAGATCAAGAATTATACAATTCTTTATAAAGAGGGACGTCAAATTCAAATGCAGATGTGATAGACAAATTTTAAAAATTTGTGACTATCCACGAATTGGAGAATAGGAAATTGACTACAATAATTTCTAAACTAAAAAATTATTTTCTACCAAACTGACCAGGATTATCTTTGTCAGAAATAAAACTATTTCAGTACCAGGTCACATGGATGAAGCAGTACTCGCGTAAAGTACCTTCATATATGTGTCAACTAAATTAAGTCCATTTGAGTTACATAAAGGTCGCAAATTTCCCTGAAACTACTACTCCTCAAGACGATGATTATACTTGGACAACATTAGCTTTTTTCCAACAGCGACGCGGTAAAGAAGTTAGTCGCTGAGCAAACGAAGCAATTGAAGGAAAGATTAATAGCAAAAATAAATGAAAAATGGAATTATCCTACCTAAAACATTCTAACCGTGAGAAAGTATTTGTGGAGAAAGGAATAAATTAATCCTAAATTACATTAAACATACTGTTGTAGTGGATAACGAAGCTAACCTTACGACTAACAAATGACCTGTTCACAAGCAAGTCACCTACGCAAAATATCGGAATATTCGACCAATCGAATAACAAGAGGTCGTTGAGGATATCTATGGGTACAGCTATGACCTAGCAGAAAAACTAGAAGCCGTTTATAGAATAAAAATGCCACCACCAACGCCCGTATATCCAAAGCCACCCACACCAATGTATATAGGCGAGTCAATGCGGACACTGAAAATTGGTTATATGAATCGACCAACCTATAAGAGAGATCAAAACACGGATACCAACATAAGAACCAGGAAACAATAAAGAGTGTTCCACTTAGAACAATTGGAACCAGAGGAAGCGAAGGTAGAATCATACAAAGATTACATCCAAAATTATGAAGACAGTGAAGATCCAGAAATACGACGAGATAAATTTTATAGAAGAGGAATCTCTAGCCTACCTTATACATAGAGTATCAGTGTCACAACAATAAAATTTTAAAATTCTTAATAAGACACGGTTGCGAACAAGAATTTTATAAGAAAATAACTCGCGAAAGCTGCTAAGCCCGTAAATAAACCGTTCACGGTCAACTCAGCCGGACGCAATATTAAAATTAACCATAAAATAACCGCCCAATGTTTAAAAAATTTGGTAACGACAGTTTAGTCGATTTTTTGATCCTACACGGACTAATATCGTTTGGTGGTATCATTGGAGCTGATGCTTGAAAAAGGTAGAGGCAATAGAAGACAGGAGACAAAACATATTAACCATCCCTCCGCCAAGTAAACAACATTGAAATTAGAGATAATCACCTGGACGAGCAAAAGAAGACAAAATTGAAAGGTGTAATTAATGAATTCCTACCACTATTTGGGCCAATCAGCGATGAGGAATTTATCGATACGAATATTAGAGCGGAAATAAGAACAACAACTGACGAACCAGTATATTCAAGGACCTACCCCTATAAACATGAGAACCGAAGTTGAAGACCAAATAGCAAAACTCCTGAATGACGGTTTTATCAGACCCTCGAAGAGTCCGTATAATTCACCCATATGGATAGTGGAAAAATGTTGGATGCGTCAGGGATAATGATTGATTGCCGTAACCATATCCGATACTTATCCAATACCGGATATTACCAACACAGCTTAGGAAACTCTAAATTCTATACAACAATCGATCTAACACCAGGCTTCCACAACATCAACATGAAGGAAAGCGATATCTCGAAAACTTCCATTTGGTCTAACGCGCCTAGTATCTTCCAACGGATGATAGATGACGTACTCAAAAAATTCATTTGGAATATCTGTAACGTGTACATTGATGATATAATCGTCTTTGGCGGAAACACAAATGTCCAACATCTGGATAACGTAAGAAGATATTCAATAAGCTAGCAAATTTCCAGGTTAACCTAAATAAGACGGAATTCTTTAAGAAAGAAACGGAATTATTGGGTTATGTTATAACCAACGCCGGTATAAAATCAGATCCAAGGAAGGTAACTGCGACTAAAGCACTCAAACCACCGGAAAACCTTAAGGAACTGAATGAATTCCTTGGGTTGACATTATATTAGCGACGATCCATTAATGATTTCGCAAAAATTGCGAAACCACTCACGAATCTAACGCGGGTGGAGAATGCTCAAGTAATAGCCAGCGAGTCGAGAAGCATCAAAATCGAACTAGGGAGTGAAGAACTAAAGGCATTCAAACAATTAAAGAAAGTATTATCATCATCGGATCTACTCACATTCCCGGATTTAAACCAACCATTCATTCTAACGACAGATGCGTCAAATACCAGCATTGGGACAGTATTGTCACAAGGCGAAATTGGCTAGGATCTCCAATTACATATACAGTTATATCAAGATCCCTAAACTCCACCGAAGAAAATTACGCAACGAATCAAAAAGAGATGTTGGCCATCATCTGGACCCTGGATAGTCTACAAAACTATCAAGATAGTTACGGATCATTAGCCGTTGCACTGAGTAACCGCAACAGCAACAACAAATTGAAGAGGTGGAAGGCCCGCATCGAAGAATATAATTACGAGCTAGTCTACAAACCGGGTATCACCAACAAATTGGCAAATGCCTTATCAAGGTTGAAATTGGAAGTGAATAACCTGTCAACATCAAGCAGCGAGACGATACACGGCGCAGAAGAGGATGGAACACAGCTCATTCAACATTGTGAATCACCAACAAACATTTTTAAAATGCACATTAACGAGGAACCCCATCGTAATTACCATCGACATTACATAGCATTACCAGAAATGAGCAAAGAGGAAAATCGAAATATTCTGAAAAAGAAGCTACATCCAACCCTTCTGAATGGCATCAAAATTACAGAAGAATACATGCAGATGCTTCAAGAAGTCTATCAACAAGACTTCATCAATTACAAGGTACGACTAGCGCAAAGATTCGTAGAAGACCTAAACAATGAGGAAAATATCTTCCGAATTATCTAGGAAGAGCACCGACGAGCTCTCCGTAATTGGAAAGAAAACATAGAGCAGATTTTAGAAAAGAATTACTCCCCTCAGATGTCATGCCTTATAAAAAATATACGAAAAATTGTGAAATTTGCAACGAGAATAAGTATGGCCGACATCCAAGTTAGCCGAAACTTCAAGAAACTCCAATACCAACATACCCTTCGGAGATTTTACATATGTATATTATCGATATAAAAGATGAACAATTGCGGGGGGAAATAATTAAGATGCTGCACTAATTCACGCAGCTCCAAAAATGTTAGTAATGGATAATGTACCTAGCTTCGTAAGCCCAATCATCATCTATTACATAAAAACCCTATAAACGCCAACTTCCAAAATCTAAGGTGAAGGTTAAACAAAAATGTGTATCTCCTACAAATCCCCTGCAATCTGTTCTAGGCCCAAGGCTCTCCCAACGCTTTCGCGGTTTGCTTTTTCCGTCCTTACTTTTACGTCAGCCAATTCGAGGACGTACGTTTATAAGTCCGACTTTATCACCATTTGCCCGCGGCATAGCTCCATGCCAGCCTATACAGACAAGGAAGATGGGTCGGCCCATGAGTTTTGCACTCTGACATGGGGTCATAGATGTGTTCCATTTCATTACAAATCGTAATCTGTTGATGAAAATTCCTTTTGCATCCTGCCCCTATCGTGATTTGAATCCGGTACCTCCCGATTCAAATGCCAAAACTTTAACAACTATGCCATTTGGTCGGTTTTTCATTATGTTTTGAGTTGGCTATAATAAGGGCAAACATTGGTTAGCTCCTCAGTGCCAGCCATTTGTTAAAATTGACATTATCTTCTAGCTTCGATATTGTCCCATATAAATTTATATGAAAATCGTTTATAAGTTCCAAAACCTTCCTGGGCCGGATATGACAATTGTTGTTTTGAGGTGGTATGTGATCGAGTAAGTGCTGACCAAATGGCCAGCATCAGTCGTATGTTCAAATTTGAGTGGCCAAGTTCCACAAAAATAAAAATTAGGGTCTTTCGAGAACTGGCTAGGTCGGAAATGGTTCTTTATGTTTTAAGTTGGTAATGTTATAATCAAATTTTGGAGGGGTCTCCAGTGCCAGTCGTATTTTAGGATTTGCACAATCTTCCAGCCCCTTATGAATTTATATTCAAATTGTCTATAAGTTCCAAAAACGTCCTGAACTGGAAATGGCAATTATTATTTTGAGGTGGTACGTATTGGGTAAGTGCTAACCAAGGATGCCAGTACCAGCGGTATGTTCATTATTGAGTAAATGGACAAGTTACAAAACCTCAGGTTAAGTTAAATAAAAATTTGTATCTTTCAAGAACTTACAAGTTGGTACTACTGTTCTTTGTATTTACTTGGGTTGTTAATGTGAAACGCAAACTTGTGGTCGCGGTGTGTTTTTAGAGGTTCAATATATTTTGAATATTAATGAAACTAGCTTTTCTGGATAGATAATTGCATGCCATGGCGCGTACTTGGCGTAATCTGGAGGTCCAATTTTCGACCACTCATAGCAGCAATTGCGGCCGTATCTCGCTAATAGCTCGCCGAATGTTGTGTTCCAAGTGTTCAATCGTCTCTGGTTTATCGGCGTGGTCAAGTGACTTAATATATCTCCAAAATAATATATTGCAGTTAAATCACACGACCTCGGTGGCCAATTAACAGGACTATTACGTGAAATTAGTCTTGTGGTAGCCAATTGAGGTACAAAAGGTTAGAAATCATATCTCTATACCGTTCACCGTTTTTGACATATGGACCAATGATTCTGTCAACCCTACAAGCGCACCAAACAGTGATTTTCTCTGGATGTAATGGTGTTTTGGAAAAGGCTTGTGGATTATCTTCACTCCAAATCCAACAATTCTGTTTATTAACGTACCCATTCAACCAAAAGTGAGCTTCATCGCTGAACAAAATTTTGTTAGGGAAATCTACATCAATATCAATTTGTGGTTCGGCCCATTGGCTGATTTGGCGCTATATGCGATGGGCAGATGGCTTTATTTCCTGCGCCAAGTTGAATTTTGTGAACACGTAAACCAAGATCCTTAGATAAAATCGTCCATAAAGTGGGTGGTCACATCTCCAATTGCTCCTCAATGCTACGCTTTACAGCGTCTATCGCTTGTTCGGTACGCACTGTTTGACATCTTACTGGAGGATGGATATTATCATTTAGAATTTACGTGGTGCGAAAACGATCCATAGTTAACTGAAATGCACGATGAGTTTGGCGATCAGAACCATTATTTTGATAAAAACAAACGCACAAATCAAATGTCAGCTGTCAAATCGGTTGTCAAACAAAACAGTGTTGCAAACTTAAACAGGTTCCTCTACAAAAAATACCCTTTAAAGCCTTATGTTAGAATTGGCACACCTTTCCAGCTATGATATGGCCTTATTAAAATTTATATGGAAATCGTTTATAACTACTTAGACCTTCCTGGACCGGAAATAGCAATTGGTGTTTTAAAGATTAACTGAATGCTGACCAAGTGGCCAGCACCAACCGTATATTCAAAATTGAGTAAATGGTTAACTTTCAATATCTCAGGTTAAGTTAAATGAAAATTTGTATGTCTAAAGAACTTGCTATGCCGTAAACGATTCTTTATATTTTGAGTTGGTTATGAAAAGGGGAACAAGCCGTATTTTAGGATTGACACAATCTTCGAGCCACGATATGGCTTTATAGAAATTTACATGAAAATCGTCTATTACTTCCAAAAACCTTCCTGGGCCGGAATTGCCAATTGGTGTTTTGAAGTGGCGATTACCAATCGCATGTAAGGATTAACATAATCATCCAGCCTCAAAACAACCCCATATAAATTTATATGAAAATCGTCTATAAGTTTCAAAGCTTTTCTGAGCCGGAAATTGCCATTAATGTTTTAGAATCGTACGTGATTAATTGAATGTTGACGAAGTGGCCAGTACGAGCCATATGTTCAAATTTTAGTAAATCTCCAGCTGAGGGCCATATCGTAACTTGGCCATTTAATCAACATACCAACATACGCTTAGTGCTTGCCACTAAGTCAGCACTTACCCGATAATGTTCCACATCACAACAACAACTGCCATTTCCGGCAAACGAAGGTTTTGGAACATATAGACGATTTTTATATAAATTTGTATGGGGTCATATCAATGCAGGAAGATTGTGCCAATCTTTACATACGGCTGGCACTGGGGTACTCACTGTAACTTACCCTTAATATTTTAAACTAATATTAAGTGCTTGCTATCGCCAAAACACGAAACATTATTTACATGAACAACAAAAAAACTGGGCTAGTTCCTTGCTTTGAAAACTGTTAACATAGTTTACAACGTAGTGCTAATCTATGCGTCCACAAGAGGACCCATAATTGCGGATTTAAACTTCGTTTCTTACTCCTTTACCCATAAAACCATTTTTATGTAAAGGGGAAAGAAACGAAGTTTGATACCGCAATCATGAGTCATAAATACAAATTTTATTGTATTTCGTACTATTAGCCAATTAAAACCAGAATACGTTGTGCTGTGTATAAATTCGAATCGTATAGTGTGCACTTGGGCACGATATGCATAAAAAATGTTCAAGTCGTGTTTTATGTTGATGAAACATAAATAACATTTATTTAATACATTTCAGATCCTGCCTTGAGAATAGAGTTAATTGCCACAAAATTGTTTAGTTAGTGAAACAATAAGCAATATTTTCCGGAGAGAGCAGGTTTCCGTCTAAAATAAAATACATAGTTTCACAAATCTACACATAGAAAAAAATAATTTTACTTGGTTTTTTTTGTAATCCTTTTGTTCGTTTACGTCACATTTTATTGTTCCTGAGATGCGTCATCTTAGGTAAAAAATTAGCAACCAAGAAACAAATTACGACGATTATGTACATTCGCACTTGCACCTTTGGCATTAAATTTATATAAAATTTACAAAACGTCTCTTACAATTATATTTGGCCTGAATAGTGTTTAATTGATTTGTTCAAATATGATTCAAGAAATCGCAAATAATTATAAATTAATCCTTCATTCGCTTGCATTTTATACCTAGATCGTTTAATTTGTGAAATTACTAGTATAGCAACAGGATTGTAAGTGCAAATCGTTAGGTCAAATAATTATGACTAATTAACACATTGTCTGAAACCAAGCAGCTCGTTAGGACCAACCAGGTGTTTCCGACCATAAAAAATTTCCAATGCATAAAGCAATCCTTTTTGCTTGCCAATATATATTTCTAGGGGAGGTTCCAGCTAAAAAATAATTACTTTTTAAGAATCCTTTCTATTGTTCAGGATATATTTGAGAATTTTATTTTTGTAACGCATTATGACCATCGCAAAAATGTGGGTGTTTATTGCAATCCTTTTGTCCAGTTCGCATCAAATTTTATTGCTCTAGATGCGCGTCATCTTAGGTAATAAAAAACAAAAGATTACTTAAGGATTTTATTTATTCTTGCCCCACCATTCGTTACGCTCGTGTTTTGCACCATTTTGGTTGGTATAAAAAGTAAAATTTTCAGTTGACCGATTATTAGTTCTGTAAAATAAGTTATCCAGTCAACATCGATCAAGCTAAAAAAGTAAAGTTAAATTTGTGATAAAATAAAGTGATAAGAACCTGTGTATAATGGAAATTGAATCAAACCAACCATTGGATTTAAGCAAAGTGGAAAATCCTCGTGTTGTTTATTATTACAATCAACGGCCGATTGATTTTTATGAATATGAACGAATTGTGCACAAATCGTCACCAGTTTATAATAGTATTTATCGGCCAAATTATAGTATGACAACACCACCACCAGAACTCACACCAAAAATATCGCCGTTACACAATCTTAGAATTGAGTATTGCGTCGATAATTTGCCTAGCTGCTCAAAGGATTTGGACCAACAGTCGAGTACACCATCGCCACGTTCAATTGAAATTGCAACCAATTATTCCGATGAAGAAGATGATCGTGCATCGAATAAAACATTTGTATGCCAGAAGCGATCATTCGACGAAGGAAAAATGAGTGATCAGAGTTGCCATAGTTCACAACAGAAGCGATCACGATATTCATCAAAATTTTCAACCGATTATGATTCATCAGCTACCGACGAGGATCATGAAATTGCATCATTTACACATAACTCATCATATTCGCCACAGCTCAATTCATCATCGTCGTCTGCGAATATGGGATTACGTGATTCACCGTTAACGGTTATAGCAAAACATGAACAGGCTTTAATCGAACGGATCAATGGGTCCGAGTCACTATTAAGCGGGCTAGTGTACCATGGAAATATGGCGCGGCGCTATCCAGGCGCCGATAATCGAACACCAGAACAGGCTGAACATCGCCGTAAAAATAGCCAGGCGGCCCGTTTGAGTCGGGCCCGTGCAAAGGCGATCGATCAACAGCGAGAAGAGGTTGCCACTCGTACACACAATGAAAATATTCGGAACAAGAAAACAGTGGCCGCCCTTATTGTTTACGCAAATAATTTAAATAAATTGTTGCATCGCGAGCAAATTGATTGGTTGGGGAAATGGAAGCGGATCAGTGAAGCAAAATCAAAGGACAAGCAAAAATAAATATTGCATTTTATTATTTAAGAATTTATTTAAAAATATTAATTATGAACGTTATTCAGTGATTATTTCTCGATAATATAAAAATGTTAATTTTATATGAAAAAATTGTTTATTGTATTGTGTCAATGGGTTGCTAGTTCTTAGTGGTGGTGAACTTCTGTGAAATGTATATTTTCCATTTGAATTTATCTCACAGATTGGGGCTCGAATTATTTGTTGTGCCTTTTCGTTCATTTCAAAAATTATTTGCATGTTCTGCAATTGAAAATAAAATGCATGAATTCGAAATTATTTATAACAAATTTTTAATTCGAAAGAAAACTCGTATTCAAGTTTTAAGAATCTGCAATTAGGACTAACGCGGTTTCCTCACCACCAGCACTCTGGTGGTGAACTCCTGTTTATCTGGATAAAGATTGTTGTTGTTGTAATCACTTATGTGCATATAAGTGATTACAACAACAACAATTTTTATCCAGATAACTCAATTACACGATAACTAAGATATCGTCCATTCAGGCGGCCCCGTCCTCGGACACGTAGAACGTGTCCGAGCCATCCTAGTCTTGAAGATTTAGTTGTTTCAATTATACCAAAGTTGTCCAGATTATATATTAATCTTGAGATTCAGAACCTCCGTGAAGTAAGCTCGAAAAAATTTCAAAAAATTTTCAGTGGAATTATCTGAACCATATGTAGTCAGTTTGAGGAAAATTTTATCGGGAAGAACTTGGATTATAGTCGATTAAATCTCGTCTCATAGGTGATTTACGAGCACTTGTCCAACACCATCGATATTGCCAAAGTTTTGCCTACAAACCGACAGATTTTCAGAAAAATTCGCTCTGGAATTATCTGGATATAATCGTATAAATCTCGCCAATATTGGACAACACTGAGATAATCTATGTCTCGATTAGTCGCTAGAATATCATCTCATATCCGATTTACGAGCACTTCATGTGTACCATCGAATGCGATGGAGTTTTGACTAAGAACTGAGAGATTTGCAAACAAATTTTATCTGGAATTAACGGGATATACTCGTATGAATCTCGCCTCAAAGGTGATAACAGCCACTTGACATATACCGCCGGATTCGTTAAAGTTTTGACTCGAACTCGTTACACCAACATTCGATCAGGAATTATCTGGATAATTATTATCTGGATTATCTGGATATATCTCGATATACTCGATTTATATCTGTTGAATGAATTTGCAAGCCCAAGCCATCATTTAGGATTCGCATCACAATTTCTTCGGTGTTTTCATTTTCAACAAATGGAACTCCAACCAGATCGATTGAGTTTTGATACTCAAGTTGCTCTAAAGTATCGATTCTCTTCTGCATTGCTGTAACTTTCTCTTTTAAGTTCGTATTTTCCTCCATGAGATTTTTTACTTAAATTTTCAATTTTTTCAGCCAAAATTTTGTAATTTTCTGTGGATTCATTTCTGAGCTGTCTCATTTCACTACATATTGAATCAACCGCTGATTGATTGATCAACGGCTGTTCCGGTGTTATTGAACCCATTTACCGTTGATTTTGTTTTTTCTTTTACTCACATACCGTACAAGACCATTTTTTTGGTACGGGGAAGATAATCAATATCGATATCACTTAATGCCACACAAGACCGATGGAATAAAAAATTGCATATGTCGCAAGAGATTATTTTGTTCGAAACTAGAGCTACAAATGATGAGAAATCTGCCAAATATTCGACTCAATTACATACACCCAATTGCCAATAGCGGGACAGACCATTGTGGATCTTGTAACGTACAATTTGCTCAGATAAAAGCTTTATCGCCACCAAAAAGTACGTGTTCATTTGGAAGTCCTCTGCAATTTAACAACAGAGAGATTTATTTCCACTCTTCAACTATTTATTTCACGACTCTGCCATTGTATTTCAATTTATAACGATAACTGTACAAATTACGCATTGTTAAGGTACCAAATAAGTGGTATTTCATACCACCGATTAACATGTTCTCTAATTAAGACCCCGCACCCGAGGTAATCTATTAATTATTATAATAATGCGATTTACGGCAGCTTAAATTTACGACTTAAGCCATTGTCTAGAATTATTCATTTGTTCTTCGAGCCGGTTGTGGTATTAGCGTAAAATCACATTCAGTCGAATCGGTCAACGGCGATATGTGTGATTAGATAAACTCTTTTCACCCGCCCAACTAAACCAATTGAGAATAATTTAAACAATTCTCGAATCTCGTGCCAAGGCTAAGGGACAAACCATCGTCATCGATACACGACTGAAAGGTGGTTTGATGATAATGAAACTCATGAATATTGGAGTAAACGAGACTCTGGCAAGAAAGTATACGTTAATTTTCGAAATAAGTTAGAGGCTAAATTGAAAACACAATTGTCCATAACGGCGCAGCGCGACAAGTTCCTCTCTATATTAACCCATTAACCAATGTGCCAGAACACAAACAAGCAGCAACGTCAGGAGAAACCTCTGACTCAAGAACTTCCACTGCAACTCTTAGTGTGTCACATACACATACACCTGCGGAAATCCAACAGATTTACCGCCACCGAATAAGGAAGATGGCTGTTAATTAGACCCTGAACAAATGCGTGGATATAAGACGCAGAACGTGAAAACGCTGTTATGCTACAAGCTGATAGCTGAAGTCAACGAAGTGCTAGAAAACCAAGTTGGCCGAGAGCAACTACAACACGCTGCAACGCTGCAGCAGTTAAATGTTAGGGTTACACAAATCGAATAACTGCACGAGAAAATCTTAGTGAATGTCACTAGTATTGAGGAAATAACGGTGCCGTATTTCATCAGGGATGATTGCTCAGAGGTAATGAAAAGTAGCAAAACCCTGACAGTCGAAATACTCAAAACATAGAACGACCCAAAACCACGAGAAGAGACTTCAATTAAATTAAAATGAAGTGAATGAAAGTTTGACAAATATTCGTCGGCGCTTGACATATATTCGTCGGGTTCGCTGAAGTTTTTACTACAAACTGAAAGATTTGCAGCAAATTTTTTTTAGCGTTTTGAAGCTTTTACTAAAAACAGAAAGATGTACATACAAATTCTGTCTGGAATTAACGAGATATAGCCGTTTGAATCTTGCTTCACAGGTGATTACCAGGCACTTGACATATAGCGCCTGATTCGTTAAAGATTTAACTACAAACTGAAAGATTTGCAAGATTTGAATTCTGTCAGGAATTAACGAATATAATCTTATGAATCGTGCCTCACAGGTGATTCAAGAGAACTTGACATAGACCTCAGGATGCTTTGAAGTTTTAACTACAAACTTCGACATTTGCAGAAAAATTCTATCTGATTATAACTTCTCGAGTATTTGGCTAATTTGGCTAATGCCGGATCCGTTGAAATTTTGACTAGAAACTGAGAGGTTTTCAAAAAAATTATTTCTCAAATTAACTAGATATAACCGTTTGAATCTCGCCTCACGGGCGACCCACGAGCTCTTGACAAATACAGCCGGATTCGTTGAAGCTTTGACTAAAAAGCGATCTTTCGCTTTTGACATACAAATTCTAGCTGAAATAACCGGGATACAGTCGTTTGAATCTCGCTTCACAGGCGATTCACAAGAACTTGACTCATATCGCAGGATTCTTTGAAGTGATAACTTCAATCTGAGATATTTCCAGAAAAACTATATTTGCCTGTAAGGCAAAATTAGAACTACATATCCAGATAATTCCA
Organism: Nephrotoma guestfalica; assembly: GCA_963691935.1. Lineage (NCBI taxonomy): Eukaryota > Metazoa > Arthropoda > Insecta > Diptera > Tipulidae > Nephrotoma > Nephrotoma guestfalica. The sequence goes on from OY829913.1 coordinate 102,616,489, forward strand.
GCTAGAATTTTTCTGTAAATCTCTAAGTTTGTAGTAAAACGTGATCGTGAATCGCCTGTAATTCGAAATTCATACGGCTATTTCCGTAAATTCCTGGCAGAATTTTTCTGCAACTCAGTTTGTAGTCAAATATTTAACGTATTTTGCGGAATATGACAAATTCTCGTGAATCGCCTGTGAGGCGAGATTCAATCGAGTATATCCTGATAATTCAGGGTTGTGGTAGGACTGGATGTTATAAATGACATGACAGATTGTCATAACACATTTTACTGTCGCGATAGTCATATGTTTTGGGCTGGGGTAGAAAATTTTCCCGATTATTGGGCTTTTTGAATTGAATATTGGGCTAGCTCATATAAATTTGGAGTTTAGGTCTGTCTAGGATACCAACCAATAGAAATACATCTTAAAATTACGTAAAAGGAATTTTAAAGTTTCAGACTGAATGTTATAAATGTCAAGACAGTGTATCATGACACTGTTTATTGTCGCGATAGTGATATTTTTACGGAGCTGGGATAATAAACTCTCACGATAATGGTGTAGTTTAGTGTTGCCATCGTGTTTTTTTTGGCTTAATATCGGGCTTGCTTTATATGTACATTTGTGCCGCTTAATAGGGCCAAAAATCAAACTAACTTGCGCACATAAACGGCAAGCATTTAGCATTGATAGAGTCCAAGAGTAGCTACCAAAGACAAAAGTCACTGGCCTGTGTGTCGCCTGTTACTAAATCTCCACGTGTTTACCTTCCTGTGATAACCATGCATTTGGTTCGCGCTTGGTCGATATGGAGACCGATTTGATGGGCGTTTCCAAAAGGAGTAGAATTTTTTTTGAGAAACACGATGTTACCACCAAAATGTCGTTCGCATATGCTAATATATTGCTTCTTTTATAACAGCTGCACTTCAATATGGTGAGCTGACGAGTGAAATATTCAAACGAATGGTTAAATAGAATTTGGGCTACTGGCCCCCTGACCGCAAACTGTTTATATCTATTAATATTTTGCACGTATGATTATCACTTCTAAAGGAATTGCAAAATTTAACAAGAAACTCTGGGTGCTATTAAACGCCAGTTAGAAATTTATAAATAGAAAATGTACAGAGACGTCCCTTTCGTAGCACTTTTCTTACGTAATTAAAAAAAGTTTGATCGTGGACATGCTTGAACCAAAACCACATTGGTATAGTCGCCCAAAATATGCTCGCTGTGAATTGAAAACTTTTAAGAAACTACTGTGGCCAAAACCTTGTCCTGTGATGAGCCAAGTTATTCCGAGAAAATTTTTTCATCTAGTGGATAAATTAGGGCTGTTTTCCACTCGTCTGGGATTCCCTGCAAACCTAATCGACCAAAACAGCTCTAAACATGCGGTAAAAGACGAAACCGTCCTGTTCTTGAACATTCAGGTGCTATTTTTCATTTCGTATATGATTCCTTGCACTTCACAGTAAGATTTAGCGGGTGGAGGTGTCCTTGTTCGCTGGACGATAACATATGCCTGTTTAAGTTTGGCACGCTGATGAAAATGGGCATACTTTATCTTAGTTTGATTTTTGAAACAAAACACCTCCTGCCTCGGAAGTGCTTGCAGCGCAACGTATAAAAAATAAATAAAGTATCTTAAACCAATAAAACAGTCCAACAAAATTTAGAATTTTTTTAAATTTCACTCAAAAATTGAACTTCCAAACACAAATATTTAACACTATTAAATAGAAAACATTTAGTTTTTGGGAATATTTTTGACTTAATTTCATAAAGTAAAATTTTTTTAAAAACACATACTACAAATCACATAAAGGTGATCGAAGTGGCTCTGAATTTATAGTTGATGCAAGAAACAAATTTCATCTAATAATAAATTGCTCGGAAGTATCTGAGATTGTTGTTAACCGAGTGATAATCCAAAAATTAAAAAATTCTTCAACATTTGAAAATATTAAATCAATCCCTACGGATCGTACAAAAGTGATCGATCGAAGTGGTTCTGAACAAGTATTAGATATAAGAAAGTAATCCCACGTTATTACTTCCTCAGAAATCTGTGAGATTATTGTTATTTTAGTGAGAATATCGTTGAGTGTAACACAACATTTTTCAAACATTTTAAATTATTTAACTCGGTCTCTGCAAACCACACAGAGAATGAAAGTGTTTCTGAATTAGCAGTTTATGTAAAAACTCAATCCACTCCACATGCTGGGAAATCTCAGAGATTTTCCGCTCAATTACACTCAATGAAATTCTCTCTCGAATAAGAAAAAATCTCAGAAATTTCCGAGCATGTATGGTTAGGTGAGATTGGTTTCTAGCTTCAAGTACTAAACCAGAATCACTTAGATCATTTCTTTTCGAGCCGTAAGGATCGATTAAATAATTTCAAATGTTTTAGAATTTTTGGATTACACTCAATGATATTCTCTTACAGCAACTATAAATTCAGAACCACTTCGATCACCTCTGGGCGATTTGTAGTCTGTAGTTTAAAAAAATTTAATTTTAGAAAATTCACTGAAAACTTTTCTTAAAAATTATGATGAAAATTCAAATTTTGAGTATTTTTTTAAATTCTAAATACTTATGGACCACAGTGTATATTTTGTTATTTTGGCATAAACTTCACTCTGATTTACCTTGGATACTTTAAGCTGGTCTATCTTAACTCCACCTTCCCCAGACCACAATACCAAGATATTTCAATTCTTTTCTTAACAATTAACTTTTTTCGACGTTTATTGGAAGAATCACTGAGCAACAAGTTTAAGCTATTCGAAGTCTTCTTGCAACTTACCCGATATTATCAAAAAGTTCGTCTAAATAGACGAATACATGATCGAGGAAAGTATGGGACACTACTTTGTGTAGAAATCGTGACTTCGTTTGAGGAGAATTGTAAATGCCTTTTATTCCATTGGACTGTCCTCCAACATAATCTGCCAGAACTCATCCTTGATATCTAAATATGTTCAATAAATCATCTAATAATGGTAGGAGGTATGCATCTATTTTAATTATGTTGTTCACGTTTCTGGTGAAAATAACTCTGTAACTCTCATACTCAACATGTGATCTAATTCTTTGTTAATAAGATATTTGATTTGCAGGAATACCGAGTAATGTTGCTGCTTGATCGGCCAAGTTGGTAATGAAGCTTTGATAATTTGTCCAATTGGGCAAACTCTTCTTAATTTTGTTCTTTTCGTTCATCAGTACACTCAGGTTATGGTCTATCTGAGCAATATAGCAAAATATAATTTAATTTTTTGAGCCATCAACATCAACATTAGACAACAATTTCCTATCCAAAAATCCGGTGAGACTCACATTAAAAAATTGAAGCTTTTGAAATGGTCTAGGATCGTTAAGGTCTGGCAAAATCGTAGATTGTCATAACTTCCGGTGATTTTTCAACTTTTATAGTAGGGAACTATTCTAATGATTAATTTTGGTTTGCTACATTTGGGCTTAGCCTTTAGTGTGTGACGAATTCGTAAGATTATTATCTAAAGAGAGGAATGCGGTGTGATATTCGTTGACAATTTTACAGTTAAAGTCGAATATTATTCTATTTTAACCGACACTGCCATACCCGGATAGGTTACGACCGGTGTCTAGAGCCCCGTGGTAGAAAACCGTAGTAAAAAACTCTTCCTTCGGGTTGCTGCGGCCTCTTATTCTGTCTTGAGAATATTTTTTGCCTACTCTTTGCCATTTTCGTGATTTCTCGTGCCGTATCTTCGTATTGATGTTTTTATTCCAACGTATTTTGTTGGCACATGTGCAAATTGAATTTTATGATTAATCAAGTGTTTACGTCTGAATTCTTGGTACCCGGCTCCTTCATTTTGTTTCCACTGTTGCTCTGCTTGGATGGCAACTCTTTATAGGTTGGAAGCTTCGCAGAATGTGTTTCTTGTGTCGGGTTGCTTGCGTCGGCATCTTTTAATATGTTTATGTTAGTATTCTCTTGATCCGTTTTACAGCGACAGGCTTAATTTTGAATTGTGATATTATTAGTTGGTGGTCACTTCCTCTGGTAGGTGTTATCGGTTCCAATTCTCGTATTGAAATCACATTTTTCTATTAATTTGACCATTTGACCAACAAGGGCACACATTGTTATTGTGGCTTGTATATAGAGTTGTTTATAAAAGTCATCCGTATAGTGGTTTCAGCTACGTCTGAAACGTCGCATATCACTGAAATTATGGTTGTGTTTCGTAATTTTGAATGAAATCTTCTTACGATTCTACGATTATTCGGCTATTAACTGGTTTCTATTCTACTATTGCCTTCTTCGATTTAGCTGTTGTTAATATGCCCACGTAAGAGTTTATAATCAGGTAATTTACTTCGGTTGTGTTTACACTGTTTTTCCATCTTCCATCACTTCACTCCAAGATCGAGAATTTCGCCGTTAGCCTTGATGCTCCTCTTGGAGTGGTGATGTTGCAATTTCCGATTCGTGCCTGTGTACGATAGCCGAGGGTCGATATTTTCCGGTTTGAATTATTTATTCTAGTATTCGTTTTTATATGCATTTTTAATTCGGCTTACTGAATTGTTGGGCCAACCCCTAGCCAGGGCTTCTAAGCAAGACTCATGCTTACCAGGAGGGAGCATTCGTTCAATTCCATTATTCACTTTCTTATTGTCTTATCTATCTCTGCCTCTCATCTCCTCCTGTATTCTTGTTCAAGATAACCTGGACGCCACATTTTTGTTGTTTAATTTGGGTCGCAACACAACCGGAAACAGTAGATTCAATCAAAAAACATTTACTCGTACCCAACTACGTTGCTAAAAGGTTAATCTACTTGCTAAATGAATTACGAATATAGATACGTACTTCTATAACACGGCGCGTGCTGCAAGATAGGTTTTCATCCTTTATTATGACAATGCCATTGACCTTGACATTTACACATTTGTTAATCCATTTACTTCTTCTTTGTAGGCTGGTAATGTAATCACGATGCAAATGCACCAAAATATGTCGCTCGAGTTTCTTAAGTAGCTCACATCTGGCATTAGTTGACAAGGGTTTATTTTGCAGATCATCTTCTGGTAACGTATGCAGTGGTCGCGGTAACGGACGTGAATTCAAGATGCTTTCGATGCCTGTCATCAGGGTATTAAATTTTTCGAGCGATAAAATGGAATCACTGACGACCCGTTCAAGGTGAGTTTTGGCTGATTTCACATCTGCTTCCCATAGCTCATTCATGTGAGGAGCGCCTGGTGGATTGAAATAAAAAATTCGCTTTACAGAGACCCCGCGGTGCAATCATACGACTTAAAGCAGCCAGAAAACTTGAAGTTGATAATTCTCCAACAACCTCATATGCACGGCAGCGTAACTGACCACAACAATGACAAATGAATCTGTGTATGGGACTCTTTCTGTTAATAAGTCACCCATCAACTGAGACTCTAAGGTTGGTTTTTGCTTTATGCATTGCAGGCATATGTGGATAATTCTTTGCATGTAAAATCCAATATTTATCACACGAGAGGTTGCTCAAGACGATGCCGGCATGATAATATTTGAGGTGATAATCTCGTACAATTGTCTTAGATATGTTGGAAAAACTTGCTAAAATCATTGGATGATTTATTGTGTAGAGCGCCTTCGAATTTTTAAGTATTCCGCCGACTCGTAAAACTCCGTTCTTATCCATAAACGGATTTAATGATTTCAGTTTGCTGGATTTGCTGATTGGGATGCCTTGCTCCAAATTTCTCATTTCTTTTTCAAACGCTAATGACTAGAATAGTCGCTTCGAACTATAATCCCAACTACTTCTTCGATGTTCATGGGTAATAAAGTGTTGATGTTTCTCTGTGCTTCCGGAACCTGACAATTTCGCGAAAATCGTAACTTATGTTACTAGTATTTTGCACATTTTATAGAAGCTGGAGTATTTTTTGATGATGTGTTTGACGACATGATTCTCTACAGACACTTTAAATGCGAATGTCTCTCGAATTTTTACCTTTTCATTGGTTCCATATGATACAAGTTGAGGTGGCCAAAACTCTCTCGGTTTAGTTAACCAATAAGGACAATTTCACCACTGTTGATTTTCAATCAGCACATTGAAAGTCATTCCGCGAGACGCAAGTTCGGCAGAGTTGTCAGCTGAGCTTACATGTTTCCATTGGTCTCTGCTAAAAGATGTCAAAATTTCTGATGTCCGATTGGCGATGAATGTTAACCATTTTCGGGGATAGAATGACAACCAGTAAAGCACGATTTTCGAGTCTGTCCATAACGTCGTTTTCTTGATGTTCAGGTTCAAGGCATTTTGCACCACCAACATTAATTTAGTGAGCAGAAATGCACCATTAAGCTCCAGTCGAGGTATACTAAGCTGATTAATTGGCGCTACTTTGGTTTTTGCTGCTATAAGACTCGTTACGACTTTGTCTCCGGAACGACTACGACAATATACGGCTGCTGCATATGCCCACTGACTTGCGTCGCTAAGCCCATGTAATTCGATGTTTGTACGTGATCCAACCCATCACGGAATTTGTACGTGCTGTAGATTCTTCAAATCGCTGCGTATATTTTACCATTGTTCTCGAGTTACTGTTGGCATTTCGTCATCCCAATCAATACTTTGCAACCAAGTACTTTGAAATAATATTTTGAAACACGTACGATCGTAGGCGCCAACCATCCCAAGGGGTCAACAAATTTGCTCGATTCTGACAAGATCGATCGTTTAGTATCTTTCACTCGCTCTTCAAAACCAGTGGCAAAATAAAAACGATCGGTTTTAGGATTCCACTCTTAGCCCGACTGTTTCGTTTCCGCTGGATACGCCGCGATTCTTAGGCTGCTTGCAGTATCTCTATTTCCTCATATTACTCGACGAATTTCCTCATCATTTGATGCCCACTTTCGCATGTTCAATTTGGCTGATTCGAGAATTTTGGAAATGTCGTTTTTTAATTTAATCACCTGTTCCTTTGCTAATGCTGCTGCTTCATGTTGCTCTCGGTTTAATGTGACTAATTCCATAAGACATCTCGTGACCAGGAAGGATGCCGATGCGGTGCCGTATGTTACTGTCTTCAGTCCATAGTGTTGCATTGGTTTTTCTTTATTATTTCTTCAGACAATATTTTATGACTTAGCACTTTCTGAATCGACCAACACTTGTCGGTACATCTTTTCGTCGACCCGTAACTTCGAAATTGGGCTGGAAGCCTTAAGGACACCATGATGCGGTAGATAATACATCTGCTTTGCTAATTGGTCGCTTGCTACTTCTACAATATGACCCAATTCTTCATATTCCTTTATAAAGTCAATACAAAGATCTTAGAATGTGTTGTCTCGCTCAAATCTTCGTTCCATTGTTTTAAGTCGACATTGCACTAAATGTAACGATGATCCAACTGCGGCTGGTGGTAGTGGTCTTGGAGAATAATTCCTCACACTTTTACTCGTCAGGAAATAACTTTACTACTGTCAGAACTGATTCAACTTCCCAAAATGCTCGTAGTGATGCATCGATATCGAGGAGAATATTGAAACATTTGGTAGAATTAGCCTTTTGCTCTAGGTACAAATCTGCCTGCCAAAACCCAGCCTGACAATGTTTCTTCTGCTACTAAATGGTTATTTAGCTGTAGTCTCTTACCTCCCGTTACGCTATAATATATTTCGGTACCAAGTAGAACATCGACTGAGTCTTTTTTTATTAAATTTTGGATCTACTAGTACCAAGCCATTCATTTGCTCGCAGTTAAAGGGATCGAAGTCGTTAGACGGAATTAACGATTCGATTTCCGGCACGCCATATGCTTCTGTTTCGAACTGCGGATACTGACTATCGATTGGTCGGACTGGAAGTGTCACTTTTCCGCGAAAATGTCCCATCTTTGTGTCTCCAAAGTCTCTCTTTCATCAACATTTGACCATTTGCTCTTCGTAGTCCTAATTTCAGCGCACATTCCTCCGTGATGAACGATTTTTGTGAGGAGGAATCTAACAACGACCTATATTCGGTTTCGTTCCCATCGCTGCACCTCAATTTTACCATCGCTGTGGGTAATACGACCTGGGACGGGGTAGTAACCTGGTAAACCTTTGCGGATGTAGTTGCTTTGAGCTCGATAGATGCGCTTTGTTGTGTTGAACTGCTGTTCGCTTTTTGTTCTTCGTGCAACAAAGTATGATGTTTACGCTGGCATTTACGACATCCGCCTCGGGACTTACTCATGTATACGCTGTGATTGTGGTTGAGGCAATTAAAGCGCCGTTTATCTTCTTTGATAGTTTCTGCTCGCCTAGAATTTTTTACAATCAAAAAGTGTATGCTCGTCTGTTTTGCATAAAAGACACGATGGTGGTGATGACTTGCTAACAGCCGTTGTAGAAAACGTATTAGCTTTAGCGGCTTTCCTCGGCGGAGCTGATGAGGACTTCTTCGTTGTATACGCCTTCAAAGACTCTAACGCATCTGTACGATTTTCTAAAAATTCAAAAAATTCGGTTAGTTTGGGAAAATCTTTATCTTCGATATTTTGTTGTTCAACGGAATATATATCAGCCAAGGATCTCGGCATTCTGCTTTCGTGCCTAAGCATTGGAGACCACGAAGTGCTTTATCCGAAATACCAAGCAACGAACGAATGTCAGCTGCGGTTGGGACACTAATTACCGGCTGCTTTAAAAATGCTTCTATATATGCGACATAATTGTGTGACGTTTTTTGTCGTACCGTTTGATAAGTTTTGCTAATGCTTCATTATAATTTGATTCCATTACGTTCGTATTGCGCAAGAACCGCTCCGCGTCACCCCGTAGAAAACTTTTAAGATACTGGAATTTCTGCGCCGAAGTTAAATATTCCTTTTCATGTATCGTGGATGAGAATAAATCGAAAAACGCCTGCCACTCTTTGTATTCACCAGTGAAGACAGGAATATTTCTTGCGATTGATTAATCATATCATTAGTCATCGACATTCTTTCCGATATGCTTTTTTCCTAATCTACGAGTTGAGGCCGGACAAAACTGTATAATAATTATCTTCAAGCGGGCCAAAGTCAGATTGTTCCGTTGCTTCGCACCGAATAATTTGCTCTTCGATATTCATGAATGTGTCGAATACTTCTTGAGCGCGCTTTGCTCTAGTTTTGAGTTGTTCAATATCCGGAACACTATCACTGGTTAAACCACTCACATCGTTTAATAATTTGGTCATACTGCCTTTGGCATTGGCTCGTAGCTCTACAAAAACATGAATAAAATTCTTTATCATACTAGTCGCTACTCGGTAGGATCTCTGTGATCTAGCCAATAATTAATACAGTGCAACCCAAAAATTGCCAAAATATTCTATGAGATCCGATCTTCCAACGCATTAACAAATGGGAAATTCTCGTAGTTTTTTGATGCGGCTAATTTTATATCAAAGAGCACCTATTATGCCATCATCTGATGTTAGTCGCTACTCGGTAGAATCTCTGTGATCTGCCAATAATTAATACAGTGTAACCCAAAAATCGCCAAAATATTCTATGAGATCCGATCTTCCAACGCATTAACAAATGGGAAATTCTCGTAGTTTTTTGATGTGGCCAATTTTATTTCAAAGAGCACCTGTTATGCCATCATCTGATATTAGTCGCTACTCGGTAGGATCTCTGTGATCTGGCCAATAATTAATACAGTGCAACCCAAAAATCGCCAAAATATTCAACGCGATCCGATTTTCCAACGCATTAACAAATGGGAAATTCTCGTAGTTTTTTGATGTGGCCAATTTTATTTCAAAGAGCACCTGTTATGCCATCATCTGATATTAGTCGCTACTCGGTAGAATCTCTGTGATCTGCCAATAATTAATACAGTGTAACCCAAAAATCGCCAAAATATTATATGAGATCCGATCTTCCAAAGCATTAACAAATGGGAAATTCTCGTAGTTTTTTGATGTGGCCAATTTTATTTCAAAGAGCACTTCTTATGCCATCATCTGATACTAGTCGCTACTCGGTAGAATCTCTGTGATCTAGCCAATAATTAATACAGTGTAACCCAAAAATCGCCAAAATATTCTATGCGATCTAGGCAAATTTTATTTCAAAGAGCGCCTCTTATGCCATCATTTGATATTAGTCGCTACTCGGTAGAATCTCTGTGATCTGCCAATAATTAATACAGTGTAACCCAAAAATCGCCAAAATATCCTAATCGCCAAAAAACGTGTTTTGAAATATATTTGACTTTGTTGATAATAAAAACGTGTGTACTTAGCTTGTTTGTTCGCGTGCTTCCCTCGTGCTCAATTTTCCGTTGACCGTTATTTCCACCGTTGCTAAATGTTGAAATCTCCCGTGAATTGCTGCTTTGTGGCTCCTTTGAATTGCTGCATTGTGGATTGCTGCTTTGCTGCTGTATTCTTCGTATATATAGCTTTCCGCTGCTGTTATTCTGCTGCACTGGACTATCCGGCTCGAAGGACCAATGTTTTCCTGCTTGCTCCAGGAATTTATACTTCCAAAAATATGGTAGATCACCGGGTAAAATAAATAAGTCAACACAAAATTGATTTATCACTTTATAAAAATGTTGATGTTGACTTGTTTACGGTGGATGAAAAAGTGACCGAGTTATATTTATTTTTTGCAATGCTAAGATTATTTACGCTAATTGCTACTCAATTAGAAATTTAAGTACTAAAAGGTTAATCAACTTGCTAAATGAATTACGAATCAAAGTGGCATTATACGAAGCTTAAATAATAATCGGTATTGCAGTTTGAAAATTATATAATACAACGTCGAGCTATGTAAACAGAATACACATACCGATTGTTATAGTAGATTGTTGCGCATCATTACCGAAACACCGATTAAGCTTTGGAAAGTACATTGCAAACCAATATTTTCTTTAATATCGTTACAAAACTAACACTCGATTGGAACCAGAATGAAAATTAGTAGTTTCTTTAAAGCCCGCTGGATTCAGAAAAAGACTTAGAATATTCTGCCATTTCCGGATTTCTTTCCGAAAGATTACATCACCCCAATATAGAATTGATTTGTAATCGGCATGCAAACGGCTTGTATGAAAGTTATGAGAGCTACCAGTGTACGCTAAAAATGCCAACTATTTATATTATAATTTATTTTATTAAACCTGGATTTATCAAATATTTTTTTTATTGACAATTGAACCCCAATTTAAACAGAAAAACGACCTGGTACAGAAAAATAATGAAAATTTCACCGCCCATCCGTACACTGGTTAAAGATTTGATGCTTGGATCGGGAGGTACCGGGTTCGAATCTTGATAGAGGCATGATGCAAACAAATCATCATCATCAACAAATTATGATCTGTGATGAAAAGGAACACAACTATAGGTCCTCCTGCTGTTGCGCAGAACTCATGAGTCGCCAATACTATAGGCTGGCATGGAGCTATATGCAATGTGCAAATGGTTCTACTAAAATCGGACATATAGACGTTAGTCTTCGAATTGGCTGGCAATGGCGTAAAAGTAAGGATGGGAAAAGCGAACCGCGACATAGCTGGGAGAGGGCTTCGGCCCTAGAACAGATTGCACAGATAATAATAAAAAAGGAATAATAATGAAAATAACAACAACAAAACTCGACATTGTATACCCCAAATTTTAATTATCTACGCTATTTAAGACACCAATATGTAGACAATTCGGAAATTCTTGTGAATATTTTCCAAAAATCCCGATTTTACTTAAACTGAAGTGCAATAACTTATAATCCGCAGCCATGTGCGATTAATGCTTTAATCTGTTACAATACTTAACACGAAAAGCCGTATTTGAGCAAACCTAAATAAATAAGCCGGGTGTCCCCCTAAAACATGCTTATTCGTGCATCACAATTTTCCCTCGGATATAAATAGCAATTTACTACTAAAAGCACCCTTGAAGTACTAATTTTCTGACCTTTTTGTATACGGTTACATGTATGTGAATACATATGTGCGTAATTATTTTCAAAACAATAAGAAACGAAACCTCACACAACCCTCACCCCACATATAAACCCGTATTTAATTCCTAAGTAACTTTCGTATACGAATAGATCTCCTTGTCTACAGTTTAATGTTTGCAACCATAAGAAACCGAAAACGAATTTCTTTATTTTGTATTTTGATTTTTTATAGAGATACTTAAAAGCTAAATTATAATTAGATAAGTCAAAGTTAATTAAAAGAACTTACTATTTACTAATGACAAGAAAAACAAGAAAAAAGAGATCCGAAATTGTCTTATTCTTAAATTATCCTTTATCTATTTTATTATTGCAGGGAATTCTTTTTTTCTGTGTGTGTGTGTGTGTATGTTGAAGTCTATTTGGATTTTCTATTGGGGGACATCTCTTAAAGGATAATTAGCTTTTCTTCTAGATGATTTTTTTTTTTATTTTTAAAACTTTTCAAATTTGTATCGAGGGTGAAATTTGCGTTCATCGTCTTCGTATTATACGTTCAGTATCGTATTAGATGACATAATTATGATATTTAAAAAGCAGTTCTTATATACATGGCATCTCCGAGGATAACAATTAAGGTAGCCCCAAACACCGCAGCAATGTATCTACGACTAATGGGACTAGAATATCTATACACATAAATAAAGTTGGTGTGTCTGTCTGTAATTTTGAAATAAGTTTCCACAATCAAGACTGTATGTGAGGTTACCAAGACGTTGGAAGTTTGGTTTCAAACTAATGAAACTTGAATTCTTTAAATTAAAAAATTCGGTCGTCTCATCAGACTGCTGTCTTCTGACAGGGATGATATTTGCAAGAAATCAAAAGTACTAAATTGATGAGGATCAGAGTACTGAATCCAGCTTGAAAGTACTTTCTGCACATTTATCGACAATACCAAAATTTCAGCAACGCTTCAAGTAAATTTCAAGGTAAATGGAATTAAATCTGATGGTACTCAATGCATTCTTGCACAGCAGAGGTAACAGCAAATTAAATCAATTGTTCAAATCATTTAAAAAGTATAGTAAGTTAACGATCCACAATTTTTTGTTTGTCAAGCAGGGATTTTAACTGTTGAGTGCTTCTGGTACTGTTATTGAAAAAGTTTAGAGAAAATCGTTAAAACTCTGTCAACCATAATAGAGCTCGATTTCACTTGAGGCACTAAACTACTATTTTCGCTATTAAGCTACGATTGCTGTTGTAGACCTGCATTGCTCGTTAGGTAATTAAACCTTTTTATTGCGTCATGTTATAGATCTTGTCATAATCTCAACAATTATTATTTCTAATCCTGAAACTTTGGACTGGAAAAAGCGACGTCACTTACTGAAAGACTATACATTTTATGATCTTTCTATGTAATCCTGGTGTAGTAGATTCTAAAATAATTAACCGCTTGAACATAAAACTTTGTTAGAACACACCTACTAGAATGCAAGCCTCCGTGTCACGATAACAATAATTTTAATGGAAATTCACTAAATTTAGTTAGTAATTGTTAAGGCCAAGCTTTAGGTGTGCGTCCAATTCAAAAGACCAAAAATTTAACGTAAATATTCTCTTTTAGATGGCTGGTTAATATTGAGGATTTTCTATTTACACTGTATGTGCTACCCCATTTGCGAAGGTAAACAATTCGGCATTTTTGTTGTACTATTTGGCAAAGGTTGCCCCAACCTTTTAGCGGAAAGGGATTAAACTAATCGAGACCACTTAAACACTTTTTACCCCTAACGTAGCATTTTTACCGAGAAGGTATGGCTGTTGCTGTGCTATATCAAATAGTTTCGTTCGAAATAGCTGCATTTCGCGTATAAGACCTTTATTCAGTTTTACACTTGGCTCGAAATATTAAGCTTCGTAAGTAACTTTAATCATAAAACGGATTAAATATTTTAGTCTTTCGAGTCTGACCAAACTTCAAAAATGTTGAATATACTTTGCACTTACATACAAAGTATAATCATAATGCCTTAGCGAATTATTATGTTTCGCCACGCAATTGACAACCCCTTCGTAACCTCGAATGAATTTTATTGTATTTAACGTATACATGCGATTTCTATATGAAATTTTTGGTTATTCTGGGTGATAGCCGGATATTGGTTTTACATCTAGGTGAAGTTCTCAAGACGTTGGAAGTTTGGTTTCGAACAAATGAAACTCTTTAAATTAAAATATTCGGTCGTCTCACCAGAAACCAAAGTTCCAACGTCTTGGTAACCCCACCTAGATGTAAAACCAATATCCGGCTATCACCCAGAACACCCAAAAATTTCAAAATCAAGTGTTTTTAAAAATTGTTACTCACTGTCTGTATATCTGTCCGTCCGCACGAGTTTCGTTGTCTGGCTTTCCCGCAGAAATCACTGCGCCAATTTTAGTATAGCTTAAATAATTTGATTTGAAGCTGTCAATCTCGAGGGCAACCTTAAAGTTATAACACAACATATAAATAGGTCAGTAATGGCCAACCAACATGTTTTCCCAGTTCAAGTGTGCGTTATCCTAATTTTTGTTTAATGGTAAAAAGAAACTAACAACCTCAACCAAAACTTACCGAGATCTGTGCGGAATAATACAAATCCATTCAATAATGGTCCAATACTAATGGAAGCAATTTTATTTTGTGGTTTTATACTTCGCAGTAATTTTGTGTGATGAACTGTTAGACCGACCAAATGGCATAGTGGTTAAAGCTTTGGCGTTTGGATCGGGAAGTACCGGGTTCGAATTCCGATAGGGGCAGGATGCAAAGGGGATTTTCATCAACAAATTACGATTTGTGATGAAAAGGAACACATCTATGACCCCCTGTCGGAGTGCAAAACTCATGGGCCGACCCATCTTCCATGCCTGTATAGGCTGGCATGGAGCTATGCAATGTGCAGATGGTAATAAATTCGGACCTATATCCGTACGACCTCGAATTGGCCTAAACAGGCGTAAAAGTAAGGGCGTAAATAAGCAAACCGCGAAAGCGTTGGGAGAGCCTTGGCCCCAAAACAGATAGCAGAGATAAAAAACAAATAAAAAAGATCTGTTAGATTTGCCTGCGATGTATTATACTTTGATTCCTGTAAGAAGCAAATAAACGTTATAATGATAGCGGTTTATAAAAAATAAAACCAATCAAAATTATTGATTCCTACATTGAAATTTGAAAGCTTGCAACAGAAAAATTGGTATTTTATTTATTCAATACTACGATTGATTCGGAGATCATCTAGTAATTTATCTAGTTTAAATTATTTTGTCGGCTTCCTAATGGCTACTCATTTTACAATAATTTCTTATTTTAATTCAAACTGTCCAGCTCAGGCGGTTTCTAACTTTGGAGTCGTCTCGCTCCATTGGTGGTCCAACATACGACGGATATCTGCATTTTCACGTCGAGATAATCGATGTACGCGTTTCCTTGTTTGATTTTTTATTTCATCGGTGACGGTCGTTCCTAATGTACCTTGGGGGGCATTCACAATCCCTCGCAGCACTTTATTTTGGAAGTATTGTATCATTTGTACATTATGGTTCAGCATTTGCCCAGAAATTCTGCCCCTGAGTCAGAACATTTTCCTATATTTGATGTTTAACTCGTTTTTCATCTTGATGTGTTATTTCCATCTTAGCTTAGCATCGAGGGTCATGCTAAGGTATTTAGCTGTATTTGTACATAGAGTTTGGTTTGAGTTGAGAATCACGGGTTTATAGTTTTAATTTTGATTTGTAAAGTTGACGTGTACTGATTTGGCTTCATTTAATAACATTTGGCGCCATCTTTTAGCCCAGTTGCTCGCGGTGTTAACTACATTTTGAAGTTTGCTTGTTACTTCCGAAATATCTTTGCCATAACTGTATCGTCTGCAAATATTACTTGTTGTACCATGAATATTCTTTTTAGTTCAGAGACGATTTAAGAATTTGATAAAATTGCTTAGGCAGGTCTCAATGGAGTTTAAATTCCAGCCCATGGTGTCAAACTTTGTCGAAAACTTGAGCTACCTCCAAGAACATACCGGAGCATTTCTTCTTATTCTCTAGTGCATCCTCAATGACATACGTTATTCTGTGAACTTGTTCAACTGTATAGTGATTTTTTCTAAACCCAAATAGGTTTGAGTCTCTTCAGCGACAGTTTTTCAAATATTTTTGATATGACCGGAAGTAATGATATCGGTCTATATGATTTTTTATCGTTTCCTGGTTTACCTGGTTTAGGAATTATAATTACTTCAGCCGCCTGTCATTGACGTGGAACATATTTCAATCTAAAGGCGGTGTTAACTATCTGATCTAATGTACGCAAACCTTTCTCGAGAATGGCACAATCTGCCCAGTAATTAAGTGATATCCTGGAGCTTTTCTGATACTTAAGTTATTATTCATTCAGTTTTAAGTTTGTCTTATGTTATGTTCATCTACTTTGTTTACGACCGTTGTAGTTTTATTTGCTGTTTGTCTCGGCAACGGTTGAAAAATCTCTTCTAATAAGCAGCAAATAGAGAGACTTTCCGTTTGTCACTGTTGCCCTAGGAACCGTCATCATTTTTGATAGGGGACACATGTATTTTGGTTCTTTTTAGCCCCTTCGCTGCTTTCCAAAGCGGGTATAGTCGTCATCCTTTAGTTCAGAGAGACCTTGAAGTCGCTTATTTATGCCTTCGTTCTATATTTCCTTGATTAGTTGTGTTAATTTGTTCCACAGAAAATTGAAGAAATTTTTGTGTTGCGGAGCAAGAGGTTGTTGCCAGATTTTACGAGTTTTCAGTTTCTCTTGAACTAGTTATCTCACCTCAAGAGGATAATTATGTTTCCTTGTGGTGTTTGTCTAAAAAATCGGAGAACTTTCCTAAGCAGCTTTTTGGATATTATTTTTAAATGCTTCTAGTTCACCTTCCAGCTGCACCTTCGTTCTAATTGTTTCTACGAGATTTGTTCGCTCTTGAATATATCACAGTTTGTTAATTCAGTAGAATTATCTTTTTTTATTGACATTGTATACTCAGAGTCATGCTC
Organism: Nephrotoma guestfalica; assembly: GCA_963691935.1. Classification (NCBI taxonomy): domain Eukaryota; kingdom Metazoa; phylum Arthropoda; class Insecta; order Diptera; family Tipulidae; genus Nephrotoma; species Nephrotoma guestfalica. The sequence goes on from OY829913.1 coordinate 102,633,535, forward strand.
ACGTGTAATCCTCTTGGATTATCGACAGAGGGAAATTGACAGTTGTTCTCGCAAGCTGCATTAAACAACTCTTTTGCTTTAGGGGTTGTAAGTCTAGATCCCAAATAGGTATTCTTTGCATTAAAATGAAATAAATGGTTTATCACCGCCTGTGATAAAATTTGGTCCTAGTGATTTAAAAAGTCCACTGTGGTCTTCTTTTTTCAATTGATGCCATGGAGGACTTTTCATAGAGTAGATACTGAGAACCCTATTATTGATTGATTCAACTTATACGGTTTTAACTTGCATAATTTCTTCTTCAATCCCAGGCACTTATAATGTTTAATATTTTTTAATAATCACGGTAGATCCTGGGTGGTAGCATTCATATAGTCACGTATTTTAATAAATGAAGTTTCTGTTAAATGAGTTTCTGATACAAGACACATATCGATTTCTTCTATGGTTTAGTAAAATGTCTTTGGGACATTCTGTGGTAATCCAATCGAGTTCCAAATAAAAATTCTAAGTGTTCTATTCATTTGATTAGTGTGGCATTGATGTAAGTTCATTCGTAGATTCCCGTCTATCAAGACGCTTATATTTATATAGCTTCTAGACCAAGTTCTTGATTTGCTAGGCATGCATTTATCATTTCTATACTTCGGAATATCCTTTCCAAACGATTTTCTTTAGTAGTATTAGTTAACAACAATAACGAATATTTGTAGATAGATATTGGTCAGTTTAAGAATGCAAAAAGTTTCAAAAAAATCTCTTGGATATTTGAGGGCAAGATTTGATGAAAACCCCAAGAATTGAATTGAAGATCAATTTAATCGCTCTGAATTCATAATTTTGCTTTCATAAACTTTTTTAGAATTCGAAGTCTACAATAACGAATGTTTTTATATAGATATTGGTCAGATTAAGCCCTGCATAACGTTTCAAGAAAATCTCTTTGCGATTTGGTGGGGAGGGGAGGATTTGATTAAAGCGATGTGCCCGAGTTACTTCACAATAACATTACCGTTCGAGTTCCGACTGCCTAGGATGGATTATTACGTAAGAGAAACATGGTATCGGCTTAACCAGAAGATTGAATTCACATGGAAAAGCTAGTTCAGTGATACGCGTTCTTTCTTTGTTTGATGCAAAGAAGGTGACGCTGATTCGATGGTACCACGATGAATACCCAAAATATATTGTATTTCGAGTACGGGAATTCTGTTTAAAACATTTTCGAGGTGATGCGCGAAAAATGTGTTTAGCAAGATCTGATTCCGCTTCCGCCAGGGCATGGTTCACAAATGGAATATTGAAGTTACGTGAATGTAATCTGAATACGCAAATCTGTGGCATATTATGAAAAAATACGATTTCGCCATTTGAATTTTGCATTTTAAACTATGAAACACCTTATTTTTGAGGAAACAAGACCAGGAGACAAATGCGAATGCTCAATGTCAGATATTGATTTGCAATGAGCAGTTAAAATCAAATATAAGCAACACTTTTAAATAAAACAGTTCATTGATGCCTTTGAATTCTAAGGTAGTTTAGGAAAACAAAATTATGATTCAATTGATCTTCAATTCAATCCTTGGGGTTTTCATCAAACCTTACCCCCAAATCCCCAAGAAATTTTTTCAAATTTTTTGCATGGATTCATGTGTACAGATCGATTCAATTGAACTACGAGTAATTTCAGTTTTTCGGTGGAATATTAATTTTAGAATAAAATTGATAATGTTAATGTTTTATTATTATTTTTATAATTTGGTTGTTTAAGATTGTTTAGCAATGATTTTTCTTTATTAAAGCTCTCGCTTGTTATTAATTATAACAAGTAATTTTTTTAATTGTTATTTTCAATTATTTTGTTGAATGGTTTATTATAAGCAATAATTGAAAGATTCACTAATACTATCAAACGAATTTAAATTAAAGAACGTTTTAGGCAATTCTTCATCACCTGTTATTATAAGCCTTTTCAGGTATAACATGAGGAGATGATCGAAAATATTGATTTTTATTTTCTTGGTTTGGAATAGCCCGGTTTCAGGCAAACTGGTGTCCACAATCTAAGAACAAATTATTTATTTAATATGTATATGAAGTTAGCATGTCTGTTAATATGTCATCATATTCACGAAAGTTCAAGATGTGCAAAAATGGCTCAATGGCCATTTTGATTCGAAACCACCAAGTTTCTATCGCGAACGCATACATCATCTACCTGATAAATAACCAAAGATCATAGATATAGCAATGGCGAATATTATGATAATTAATAATCTTTCTAACAATTACATTTTCAATAAAGTTGAATTTGACCTAAAAAAGCAGGGTTTATTCTTGCACACCTAATAAATCATTTATAGGTTATGGCCGTATCTCAAAAACTCCCACCAGCAATTAATCTGAGCGAATGTTTTTTAACAGTTGCGTCTACATAGGAAATTTCGATGAAGCTTGGGATGAGAAATTGCTTACTACTTCTAAGAAAGTCTATAAGGATTTTATTGCAAACTGACGAACATTGCTATAAATATCATTTATAACTTTTGTTACCTTGTCCTGGCGAATACCACAGGTGCAAAGGTCCAACATAATCTTCTCCCGTATGTGTGAATGGTTTAGTTGGATTAATTTTTGCAGTCAATAGGTTCAGAGACCGTTCTTGTTGTTTGCAGCAAATTACACATTCATGATGAATGAGTTTACTGCTAACGGTCGCCTTATTATCCAATACTTGTAGCGGGTAAAAGCTCGCGTGAGGGGTTTTGCATACGTATACAGAGTCATCTTATAAGCGTTGTAAAATGCAACTTCTAGGGAATTATTATTGGATGTTGAAACCATCTACATAGTAGATAGTCCTGAAGATGACCTAACAAGTCGAAATCGATCGAGTGATTTTTTAAACATTTTGAAAAAAAAAATTTTTAATTAAAATTTAATTTTAAGAAATAAAAAAGCAACTAACACAAATTTATTTATTAAGTACACTGGGAAATAATTACTCGCGACCGGCAAACTCTTATACTCACACTCCGAAAACTAAATTTTTATATTCAAATTATCGGTCAACTTAACGACCGATTAGGCACACAATTCGATGCTATTCACTGAGCTTATATGCACCTCTTAAGATCACATTGAATACGAACTACTGCCTAACAGTAGCAGGCAAACTAATCACTACCGAAAAGATAAAAGTCTTAAAGAACGGATATCTATTGGTATCTCAATCAATAAGTCAACCGATTGCGCAATCGCAATGAATCGATCAGATAATTCTGCTAATAATTTAGTTCCCAGTATTCAAAATATCGTAGCTTGAATAAGAAGATTTCCACATTCTTTGTGCTGGTTTCAACAGGAAATAACTGTGGAATTATGAATTTTGATCTAAAACAATTAGGTAAATGCAAATAAGCAACAATCGAAGAACCACCTTAGCACGTTAGGGTTAGGTCAGCAATCAATTGACAAAGTTAGATTTTTTTCAAAAATTTCGCGTAACACAAAATGCACTTGTCAATATTCTACATCAATTTTTGGATTAGCTGGATAACATTTAAACGAAAATTATACGTTGTGTCCTGCTGAAACTACATACTAAGAGTACATGTCATCTAGGGACGTTTACCTTAACATTGTTATCATCATAATTTTCAAAAGAGCTGACAACCCCACCAACATAAAAGTCATACAATTCAGTAACTGGTCATCTCCAGTCATCTTAAAATTAGTCGATGTCGAAGACTTAAACATTAATTAATTCTATTTTAGATTGGCGAACAACAAGTCCAAATGTTTTTTTACAAAATTAAATAAATATAAAAGCAAACGAAGAGCAGAATTCTCGCCAGAAGTTGGGGAGCACTCGCAAGCAAAAGTGAATAAAATTATTGAACCAGTGCCCGTACTTCAACATCACCAGCAACAAGGTTGCAATGAAGACTAAGGCACTACCGCCAATTAATGTGATAGGCATTACTGAGTTTGCAAATGTCCAAGCTATAATGAAATCAGTGTATCCACAAAGATAAACTCAAGAGATCCCGATGCATAGGCCTGTGAAATTTGTGCTAAACTATTCCCAATTTTTGTGTTTTATTTTTTAGGAATTGTTTAGGAAAAAGTTCTTGTGCATTATAATAATAGGCCGGGCGATATTCGGCATTCTCCCCAGTCAATAAATTACAAAAGCAAGCAATAATAATATTCTCTAAAGCTTCGACTACACCTTCCACTCGGAAGATAACATCGATAATTTTCATTAGATGTTTTCTGATGTTTTAAGATGAGATTAGCAAAAATCGGTATATTACGAGTACACAATCCAAAGATACAACTAAATAATGAACTTCAGAATTTTGTTCCAGAGTAGCATCACGTCCCATAACTGTATCGTTTACATGTCATGCAGACAGTAGAAATATTCGGAAATCCATGAAAATCGTATCAACACAAAACAAAATGTAACAAGATTCCACACCTTTGAAAACCTTGCGCTACTTTCGCGCAATCAAAATGAAAAAGATTTACCGGAAAAGATTAGCAGTTCCGTTTTGATCCTATTTCATATTTCGAAAAGAAAAAAACGGAAATAAATAATAAAAAAATGTGTATTTCTTATAGTGCCCCGTCTTCGCCTTCTGCTTCTTTATTGCCATGCTTCTTATTAAATTAATATTACTGTCAATTTACTAATATTGGATTAGATGATGATTGATATTTAGAAACCCTAAATTTTATATATTTGTTGGCAGAAAATATTTTATTTTCCGATATGCGTACTCTCGCCGATTTTATTGGCGTCGTTCTTAACGGTATGTCATTCATCTATTTATAGAGTAGGTTAAATAGGGCAATTTATGATGATTTGAATGAATTATTAAAAACATGACGGACGAGTGGTTTTAGTGCTTACCACCAAACATATACATAACGTATCCAAGATCTCAATCGAGCGACAATTTTCTTATCGATATTCTAGAATAAGACAATTCTTGCTGATACAAATGAGGACACACAAACTATAAAATGCGAATAACAGGGCAGATGATTTTATCAGAATATTAGCGCAAACAAGGCTTATTAAAACTAACCTAGACGGGTATTCCGTTGAGTAAATTTTCCAAAAGTGGTAATAGATTCCCTCTGGTAGCCAGCACTGGACAAATTATCGCACAGGAACATGACGGCGAAGGTAAAGAGGGCAGCCAATACGGTCAATACGGTGGCCCGGCAATCAGCGATTTCGGGTTGGCAGTGCCTGCAAAAATGGTAATCAACAATAGCCAATTCTGTAATAAACGACCTGGTGAATTTGGATTATACAACACCCCTCTTTAGAGAGGATTGGAAAAATGGTATCATTATTGAGGCCGGGAGAGTTCAATTATTTACCGATGGCTCCAAGCTCGATGGTAGAGTGGGAGCTGATGTGTTCTTTGAGGAATTAAATGTAACTCTATCTTGCCGTCTGCCTGATTACTGCAGCGTGTACCAGTTTTGACGATTGAAGAGGTCATGAACTCGTTGAAGCACAATGTAATATCGTTGACTGATATCACTATCTGTGTGGACAGTAACGCTGGCGTCAAGAGTGGCGTTGGACTGTCACACATCTCTTAACGAGATGAGTGGACTCTTTATTATCCAGTTGGTCTGGATTCCGGGCGGCAAATTGCAAAGCAAACGAATTAGCAAGATACGGAACGACTCCTCAACTGGAACCAGGGAGAGAATGTGTAGGAAGGCCTATGACTGTCCGACTGCAGAGTAGCGAAGCAAGAATAGTCTGAGCTGAGCTTGAATCGATCCAAGATCTTGATCACACTAAGGAAGACTAAGTAGTGTGACTTAGGTAGAATTGTAAGGGTACTTACCAGACATTGCCTTTTCGGAGATCATGGTAGAAGACATGATCATGGTAGAAGACATGATCATTTGAGTAAATATACTATGGACATCAGCCTCTCTGATATCGAAAGCTGTAATGCGCGAGATTTTTTACGTTATGTGAATATCACTAGATGGGTTTAAAAGCGAGTTTAATCATGTGGTATCACAATAAGCCAAAACTGGCCTAAGTGTGCGATAGCAACCACTAAAACAAAACCTAACCTAACGTAATACATTCTCTGCAGTTGTTGGTAACGTTTGTGACGGTTCGTTTTTACATCGAGTCATGTTGGTTCAGATATCGAGATTGGTGCCTCCTCGATTACGAAGTGCCCTGGAGTGATAATTGGGCAGTCAACAGGGTCATTCGACATGGAACACAACGGTCGCGAATTTAGGCACGCTTCGATCTGGTATAGCAGTGTCGTCAATTCGAACGTGAGTAAAAGTTTCGCCTATGATGCGATCTAAATATGCTGAACCAATGTTACCCCTTCCTTCCATGGGCCGCCAAAACGCGGCGAAGCAGAAGAAATAAAGTTTCACGTAGTACCATCCTGAGACAATGATGCAGCGATCTCAGGAATGACCCCTGAATATGCTATCGATGTTGCCTCTTGGTGCGGTGAACCTTTTAATCGATGCGATGAATACACGTGTGGTTCGTTTTGACGTCAGCTCAAAATATAGTGTTTTGTGCCGTTTGATGGATATTGGGTCTATATAATTCACACCATTGTGCAGTAACGATCTTGAAAGGAGAAACACGATGCGATGGAAGATTGGCTATCTGTTGCTGGCGCGTCGTTAGGTGATAGCGGTAGCACATAACACATAAGCCAACATCAGCTGTGCCGATCCCTCCGACCCATAGTATGCCGTCACTGACGGTGAAAAGATTCAGAGATCGAAGTGGGCTCGAAATGAGTTTCTGGAACCAGCTAAGCTATATCTGGAATGACCAATTGAGCTCGGGTAAGGAAATGAACCGTTCCGAAAGCGTTGCTATGCTCAGACATAATTTTCTGAGCGAGTAAGTAGTATAGGTCATTGTGAAGTGTCGTGCTTTCTGCATGCCCGCAACGCCTAGACTTTATTTTTTGCTCATCAATGTAGGTGTAGGCCTGATGTAGATGTAGATTTTCTACTTGGCTATTAACTGTGATCTTCTTAAAATCAACCACGACCTGACCACTATATAGCGAATGACTGTGTAGTATTTATGGTACGACACCACGATACACTACGAGTTGTGGTTGGATTTGACAAAATTCCAATTGGCGGGTTGAAGATAATTCCGAATTTACGAAACCCGATAGTCTACAAACGTCATCCAGAGTTTGAGCGTTCTACGAAGCAGTCAAGTACTGCTTGCAAGTCGATTCATGCATACGTTTTTGTGGCACGTAGAGAGATTAAACTATCTCGACACTTTGAACTCAGTAGTCAGTATTTAATTTTGGCAGATGCATCTACCAACGTTGTACGAGCATACACCACCGCTTCATAGCCTTTCTGAATTTGAAGATTACGGCGATTTGCCGAATGGTTTATTCGATCGATTTTGAGAGCGTACAAGAATCTAAAACTATCTCGATAAGTGAGCTATCTTTGAGCTATTAATTTTGGGACCGCTTCATCCCATGAGATACACAGTCGAGCGAATCAAATATCTTGGATGCCCTTTGCGACACTATTTTTCGTTTGGAATCCAAAACGTTGGGCCAAAAGAGACCAATGTATAGTCCAAGTGTTTTAACTGAATCGTCCCAATTCAGGTCAGGTTGGCTCTGATGCTCACAAAATTCGATCGGTATCGAAAAATAAATACACGATGTTGTCTGAGCCTGTTATCAAATCGTTGACGTAGAAGTCTCATAGATGCGACTTTGGCTGCATTTAGAAATGTCTCCTGTTCGTCTCGTACAAAAGTTTCGAGATGCATGGTACGAGTTGCGAGATACGTAGCGCTGGCCATTCCGTAACCGACAGTACACAAATGTTAATCTCAAACTCGTTCATCCCTAGCAGATCGTTGTTACTTGATAGCGAAAACGAATTTATGTTAGCGAAAACGGATTAGTATTTCGAAGATGTTGTGTTAAAGCTTGTGATCAGTGCGAAGCTTCTTGTTTAGCGATACGCCGAATGATAAGGACATAGCACGATCGACGGTCGGCGAGCTGTGGTGATCTTCCTCCATTCTAGGTTCTTTCGAGGAACTGTACTCTTTCGTGACCTTCCAAGGGGTGATAAGTTCTCCTGACGACCGGAAGATTGTGCATCTTCTATCTTCGTTGTAATAGTGTGACAATTCGTGGTACCGTTCGCTTTCTGTTTCATCGTGGTTAGTTCTCGAATTGAACAAACATCTTCGATTTCCAAGAATGACCTGAGTCTATTGTCGATGGTGGAAAAATCTTCAAAAATTCTCGTTATATACTAGACCGTTTATTGATTGTCTTGCGCTCCACCTTTCCGAAGACGATGTAACCAAGTTTCGTGTTTTGGGCGAATGGTGAACCGCTAACACCGCTTATGCAACCATTCTTTTAAAGCATACCAATAACATCAGATTTCTAAAACTTCTATTTAGTTGAGACGCGTGACTATTGATGGCAGATTTCACTGATTGCGACTGCGGCTGGTCTTCTAGCTAATCCAATGCGATTTGTTGCACTCCCCAATATAAAGCTGACTTGTGATGCCGAATCCAACAGAGCTCGAACAATGAAATTTTAATTAGAGCGCGATACGATAGCGATTGCTGTGGAGAGCAGTACATCTGTTAGTAGCGATGCGACATGGTTTGTGATGACATGACTAGGTTGATTCAGTAGATGACGATTCGGGTATCCGGATTCGAATTGAGTATTAGCGGGGGATGTCTTTTGTTGTAAACTCGAAACAAGGTGGATTTACATGCCCGAACAAACTAGTCGTTATGCAGGCAGCATGTGTGCACTGTGTACTGTGCAGTTAAATCACAATCTCTTTTCTCGGTCGAGATTTGACTTTCCCCGAATGTATGAGGCTTGAATTGAAACCTAGTACATCAGGATGCAAGATTCTGAAGTAACGACGAATAAACGTGATGTATTCGATTTTGTTCTGGTCATATGGAAATAGTCTCCAGTGGTTGCCATCGGGTGTTCAGGAAATCGATAAAATTCCGGTGTGATGAATACTGTGCTCGGGATAATGACATCTTCCATTGTCGGTGGATTCCTGGATAAAACTTCTATTAATAAGATGATATCCCATGTCGAGATCCACAGAACAAATTTTTTGGAAAATCAGAACACTCATTTCAGCAGTTCTCAGCAAAGCCATTTGAGCCGAAAAAAGAACAATTGATAGAAAAAACCCAGGTGTCGCTGAAGGAAACCCATAAAGCTTTCCCCGAAATTAAAACCCATCAAACAATAGTCATACTCGAATATACATTTTTATGAAATCGCTAAAGCACTGTTTTGAAAACTCTCGAGACAAATATACTATTGTTACTCGTATTAAAATGCTAGATTAGTTGAATTGGATAGCTAAGATAGATTAGTTAGATTAGATAGATTAGGTAGATTAGATAGATTAAATAGATTAGATAGATTAGATAGTTTAGATAGATTAGATAGATTAGATAGATTAGATAGATTAGATAGATTAGATAGATTAGATAGATTAGATAGATTAGATAGATTAGATAGATTAGATAGATTAGATAGATTAGATAGATTAGATAGATTAGATAGATTAGATAGATTAGATAGAATAGATAGATTAGATAGATTAGATAGATTAGATAGATTAGATAGATTAGATAGATTAGATAGATTAGATAGATTAGATAGATTAGATAGATTAGATAGATTAGATAGATTAGATAGATTAGATAGATTAGATAGATTAGATAGATTAGATAGATTAGATAGATTAGATAGATTAGATAGATTAGATAGATTAGATAGATTAGATAGATTAGATAGATTAGATAGATTAGATAGATTAGATAGATTAGATAGATTAGATAGATTAGATAGATTAGATAGATTAGATAGATTAGATAGATTAGATAGATTAGATAGATTAGATAGATTAGATAGATTAGATAGATTAGATAGATTAGATTTCTTAGGAGCGATGTAAACTTCATAAATTTCTTATTTACGTATGACGAGGCGGACCTTAATTTAAACGAAAATGTAAACAAGCAGAATTGTTGTATATGAGCTAATGAAAATTCTCATAACATCTACTAAGTGAGGTTGCATGCAAAACGTGCGACTGTGTGGTGTGCACAACTGTATTGTGTTCCAATGTTACAGTAAATGGAGAGGTCTATTAGGATGTTGAAAACATGTTGGAACTAGTTTTTTCCACAGAATTATGCCGACGACGAATACCTTTGCAGAAATGTATGGTTTCAACAAGATGGAGCTGTCACCAGTTGTCACATAACAATAAGTCTAGTAATGGCAGCCCTGCTTAAAAAAACGCTGAACATCGTTGGTTTCCAAGATCGCCTGACACCACTGTCCAGGTTTGTTATTATGAAGATATTGTAAGCAAGAAGTGAATAAAACTAAGCCGCGCAATAAAAACCAGCAACGTTTTGGTCAGATGCACTGCTATGATAAAAATTTGTTTTGGTTAAAATATTCACACCCACCCTATATTACAGGAAGTATTCCGGTAATGTTTGCAAACCAGTGCGGCGAACGGGATTTTAAAGAATTATGAGTATTAGAAGAAGGGTGTTTCAATTTCAATTCAAGGAAATTTCAATTCAAGTGGCGTGGTTTATCGACGGTTGAATGCAAAACTGATTTAGTAGTGCGATTGCGTGAAAATTATTGGAAACGGTAGCTTAACCTAGATAATTACCCAGAGATCGAAGAAATACTTGAGAAAAGCTAAAATTATAGAAAAGGCAATCAATTAGTGGGACATGGTGGTAAAGTTCCGGAACCATTGGAAAATTACGTAATTTTGTATATCTTGAATGATGAAGCAGACTGAGAAATAAAAATGGATTCATCGAGAAACATAATATTTGGTGATAAACGTTGAAAGCAAGTGATGGTATTAAATGCAGTTTTTAAAGTGCAACAGAACATGAGCAATGTAACCGTCTAACCTACATACACTTTCCTAGATTACCTATGAATAATTTGTGATAATATAATTATGAATTATTTTAAAAGAATCCTAATACCCTACATCAATAATATATTCATCGTCCTTTCACCCAACAAAACCCAATGCCACCTAACAGTCATCTCTTAGCACCTAACTCTCACCAATCCATGAAATCTGAAGCTATGGATACTTAATCCATTCCAGCTACGAAAAAACAAGTCACCTATAACCAGCAATCTTTTCAATTCAAACCATCATTCCAACAAAGAGCACTACCTATATATAGAGCACAGTAACTCTTCAACGCTGAGTATAATCCTTGCTATAACTTCTCATCATATCAGGGATACCAAAATTATTACGAAGAATCTCAACCTCAATCAACTTCTCACACTGATAGTATAAAACCCACAATGCACAATGTCGTTCAAGATATTGTACAAACCAATTACTACCCATTCGACACAGAAATTGAAGACGAAAATTTTCACTTATGGAAGCCTCAATCGGATACCTAACGTAAATAATCATTCAGGATATAAATTACCATTTATTGAAATTAAAACTCAGACGAAAAAATTGAAATTATTGATAGACACTGGCCCCACCAAATCATTTTTAGATCTAATTATAGTTAATAAAAATTCTGTTGTATCCATACAATCGACTACAATTAAAATCATGTTCAAAACACATTTCATTGATAAAGCAGTTACAGATCCATTCGAGGAGTTTAAAACAAAGGAGCCATTGCTATTTGGAAATTTACTACCACAGTATCAACCATATCGATCATTGGGAAACTCGTGATGAAAAAATCTACGAATATCTAGCCATAAACGAAACAATCATTAATCTCTTTAGGACAAGCCACCTTAACAGCGAAGAAAGAGAAAATCATAGAAAAACTCTGCTTCCAGTACGAAGATATATTTGAAAGGAACGCACAACAGCTCACGTTCACTATAATCAGGTAAAAGATGAAATTAACATAGAAGACGATAATGCAATATTTGCAAAGGGCGGCGGAGGGAATTATTAGACCCAGGTATTTCTGGGGAGCTCACTGATTTGGATAGTTCCAAAGAAATCGGATGCTAGCCGTAAAGGTTATGGCGTCTACTAAACCATATCTGATCGTCCTAATATAACCGATATAGTAGACAAATTCTGTAAGTGTATGTAATTCATTACCATAGACTTAGTATCTGGATTTCACCAGGTCGAAGTTAACCCAAAGGACATACCGATAAGCTCTTTCGTATGCCATTCGGACTGATGAATACACCCAGTATATTCCAGAGAGTTATGGACAATTTACTTGTAAAATTACAAGGGAAAACCTGTATGTGCTAAATGAACGACATGGTTATATTCTCCACGTCGCTCCAGGAACACTTTGAAAACCTAAATAAAGTGTTCCACAAATTACACGTAGCCCATTTAAAAATACAATTGATACAGCATTTTTGGGCAATATTGTCACACCTCACGAGGCTCTGGGCGCTGTGCTATCACAAGGGAACATCGAAAAAGATTTACCGATATGGTACGCATCTCGAACCCTAGATCCAAAAGCGAACAAAATTACTCCACTATCGAGAAGGAGTTATTGGCAATAGTTTGGGCAACTAAATATTTTAGGTCATATATGTGGATAGCCGTATTTAAGGCCCTAATGCAGCATTCACTTGGTACCGTTAACATGGTTGTTCCCATTAAAAGAACTAAACAGCAAGTTAGTAAGGTGGAGACTATAGTTAGAAGAACTCAATTATACATTCGAAATAAATACTTCCAATTCCAACACGGGCGTGAAGTTTCTAACCAATAACAAATATATCATTGCATTAGTGTTACACTGTTAACTAATTTCTAATAAGAATTTTGAGTGTAAATTTTTTGAAAAAACATGCTTTGGTTTAAAAGATTAACATGCCATCAAGTCAATAAAATAGTTCCAAGTGATAAAAGCTAATAGGCCCATATGCCATATTATATAACGTCTTCCCGATTTCTGAATTTTTAAATACTCATAACTACGGATAACATGAAGATTTTACTATTTGAGTAACTTATATTTCGAATAATATTATAAGCGCCTCGCGAATTCTTCTAAGACGTCATTACGAGGTTACAAGGTTACAATAGCTCAATGTACTAAGCAGTAGACAGTCTATATGCCATGTCCCAGCGGTCTCCCCAATTTTCAATTTTTTATTTAATTTGTATGGCATACCGATTTCATCTGTTTGAGTAGTTTATATGTCGACTAAGATTATGAGGATCACAGGGATTCTTCTAAGACGTCATCATCAGATTACAATAGATCAATGTACTAAGTAATGAAAAGTCTATATACTATTGCCCAGCGGTCTCCCCAATTTTCAATTTTTTATTTAATTTGTATGGCAAACCGATTTCACCTGTTTGAGTAGTTTATATGTCGACTAAGATTATGAGGATCACAGGGATTCTTCTAAGACGTCATCAAGAGATTACAAAAGTTCAATGTACTAAGTAATAAACGGTCTATATGCCATGTCCCGGCGGTCTCCCCAATTTTAAATGTTTTATTTAATTTGTATGGCATACCGATTTCACCTGTTTGAGTAGTTTATGTGTCGACTAAGATTATGAGGATCACAAGGATTCTTCTAAGATGTCATCAAGAGATTACAAAAGTTCAATGTACTAAGTAATAAACGGTCTATATGCAATGTCCCGGCGGTCTCCCCAATTAAATTTTTTTATTTAATTTGTATGGCGCTACGCTTTTACCTGCTTGAGTAGTTTTTATGTCGACTAAGATTATGAGGATCACAGGGATTCTTCTAAGACGTCATCAAGAGATCACAATAGCTCAATGTACTAAGTAATAAACGGTCTATATGCCATGTCTCGGCGGTCTCCCAAATTTAAATTTTTTATTTAATTTGTATGGCCCTGCGCTTTTACCTGCTTGAGTAGTTTATATGTCTACTAAGATTATGAAGATCACAGGGATTCTTCTAAGACGTCATCAAGAGATCACAATAGCTCAATGTACTAAGTAATAAACGGTCTATATGCCATGTCTCGGCGGTCTCCCAAATTTAAATTTTTTATTTAATTTGTATGGCCCTGCGCTTTTACCTGCTTGAGTAGTTTATATGTCGACTAAGATTATGAAGATCACAGAGATTCTTCTAAGACGTCATCAAGAGATTACAATAGATCAATGTACTAAGTAATAACCAGCCTACATGCCATGTCCCGGTGGTCTCCCCAATTTAAATGTTTTATTTAATTTGTATGGCGCTACGCTTTTACCTGCTTGAGTAGTTTTTATGTCGACTAAGATTATGAGGATCACAGGGATTCTTCTAAGACGTCATCAAGAGATTACAATAGCTCAATGTACTAAGTAGTAAACAGTCTATATGCCATGTCCCAGCGGTCTCCCCAATTTTCTATTTTTTATTTAATTTTTATGGCAAACCGATTTCACCTGTTTGAGTAGTTTATATGTCGACTAATATTATGAGGATCACAGGGATTCTTCTAAGACGTCATCAAGAGATTACAATAGATCAATGTACTAAGTAGTAAACAGTCTATATGCCATGTCCCAGCGGTCTCCCCAATTTTCTATTTTTTATTTAATTTGTATGGCATACCGATTTCACCTGTTTGAGTAGTTTACATGTCTACTAAGATTATGAGGATCACAGGGATTCTTCTAAGACGTCATCAAGAGATCACAATAGCTCAATGTACTAAGTAATAAACGGTCTATATGCCATGTCTCGGCGGTCTCCCAAATTTAAATTTTTTATTTAATTTGTATGGCCCTGCGCTTTTACCTGCTTGAGTAGTTTATATGTCGACTAAGATTATGAAGATCACAGAGATTCTTCTAAGACGTCATCAAGAGATTACAATAGATCAATGTACTAAGTAATAACCAGCCTACATGCCATGTCCCGGCGGTCTCCCCAATTTAAATGTTTTATTTAATTTGTATGGCGCTACGCTTTTACCTGCTTGAGTAGTTTTTATGTCGACTAAGATTATGAGGATCACAGGGATTCTTCTAAGACGTCATCAAGAGATTACAATAGCTCAATGTACTAAGTAGTAAACAGTCTATATGCCATGTCCCAGCGGTCTCCCCAATTTTCTATTTTTTATTTAATTTGTATGGCATACCGATTTCACCTGTTTGAGTAGTTTACATGTCTACTAAGATTATGAGGATCACAGGGATTCTTCTAAGACGTCATCAAGAGATCACAATAGCTCAATGTACTAAGTAATAAACGGTCTATATGCCATGTCTCGGCGGTCTCCCAAATTTAAATTTTTTATTTAATTTGTATGGCGCTACGCTTTTACCTGCTTGAGTAGTTTATATGTCGACTAAGATTATGAAGATCACAGGGATTCTTCTAAGACGTCATCAAGAGATCACAATAGCTCAATGTACTAAGTAATAAACGGTCTATATGCCATGTCTCGGCGGTCTCCCAAATTTAAATTTTTTATTTAATTTGTATGGCCCTGCGCTTTTACCTGCTTGAGTAGTTTATATGTCGACTAAGATTATGAAGATCACAGGGATTCTTCTAAGACGTCATCAAGAGATTACAATAGATCAATGTACTAAGTAATAACCAGCCTACATGCCATGTCCCAGCGGTCTCCCCAATTTTCTATTTTTTATTTAATTTGTATGGCATACCGATTTCACCTGTTTGAGTAGTTTACATGTCTACTAAGATTATGAGGATCACAGGGATTCTTCTAAGACGTCATCAAGAGATCACAATAGCTCAATGTACTAAGTAATAAACGGTCTATATGCCATGTCCCGGCGGTCTCCCCAATTTTAAATGATTTATTTAATTTGTATGGCATACCGATTTCACCTGTCTGAGTAGTTTATGTGTCGACTAAGATTATGAGGATCACAAGGATTCTTCTAAGATGTCATCAAGAGATTACAAAAGTTCAATGTATTAAGTAGTAAACGGTCTATATGCCATGTCTCGGCGGTCTCCCAAATTTAAATTTTTTATTTAATTTGTATGGCCCTGCGCTTTTACCTGCTTGAGTAGTTTATATGTCGACTAAGATTATGAAGATCACAGAGATTCTTCTAAGACGTCATCAAGAGATTACAATAGATCAATGTACTAAGTAATAACCAGCCTACATGCCATGTCCCGGTGGTCTCCCCAATTTAAATGTTTTATTTAATTTGTATGGCGCTGCGCTTTTACCTGCTTGAGTAATTTTTATGTCGACTAAGATTATGAGGATCACAGGGATTCTTCTAAGACGTCATCAAGAGATTACAATAGCTCAATGTACTAAGTAGTAAACAGTCTATATGCCATGTCCCAGCGGTCTCCCCAAGTTTCTATTTTTTATTTAATTTTTATGGCAAACCGATTTCACCTGTTTGAGTAGTTTATATGTCGACTAAGATTATGAGGATCACAGGGATTCTTCTAAGACGTCATCAAGAGATTACAATAGATCAATGTACTAAGTAATAACCAGCCTACATGCCATGTCCCGGCGGTCTCCCCAATTTTCAATTTTTTATTTAATTTTTATGGCACAACGCATTCACTTGTTTGAGTAGTTTATATGTCGACTAAGATTATGAGGATCACAGGGATTCTTCTAAGACGTCATCAAGAGATTACAGTTCAATGTACTAAGTAATAAACGGTCTATATGCCATGTCCCGGCGGTCTCCCCAATTTTAAATGTTTTATTTAATTTGTATGGCCCTGCGCTTTTACCTGCTTGAGTAGTTTATGTGTCGACTAAGATTATGAGGATCACAAGGATTCTTCTAAGATGTCATCAAGAGATTACAAAAGTTCAATGTACTAAGTAATAAACGGTCTATATGCAATGTCCCGGCGGTCTCCCCAATTAAATTTTTTTATTTAATTTGTATGGCCCTACGCTTTTACCTGCTTGAGTAGTTTATATGTCGACTAAGATTATGAGGATCACAGGGGTTCTTCTAATACGTCATCAAGAGATTACAATAGATCAATGTACTAAGTAATAACCAGCCTACATGCCATGTCCCGGCGGTCTCCCCAATTTAAATTTTTTATTTAATTTGTATGGCCCTGCGCTTTTACCTGCTTGAGTAGTTTATATGTCGACTAAGATTATGAGGATCACAGGGATTCTTCTCAGACGTTATCAAGAGATTACAATAGGCCCATGTACTAAGTAATAAACATGCCATGTCCCGGCGGTCTCCCCAATTTTAAATGTTTTATTTAATTTGTATGACATACCGATTTCACCTGTTTGAGTAGTTTATATCTCTACTAAGATTATGAAGATCACAGGGATTCTTCTAAGACGTCATCAAGAGATTACAATAGGCCCATGTACTAAGTAATAAACGGTCTATATGCCATCTCCCGGCGGTCTCCCCAATTTTTTTTTAAATTAAATAAAACATTTAAAATTGGGGAGACCGCCGGGACATGGCATATAGACTGTTTATTACTTAGTACATTGAGCTATTGTAACCTCCTGATGACGTCTTAGTAGAATCCTTGTGATCTGCATAGCCTTAGTTAACATAAATCTACTCAAGCAGGTGAAAGCGTTGTGCCATATAAATTACTTAAAAAAATTTAGATTGGGGAGACCGCCGGGACATGGCATGTAGGCTGGTTATTACTTAGTACATTGAGCTATTGTAACCTGCTGATGACGTCTTAGAAGAATCCCTGTGATCCTCATAATCTTAGTGAACATAAATCTACTCAAACAAGTGAATGCGTTGTGCCATCCAAATTAAACAAAACAACTAAAATTGGGGAGACCGCCGGGACATGGGAAATGGACAGTTTATAACTATCGCTTTTTAACTTGTTTGTCACCTGTTAGAATAATGCTTAGTACCTTTTTGTTAAATAGGCTAAGATACAAGAAATTACTGATTGTAATAAATTTAGGCTTCCGTGGATTTTTTATCTTTTTTTTATAAAACCCCAATTTGAGAAATATCGGAAACGGATAATTCTTTAGAAAGAGATAGCACTTCTCATCTCTTTCTGATTTTATATATCTGTCTCGTTAAAAAATACGTTTTTACAGTGTACCACTAATACACGGAATAAGTTGAATAATTCAATTGGAATCATATACGTATACTTGTTAATTTTTTGTTAGAATCTTTACTGCTGTATTCCAACCCATAAGATGAATCCGATCGATCTACCATCTTAGCAAAACCAGACAATTATTTTGGTGAGTGACAGCAACTAACTGAGGGATACCAATTCGGATGGTGTACTGAGCTATTTAATATGGCCACCAATAAGTAATAAACTCCAAATAAGCCGTTCCCGATAAAACGATTCCAATTTATTAAATCCGAAACAAGAATTTTTACAAAATACAATCAGGAAAAAAATCCTTTATACATCCTGCAACTTTATAATGTAGTCTCTCTATATGGAAGATGCCCGTTTCATATTATTTTCTATCGAAAGGAAAAACTATACAGACGCATACAAAAAAAAAATCCAGAATTTCCCTAAACGAAAACTTTAAACTACAAATATGATCAGCAGAGTAGAAAATTTTTGTTGAACAAGCAAGTAGAATTTTTTTTTCTGGTGCAGTAATTTTCTTTCATATTTCGTTAGCTTTTCACATGTATAGTTATTTTGTTGTAGTAATTGGAGTAGGGGAAAAATGAAAACTAGAAAATGAATATAAAATTCTATTTCTATAAATAATAATAATAATTTGCGGAATGTTGTTGTACAAAAGAAGAATAAGAACTCTATATTTTATGTACATACATGATGACTTTTAACTGGCTGGGAGTAGTACTCGTAACATGAGACAAGTTGGGAAAAACGAAAAAGAAATACCGAACGAATTTTACTTCATTTCAAGTGGATGATGATGTTGATGCTGGTGAGGAGTAAAATGTATCTTGAATGTCGAAAATATTATGTTGTTTAACCACTGAAAGTATGTTGGTACAATTTTTATTTTTAAATGTATTTTCCTTTCAATATTTTGTAGTTGCACATATAGTTATTGTCATGAGTTCATGTTTTTCGTAGTCAAGATCGAATAATTTTTTCTGTATTATGCTAGAGGAAGGAAAACTAGTTACTGTATTAAATTTAATAATGTTTGGTGTACCGTTTGACATACATATTATAGTTTGTTTGTTGTTAAATCTAATACGTACTCGTAGTTTGTTGCTTTCGAAAAACTTTTTTCCAACTTTGTTGCATGTCTTGCGTAATAATTTAATGGGTCGTTGAGTGTTTTGGATTATAAAATTTGAAATTTTACTTGCCCGTGATTAATTTTTATGCACAATAATTATAATTAAATTAAAACTCATAAATAATAATAAATTTTCTTTAAATTTCATAAAATTTAGTTCTTTATTACGGTTTAATATTAGGTAGTTGTACACTAATAAAGGATTTTCCAATAAGAGTGATATAATTTCTTTAAAAAAATTGTTGCACTTGCTGTGTGCCACGTAGCCTCGTCATGTTGGAACCAAATCATCGGTTATCATCGATCTATACCGATTTCCATTGACAGTAACGGTGTTACCAGCTTCATTTCGAAAAAAATACGAACCGATGATTCCATCAGACCAAAAACCACACCAAACTGTCAATTTAGGTGAATGTAATGGTTTTTCATGAATAATTTGTGGATTTGCTAGGCACCAGAATCGACAGTTTTGTTTATTTACCGCACCACTCAGATGAAAGTGAGCCTCATCGGAGAAGATGGTTTTCTTAAAAAAATCGTTATCGTTTTCAAGTTGTTCCAAGGCAAAATCAGCAAATTCACGACGTTTACGGTGGTCCAATGGCTTCAGTTCTTGAGTGAAAACAACTTGATACGGATGCAATCCCAAACCTTTTCTCAAAATCCGCCAGGTTGTGGTTTGAGACAGTCCCAATTCTTGAGAAAGTCTTGGAATCGACAAATTGCGGTCTTCAGCAACACTTGCCTGAACGCCAGCAATATTTGCATTACTTCGAGCGAATCTTTGTCTTACTGGCACTTCAACATTATGTAAAGAAAATGTACGCTCACAATTTTCAACAATTCGACGAATAGCGCGCACACTTGGATGATTATTGCGACTATAAAATGGCAAAGGGCACGAAAAGTTGCAATTGGAGAACGATTATTTTGATAATAAAACTGAAAAATTTGTAAACGTTGTGCTTGCGTATATCTCACCATGATAAAATTGTAAATATTACTGAATACAATGAAACAAAAATGACAGATCATGACATATTACAAATGGCCGAAACGTCACTTAAAAATCATATCATTCCTATTGGAAACCCCTATATTAGTTTCTTCTGTGTACTGTTGAAAGATTTACTTTTCGCTATATCGAAATAGACTAAATATCTGTAGAAATTCTACAGCCCAGATTAATTGACAGTCCAGGGTGAAATTTCATAATTAGACGCTTTTCATAAATTCACAGTTTTATATGGTTTTTGGCCAAAATCGGTCCACTACGGACCTACGGCTTATTTTAGAAACTTGTTACGTGGTAGTTGGTGGACCGGGAGATCCGAGATTGTTTGTATGTGAAGCTGGCCCGAAAACGTCCCCTAAAAACGCTTTTAAAATTTAGGTGCGTTTCTCCGCTAAATACATTAAAATGCCCTTCAGCCCGAAAAATTAAAAAAAATATGGAGAAAATCAAGTCTCACGTACACACAGCAAATTTTAAGTATAAAATCTATTAGAAGAAGAGATCTACCATACTTAAAAGAACATAAATTAAAAAATTTAAAAAACAAAACCCTCAAATAAATTTCATTGAAGCATACTATTGCCCGTCACCTTACAGTGGGGATAAGAGACCTCTCCAGATGATTTAATATTCACTTCCGTTAGATTAGGTATCGGAATTCTGCTCATATGCCAAAGAAAAATTCTTCATTCTCAGAGTTTGGCAGAAAGAATGGTATATGCCTAATTAATGCACTGACCATCAGTATTAAGCACACAAACGCTCATGACCTTACATTGGGGATACGCGACCTCCCCAGTTGATTTAATATTCGCTTCTGTTAGATTAGGTATAGGAATTATGCTCATATGTCACCATAAATTTCTCCATTCACAGAGTTTGGCAGACACAACGGTATATGCCTAATTAATGCACTGACCAGCAGCATTAAGCACACAAATACTCATCACGTTACAGTGGAAATAAGAGACATCCCCAGCTGATTTAATATTTGCTTCTGTTGGACTAGGTATCGGAATTATGCTCATATGTCACCATAAATTTCTCCATTCTCAGTGTTTTGCAGATATAACGGTATACGCCTAATAAATGAACTGACAATCACTATTAGGCATTTGCTTGCCTCGTTATTTTACAATGGGGATATAGGGCCTCCCCAGCTGATTTAATATTCGCTTCTGTTAGATTATGTATCGGAATTCTGCTCATACGTCAAAAACAATTCTTCATTCTCAGAGTTTGGCAGAAATAATGGTATATGCCTAATTAATGCACTGGCCATGAGCATTACGCACACAAATGCTCATCACATTACATGTTCACATTCATTCATTGTTCACATGAGAACAAAGGCATGTCATAATCTAGTTTTAGCTTAGCACGAGCACAGGCTCACACAAACACAGGCATAGACAGAGATTTAAAAAAATCTGCGTTAGCATGGTGGAGCCTAAAGATTAAAGTGCGAATTCTGTAATTTAATCCAATATTTTGGGGGGAAATTTGTAGAGATTTTATTTGTAGAATTTTTTAGGGGAATTTTGTAAATTGAAATTTAACATTTTCGATTTCAGGACGTCTGAAATTTTCAGTTGATCTATTAACGCGTTTTTGTTTTCATTAGGAACGAGCTGTTTCATTAGGAATGAGCTTTTTCATTCTATTTTAGAATTTTTTTGGATTTTCTTTTTGAGAAATTGTGTATTTTGGACTTTGATTTTGGAATACTGGAAAATATTGGGAATACAAATTAATTGGGTCCGTTTTTTTAATTTTAAAAATTCATTTATTTTAAAATAAAATGCTTATGACCTTTTTCCACCTCTCAGGCAATTTTTGAATCCCATCTCAGAGAAACGTTTCGTCTTTGAGGCGATCCAAGTTTGAAGCCAATTTTCAATTTCTTCGAAAGAAGTGAACCCGTTGGCCTTCCAAATAGTGTTGCAACCGACGGATCAACCAGTAATCAGAAGGAGCAATGCCTGGAGAATACAGCGGGTGGGATAAAATATCCCACTTGAGCGTTTCCAAATATTGTTTTACGACTTTTGCAACGTGAGGCCGAGCGTTGTCATGCAGAAGAATAACTTTATCATGGCTTTCTTCATATTGCGGTAGTTTTCCTCGTAATTCATAGCTCAAATGAACTAATTGTAGTCTGTACCGCTCGCTCGTAATGGAATCGCCAGGTTGTATCAGTACGTCGTACACAACGCCTCTTTGATCCCACCATAGCTGCACAGCATAACCTTCGAACCACGAATGTTTGTCTTTGGTGTTGATGTTGAGATCGATGTCAACGATTTACAGGGCAAAGCGTAGTATTTTTTTCTCTTGAGGTTATCGTAGAAGATCCAGTTCTCGTCACTAGTCACTATCCGATGTAAAAAAAGACCGTTCTTGTTTGCCTTTGTAGTAGCTGCTTGCAAGAAAGAAATCGTATTGTCACGTCTCTTGGTTTTAATAGATAAGGGACCCAATTGCCCTGCTTTTGAATCATGACAGAAACTGTTTGTTGGGTCACCCCCAATATATCGGCAATTCATCGTCTAAGAATTTTTTTAGCTGCCCCAAGCGAGGCTTATCTTCAACACTAAAATCGTCATTTTTGAAGCGTCGAAACCATTCTCTACAGGATTTATCGGTTAGAACATTGTTACCGTAAACTTCCACAAGCATTTGATGTGCTTCAGCTACACTTTTTTCTCAATTAAAATAAACAATTAACACTTCCCACAAATCCTGTTTAGTTATCACCAAATCTGACATATTCAACACCCTAAAAAAGACGTCACAATAGAAAATTGATTAAAGTCCGAGCCACTTTTTGAAAACGGACCGAATTAATTTGTATTCCCAATAGTTCACGGTGATTTTACAAAAATATTCTTGTTATAGTTCATATAGTGTCGTAATAGGACTGGTACAAAAGATCTACAGAGTTCTTGACCTTCTGTAGTTGTGCGTTTAGAGGGGAAATAATATTCATGGGAAGTCTCTTCGTGGTGTAATGTTGCTCGAAACTAGAGTACGCCATGTATCCAGAGTTTCGTATCAGCGATAAAAGTGTTCTCCATCTTAAATTAAATATTGTTTTATCAAGTATTTCGTCTTTAGCCACTAGTGTAAACGGCATTGAAAAGAGAGAGGTTATATCTTCGCATCATCATTTCCTCATCCCGAAATACCTCAAGAAAACCGTCAGTACTTAAATTTCATGACCATATTAGCCGAATGGTGTAAATTTAACCTCGGCCCCAGATTAAGGGACATAAAATAAAATGGCTATACCTTATCTGGTTGCACACAATGGTTAAATTAGTTATTCAACGCTGGTAAAACAAAACTAAAAGCTTTTGTAAAATTTATGACAAAAACTTTTACAGAATTTATAAACCACACACATATTCACAGAACAAGACGTAACGATAAGAAAACCGTCGTTAAATCATTATATTGTCAGTCATGTACGTTGGGGTATATACATTGGACAAATATTCATCTTTTAAGTTTATCGTAAGAATTATTAATTTTTTTTTTTTAATTTTAATTGAAAAATAAAAATTAATAATAATAAAAAGTAACAGCAGCAGCATATTAGCTGTGTACCAGCAGGATAAAAGTCATAACGCCTTTTTGTTGTAAATGGGAAAAGTTTATTTTTTATTTTTGTATAACTAGAAGTCACGTTTTAAACAAAAAATTTTTTGTTGTTGTTGCAGTGGTGCATAGCACACACTTCAATAAATTATGTGTTATTTAACAAGAAGTTTGAAATAAGTTTGGATTTCCACAGTTAATTTTCAAAAGATAAATATTTTTTACTTTACAACGAAATATTCTATAAAATTTTTAAAAAGCTTTCTAAAACTTTTATATACGATACTACCGTTTCGGTTATTATTTTATTATGTTGATATTTTTTTATGCATCTTTTATTTGTTGAGTCAAAATCATCTAAATGAAAAATATAATTTCCTGGAAATGGGAAAAAACTATATCCGGAAAAGATTTTAATTCCTGGCCTTTTTCGTTCTCCATATATAGTACGAAGATAATATTATTACGGCTACACGGTAATATGATTTCGGTCGGTTTTCGGACTTTAGAGCACACACATAAATTTGTTTATTTATACACATACACACAAATTTTTTTGAAAGTTGAGCTTTTATTTTGTGCTTATTGTTATTATGCATACAGTTCAAACGGAAAAGGAACAGAGCGTATATATATACAAAAATTTACGTTTAGACGATAAATTAGATTGTTTGTGCTTTTATCACTTTGCTACAAATTTAAAGTTAGAGAGCGAGACTAGGATTGGAAGTGCACAACATTCGTATATACGGACGAAATATTAATATTCATGGTACAAAACAATTTTTGAAAGATTTGTTTGTTATTTAATTAAAATACTAATGGTTTTTTTAAAACAACAAAAAAACTGTGACGGATATCTTTACCAACTTCTTATTATAATCCGTCACTGCGATTTTATTTTTATATTTAAAACAAAAAAATACTGTCCAGCTATAGTGGAAGTGTCCAGACGACATGCAACTTGACAGATTTATGATTACAATAAACAACATAGAAACAAAATTAAAACGAAAAAATGAATAAAAAAACTTACATAAAAGCTCCGACAACAGAATATTAAAATGAATATGAAAAATAAAAGCTGTAAATATGCAAAAGCTTTGCCATCCAAAATACATCACACACAAATTGTAAGAAAATAAACGTTATAAGGGGTTGGTCCCCCGTTCCTAAAATTTCGCTGACGACATACATCGTCGTTGTCATCCAGATAGGAGGGCTGGTATAAGTGCATATATATCCAAAAGCATAACAGTATAATGTGTAACGAGATACCGAAATATGAAAGTTTCACTGTTGCCGTCATAGTGCGGAATGGATGATTTTCCCATAAAAACTGTAAATTTTAATTTTGGTTTAAATGAAATTGGGAACATGCAACATTTCCCGCAGCCATTCTCGTATACAAACACTCATAATTGTAATTTGATATTATTTTAATCCCGCAAAATTTAGCGCCATAAATTAAACAACAAAAAAAAACTTTTAAATTTGGTTTGTCAAACAAGAAGGGTTAAGTATTTAAAGCAACAACTAAACTATAAAACACCAACTATCACAAAACTTAGTGTTGATAAAAAATATAAACTTTGTCATGTGTAGTACAAAAAAAAATTATGATAATAATAAAACATAAACTAACAACTGTATACTTTATACTAGTTTAGATTCTATTGTAAATTTTGTTCTAACTATAACGTAAAGTTTGTCTCCATATTTATGCAGTAACAGTGATAACCTGAATAACGCTGTGTATCGTTCTACTAAATGAAAGACTGGCACCATTCACTTAACTAGGCTCTTCGCCTAAGGCTGTGTGCATTAATCGACTTGTCCACTACGTGGTCAATGAAAAACCCAATTTACCGAATTAAATTTTATTATTACTCGAAATTATTTTGAATTCTTGTTTTGATATAAATTTAATTTTAGTGACATCTCTTTTTATAATTCAAAAACTTCTGGTCTGAATTTTATTTACTCAATTTAGTTGATTAAACCACCCATAATAATTTGATTGTTACTTCATATTGGTCGTCCCTAAATGGTCTCAAAATGATCCATATAATCCAGAATTCATCAAATGAAACTCAAAAAATAATGGACCAACACTTCTCTGAAACCACTGTAATTTAATGATTTCAACCTTCTAACTTTCACTGTAAACACTTTTAAATAATTCATTTTTTGCGGTTTAATTGTTAATTGTAATCAAAACAAAATGTAACCTTTTATAGGGTTACCCAACTAGCTGACATTTTACTTTATTATACAAGCCAATAATAGAGAGTCCCAGGAGCACCGAGCTTTTCTCGGTAAAATGTTTGAATCTACAACATCATTTGAGATTCCTACTTCTATCCACCATATCCAATTTCATTATGTTTGGTTAATAAATAGTCTGTTTCAGTTGGCCGCATCTCAGAACTTCGTTCAAAAATCATTTTAGAATCCAATGTCCATCAAGCCAAAGCCATTTTCATATTCAATTGCCTAGTTACACTCAGTTAACCTTAGTTTCCATAAAAATGAAATTTAGACTTATCACAATTGATTCCTTGTACTCAAAAATCAAACATGCAACAAAATTATTTGAGGGGGAAGAAATATGAAATATGAAAAAGGACTCAATTTAGAACACTTATTATACATCGAATATTAAAAATTGGTATTTTCAATCACAGGTACCAACATTTTTAAAAGGACGCGGCAAACGGCATGGTGAAACATGGCGCAACATAACTCAATATGCTAGAAAATAACGCGAAGCAACAAGATGCAACAAAGTACAATACCGCACAACAACGTGCAATAACACCCAACATGGTGCTCGTGTCGCAATAAGGTGCAAGTTCTAACATTATTCCACAACCTCATACAACATTGTGCAGCATGACGTATTATAGTGGAACATCAACAAATATCCCTCAAGAAGATGCAGCAACTAGCAATACCACACAACATTGAGCAATATTACGCAACATGAAGGAAATCTTGCAACATGGCAAAACATAGTGCAAAATGACGCAACAACGCGCAACATCACGCAGTGCGGTGCAATATGATGCAATATCACGCTGCAACATCTCACACTGCAACATCTAACGAAATGGTGCAGCATGACGGCTAGTCCGGAGGACTCCTAAATGAATGTTTCGATAACCAAAACTCCATTTTATCGTTTCCTTGCAGCCAAAAACCCTGTCTGCTAGGTGCCGCTTCTGATACTCAAAAACCCCTTCTCACAAAATTTGATTAACAACACAATCCATTACTGCCACTAAAAAGCCTTTATTGTGAAAATTGTTCGTGCCAAAAAAAACTAAAAATGGAATTCCGGGGCCAACTAAAAGATCGCTAAATTTGTACCCATTGGAATCGATTGCTTGCATTTGAAATCGAGCGAGCCAAAAACATAATATATATAATGAAACGCATTGCAATTAGTTTCAGGTATTTCAAAAGGCCCCTCTTCAATTTTACCTTAAACTATGCGGGTCGAAAAAAATGTGAACCGCAAAACTTTATCAAATGATTTTCCTGAGATTAGCACCCAACACAATCGACTCCCGATTCGAAATTGACTGGTATCTGAAAATCTCCCTTAAACAATTATTGTGTAAATCGAACGAGCCAAAAATATTAAAAAATGAGACCCGTGCACAATCGAGCGACACCTTAAAATAATTTTCCCGATATTAAACCTCATCGAAAACGTTTCCGGGCTATTGAAATCTTACGCTTCAACAATATTTATCAAAATTGTTTGACACGAAAAACATAATGAAAGGGACCAGGCCTTATCTCAAGACATCAATTTGATCATCTAATTTGAAAATGCGACAGCAAAACAAACAGCATTAACAAAAGGGGGCGATTTACGCAACTATACATCTTGTCACTATAACGCAACCAACAGAACATGCAGTGCATCATAACACCTGAACATAACGTAAGGCATCTTATTAACGAAAACCAGAAGAACCAAAAAAAAATTAACACGAATCACGCAATATGGTGCAACTAATCACAACATGATGCAACATTGGACATTATGACACAACATTATGGAACATTACACGACATCCCTCTGCAAGATGCAACATCTGCAATATCGAGAAACATGGTGCATATCGCCCAACAAGGTGCAATATTGCGCAATATATGCAACAGTCTGCAACATAGTGCAACATAACGCTAAATTTTGCTATAGAAACGGATCCTAATAATCGTTTCCGTATACAATCAAAACTTCTGTCCCAACAAATTTTATCAAATTCGTCGCAACATAGTGGAACATTACAAAACATCTCTCAACCAGATGTAATTTGATGCAATACATGACGCAACTTGGTGCAACATCAATCAATCCAGAAATCAGAAATCCTTATAATCAGTTTCTTGCTAAAAACACCCTGCCATGCCACATTTAGACAAGGTAAATAAAATGTTAAGCCCAGGTCGAATTATATCGAAACCAATACAGCAGAAAAAAATACAAATTAACCCCAGATCCTAAAGAAGACCACCTAAATGAATTTTTCCGAAATTAGAACCCATCGAAATCGATTCCTGGCGTTTAAAATCCGCCCTTCAGCATTTTTTGGTCCCAACGTATGATCTCCTACATAAACTTTCCTGAAATCTGGAACCTTGAAAATTGGTTTCTGGTACTCAAAACGGTACTCCAACATCGTGTGAGAGGACAACAAATTAAGAAAGGGACCCTGGCTCAACCAGTCAACCCTTTGAATGGATTTTCCTAAAATTAACACCCATTGCAATCGATCCTGGCATACGAAAACCCTTACTCACCAATTTTTATAAAAATCGAGCGAGCTGAACAAAAATTAATGAAAGGAGAACGATCATCTGATCAAATTTTGCAGAAATCTGGACCAATATCAACCGACTCCCTGCAACTGAAAACCTCTTCACCAATTTTTATCAAAATCGTGCAAGCCAAAAAAAAAAAATAAACGGACCCCAATGGACGATTTTCCAAACTAAATTTACCGAAATCAGGACCCATCGTAATCGATTTCTGGTGCTCGAAAAGCCCCTTCAGCAAATTAAAGTTTAAACTCTTACAAACATACTTAACATAAAACTGAGATTTTTATATTTTTTAGCAGAACCTATTTCGAAAACTCTCGAGCCCGCTACCCATTTGGGACAGGGAACACCTCACTGATATTTTTGCCTAGAAACTGTTGAGGACAAGAGCATAATTGATGGAATAACAAACTTAAATATTTAAATATATGAGACCTAGACGGCGGATTTGAATTGTGTGAATTATTGGTTTGTAATTAAACTGTGAGCCCAGACCTAAATGGTATTCTAAATTCGTTTCGAAGATCGCTCTCAAGGCCTGTATATGACCATTTATAACCTAACAGTGTTGCCCAATCAGGTTATAAGTTAGCGTAGTATGCTGATACTAGATAGATTCTCGGAATGTTTTTCTAAAATGCTGTTCCGCAATATCAATGAATTATAATAGAAAGGCTAGCAACTCCGAATACACCAATTTTCTCCAGAAAAAGTGCTAATGACC
Organism: Nephrotoma guestfalica; assembly: GCA_963691935.1. Classification (NCBI taxonomy): domain Eukaryota; kingdom Metazoa; phylum Arthropoda; class Insecta; order Diptera; family Tipulidae; genus Nephrotoma; species Nephrotoma guestfalica. The sequence goes on from OY829913.1 coordinate 102,663,033, forward strand.
ACAGCCTTAAACCATTATTCACAGTCTTATTTTCTCATAGGCATCGAAAGCTCGTATGATAAATGGAAACTGATTGTTTGGTACGTATTTTGAACGATTTTGATATTTTTGATTCACTAAATGATGGCCAGCCCACTTACTAAGATGATTAAGACACTGAGAGAGCAAAGTGGCTTTTCTAGACCTTCCCACGTAGTGTAAATAAAACGTTTATCCAATTGTATTTTACTCGAATAGAAGTTCATTAACCTCAGATTCACATTAATCCAATAAATGGTTTCCATTTAAACATTCCTCACAATTTGATTCAATTGCTGTAAATGACAATTAATTTTCCGGTTTTTTTAATGCTGCATCTACCCCTTTTTGGAAAACTGAGGTCCTCAAGTGTCCACATTTAATTAGTTTCGTAATCAATCTTTTGCACGATAATACCCTGCAAATGAATCAAGTTGAAAATCAAGCACGCAATACTCGTAATAGTTACTCGTAATATTTCATCGCGTCCTGTAAATTCACAACGAGTGGTGAATTTAAATTTAACTCTATCGCCAATCAATTCATACCGGCAATTTTTAAGTGAGTAATCGGAGCGTAATTAGTGCTGCCAAGAAGAGTTTGGTGGCGCAGACTTTATCTTCTTTTTCAAAATATATTCCAACACAAGTAAACGGAGCCGATAATTTTCAAATTTCGTGTTAGATCAAGTTTTGTGCTCCGATGATGTAGTAATTTCCTTGAATCGTGACCATTCATTAGCAATGAAGGTCCAGGATGACAATGATTATATTGTAGATTTGATATACTATACGTTGACGTATATGGTTCATTTTAACGGCTACCCTAATTATATGGGTGTTTCGAATTATATACTGCCAAGTTATTCTTGCTTTAACCACGTACTCTCGTGACTCTATCATAACCTCTGATGAGAATTCTATACACTCCGCAGTTTTTTAAACAAAACTGCTTTTGTCTGATTGATTTAATCAACATTCAACATGTTTTGGATGTATATTGGATTTGACTGTACTAAAAATACAACGACCATACGAACCGATGCATCAAATTTTCTTACAGTTTGAAAATTTCTTGAAGAGAGTCACAATGCCACATTATCTCTGCCATCTACTTATGTCCCCTTTTTGCCATGCGTTGCAATGTTATTGGAATTTTATAAAATCAAGTTATCTTGTCTTCTTCTTCAATGTGTTGGGGTACACTAAGGTGTTCCTGTACACTGCAAATATTGTTCTAATTAACTTATGAAGTTTGGTCCAGTCCGCCATTACGGGTAATTTTTCAATTCATCCTAATATACACCAGGGCTCACGTAATGCGGCGCAATTAGGCGATATATGTTCCGCATCTTCTTGGTTTTCATTGATGTCTTGGATGTCATGCTCTAGTTGATGACCGAGTGTTTTGATGACTGGCCAGAAGTTCTAGCCTCGATAAGCACATGGACTTCAGCGGTTCTATTTTTGTTTTGCAGCTCAATATGCGACATGCTACAATTTTGCTAGTTTTAATAACACGTACTTCGCCTCCATCAAATTAAACTGAGTGGATTAAGAATTTTCGATTTTTTGTCGCAAACGCCACAAATCTTTCATCTGATTAGAATTTTGATCTGATTAGAAGTGGAGAAAGTCAGATAAATGGATCAAGCAATTGGTTTGCTTCGGAAAGGATTATTCGTTGTGTGTGTGTTCCTCTTACTATAAGATGTGTCGAAAATCAATCGAAAATCAACTTGATGCCAAAATCAATTGATTTTAAGTGATTTTTCGCAGCTTGTTTGCGACAAATCGTGCGGTTCTGGGTAATTGCTCACATATTGCCTTAAATTAAATCAATTTACCACACTACAAATCACCACTTTTTAGTATAAAACAAATATCCTTTTTCAGTGTAATGAACACTTCGACTGGGTACTATCAAATTTGAGAACGTCATCGACATGCCTTCTTTTAATATTGCTTTATCCGCCTGTGGATAAACTTGCGAGAAACAGCTGGCTAACTAATTCACCGTATTTGTAGCGACAAAGGGAGCTGATGATGTCCGGTACTTCCTACCAAACTGGATCACTTAAAACCAATCAATCTTTTGGCGAAATGATGAAAATAATTTGTGCACGTATCAACTCACTTCAGTTACGTAACCGTGCACAAATTGTTTTCATCATTTCGCCAAAAGATTAATTGGTACGAAGATCCAGTTCGTGTGCAGATACATCTTCTCTATGCCTGCTGAGAAGATGAATTCTTTAAGGTGAATGAATATGCATGAAAATCGGTAGTACTTTGCTTTTTTGCATAAAGTGAGCATTAATATCGACCGAACCTTCCACCTTTCTCATGTGACCAAGCTTGCGCTATTCAGGTAGAAATTGTTTATATATACAATGAAATTTTGGCTTGTGTTTCGACTAGACGAGGCGTGTAACCGAGAACTAGCCATCCTGTATTTAATTAGAAGTTTGGTTTAAGCGGTTCTGAATGACAATCGCATGTGAATCGTCTACCAACAGAATACGTGGTGTTTATATCTTGTATAGTGCTTCACATAGGCTACTTCTTTTGCGCGCAACTCAGTTTGTTTTGAATTACCAAGAATTTGAAAGAAGCTATGAAGCCCCTACAATATGACGAGGCTTCTACTAGAATTATAGCAATTTGAGCTTTCCAGTTGCATTGTACCTAGCAATATCTAATTATTCCGGTTCATCAACTCAGACAGTCTACCTGGTATTTTCGAATTGCGACAATACCAATAGATGTGAAAGTTGATGTATTATCAATGCCAGTGATAATCTATCGCTAATTGATTAGGATTGAATTTCGAACGTAAGCTTTTTCTACAAATTGGGAGAACCCAGAGATTTCTGGTTGAAATCGTTTACCGGAGGTAAAAGTTTTTACGTTTTTCGAAAAGTATATCATTTACAGGAAAAATGATTATGAACTAAACGAATTTTTATTAAATTTGCTCCAGGTGGTACACCAATATCAACATTAGCAAATCCACTTTCTGTGGACTCACTGGCCCTATGGATTCTGGGGAAGGCCATCTATTGCATTATCAGGGAACATCACATCCGTTCCAGAGAAGATCAAAATTACTAAGATCACCGATAAAGAAAAATAGAAGCAACTCGGTAACCAAGCCGATGTTTTTCCTAACGTTATAATTAGATGTACTGGACAAATATTACACGAAATAATTGATTCCGCCGGAACTTTTACTTTGCAAATAGCTGAATCTAGTAACACAACTATTGACCTAGAAAAGAGAATATGGATCTCTTGGCGAGACTACCATATGGAGCAATTATTTGAAAAGCTAAGTGAAGAAAGTATCTAAAGCGAGAAAATGAAACCTAAAAATGGATCGCATTGAACCAGACAAACTCATCTATTCCACTGATGAAGATAAATTACAAAGCGGGACGAATTGGATAATAAAGAAGAAACAACAGTCCAGGAAGAGTAAGAGAAGAAAAGCTGAATCGTCACCTGAGGCTGAGCAATTAAATGGTAAGGGACAATCTAGTCCAGATTCAAAAGATGTTCTACCCAAAGCCAATCAACCAACAGGTAGTAAATCTACCAAGAACATTACACCATTAACAACGCTAAACAATGACGATTGGAAACTTAATACTCTGGACTCAGATACTTATAGAACCTTATATATGAAATTGAATGCTGGAAAGTATCAGTGGTTCACTTACGAGAACAGACAGGCCCGACCTATAAAAGTCATAGCAAGAGGTTTGCATCACACGTGCTCAAGCAAAGAAATAATGGAAGACTTACAAAATAAAGGTCTTTAGATAATTTGAACATTGTTAAAAAAGAGAGAACCAGTATCAGCAGGAAGGAAACCAAATTATCAGTGAAAGGGGACTCCCTCTTTGCTGGTATATGACAACAAAGAGAATGTTCCAAACATTTATGAATTAAAAGGAATTCTTCACATTAAGGTGAAAATCGAACCAACAAGGAGAACCACAACACGCATACACCAATGCAAGAAATGTCAGGCATTTAAACACATCCAAAGATATTGCGGTCGGGATCCAATATGTCTAAAACGCTCAGGTAATCATAGTACCCAGGCATGTACAATAGGGAGAGATGTGCCAGTCAAGTGTATAAATTGTAAGGGCCAACATCCGGCTAGTTATCGAAGGGGGGTTCAAATATCAAATCAGATGGATCAAAACCCACAAAGAAGCAACACAGAGCAAAGAAGTTAATTTGCACAGGTAGTGAAAGGTTTAGGTTCAACCAAACATGGGCTCCGAAAATAACCAAACTATGGAAAACATTATGAACAGCATTGCAGCTATTAACAAGCGGCTAGATGACCAAAGTATATCTGAACAACATAATACTTGATCAACTGAACAACTAACAATCTGAAAGGCGAATGGGTTGATGTAAAATATTCCAGAAATAGAAATATTTTTAAGTTCAGAAAAGCCATCTATAGTTAAATCTTCGTTTGTTAAAATACGCGGTTAGGACTTATATCACTCCATTCATCCAGAGGAAAGAGCAAGTGGCGGTTCGACATTAACAATAAAAGAAAATATAAAACATCATTTAGAGTCAAATATCAAGAAGAAACTATGCAAGTCACTACTGTAAGGATCCAAATTAAACACAGATAGACGCTTACTGTCTCTGCAATATATTATCCTCCGCGCCATAACTTGAAAAGGGAATACTACCTTAAACTATGTAAATCGCTTGGACGTGATTTTATTATAGGAGGTGACTTTAATGCAAAAACAGCTATTAGGGATCTAGAGTTACGACGTCAAATGGTAAAGAATTGCTTCAAGCAGGGCAGACATCAAAATGTGAACTTTACCCCAACATACTGGCCCAGTGACGAAACGAAGACACCTGACCTAATAGACTTTTATGTTGCAAGAGGTATATCCCAGAACTACATTCACATTGAAGACAGTAATTATCTAGTATCGGATCATTCCCCGGTTATCATGACAGTCAGTTAAATGGTAATTCAAAGGGAGAATGCTCCCAGATTAACAAATTCAAAAACAAACTGGGATCTCTTTCGTGAGGTATTGGAGGAAAAATTCAATATTCAGGTACCGACAGGAAATCCCCACCAGTTGGAAGATAGATTAGAACAACTGAATGAAGCAATGCACTATGCTGCTTTGGGCAAGTACCCCTATCATACAAAATAAGAAGACGCTTAACATATCCTACCCAATGGAAGTTGGAGAGTTGGTAAGAGAAAAACGACGAGAACGTAAAACCTGGCAAATAACTAGAACACCGGAGAACAAAACAATTCTTAACAATTTAGGTAACAGTCTCAAATCTTTTCTTAAAGAAGTTATAAAGGCGTCAATCAACAGATATCTAGTTAGCCTAACCGATGAAAAAAATTCTGATTGTTCACTGTGGAAGGCGATAAAGGGACTCAAATGATCCAAAATGCAAGTGCCTCCACTTAAAACGGAGGTTGGAACCTAGGACAAAAGAGGTCCTAAAGAGATGGCTGATCCGATTGTGGATTACCTCGAGGACACCTTCCAACCACTACCAAGATAAACGACCAATGAAAATATAATGTCAATCCACAAGCTAGATGATTTTGATTAGAAGATGTAAAAAGTAACATGAATGTTAAAAAGGCCCCAGGATATGACTTGATTACTTGTCAAATAATCAAGGCTCTACCAGATAAAGGATTTCGTAAGCTGTTACATATAATCAATGCAAAAATATGTTTCGTGGCAATGAAAAGTAGCAGAAGTAATCATGATAGCAAAACCTGATAAACCACCTAACGATAAAAAATCATACAGGCCAATTTCATTGCTGCCAATTATGTCAAAACTCTTTGAAAAATTATTACTAAAAAGACAAACCAATAATTGAGGACCGACAAGTAATTCCTTCACATCAATTTGGATTCAGAGAAAAGCACTCCACAATTGAACAGGTGCATAGAATCATAAATATTGGAAGAACACAATTATTGGAAGAACGTTAGAACGTAAAACAGTATGCTTAAGTATATTTTTGGACGTCGCCCAAGCATTCGATAAAGTCTGGCACAGTGGACTGGAATTCAAGCTACATAAAGATCTGCAAAGACAACTTTATGCCATACTAAGATCTTATTTATCCAATAGACATTTTCGTGTGAAATATGAGGATGAATACTCCGAACTAAAGAAAATCTCGAAATCTCGAATGTCGCTGATGCAACGAGCAAACTCAAGAAGATTATTAATGCGGTTTGTGACTGGACTAAGCGCTGGAGAATTAAGCTTAATGATACGAAATTCACGCATATTAACTTTACATATCAAAAGGCTTTCCATCTACCGACAGTACTCACGACCAGTGCCATATGCAAACAAAGATAAATATCTTGGCATGAGACTCGATGTCAAGCTCAAGTGGGGAGAGCATGTCAAAAAGAAAAAATAAGAACTTAAGATTAAGTTCAGAAAAATGTATTGGCTCATAGATAGAGGCTCTGAGCGTACTCTGAGCACACAACAAGCTATGTTGACCTACGATAGTCAATTTTGGGGATGTACTAAGCAACCAACCGCCAAAATAATGGAGGTTTCAAAACAAGGTTCCCCGTAGAATCGTAAATGTTCCGCGTGGTACACAAGAAATGAAGATCTTTACAGAGACTTGCAGATGGAATACATCAAAGATGAAATAAAATAGCATGCCGCAAAACAGAAAATAAAGCTCCAGGAACATGGAAATCTTTATATTCGCCATATGATAGATAACTCAGTCGTTGTAAGAAGACTTCAAAGAACGAGGCCACTTGACTTAGTAAACATACCAAATTAAATTTAGTATTTTAAATAGGTTTAATTAATTTTGGGACTAACCATTGGGTTTCACCCCAACAAATCAGAATTCTTTAAGAAATGTAAAATTCGTAAATTTGAAAGATAAATTGCTGGATGAGCACAGTCTCAGTTGCAATTAATAAAGGGGGAAAAATTGCAACAATACTGCCCAAGATCATTTTTAGAAATTTTAAGCGGGAATGACGTTTCTTCAAAAAAAAACCTGGTTTTTATAGATGAACAATTTTTAACACAAGGTTTCGTGCATGCAGACTAAATGTTTGTAGTTTCTTTACAGCTCAGACGGACTCTGACTGATCAAGGTAAAACTTCAAACATAAAATTTTCCACAAATTGAAAGATCCCTGTTATCGTTGACCGAAACCGGTTACCGGAAGTGGCAGATTCATAGGAGCTTTTTCGTTTATTAAAAATATTTTGGAGACTAAAGATTTTTATTTTAATTTGGAAAATAACTCAAATTTGAGCGGGAATGATGCTTTTAACAAAAAATAATTTTCAAGGAAATTTTTGCGTCGATACAGTCCAGACGGATTATTAGAAATGTGGTGAACACCTATGTACTGGAAGTGAAAGCTTTCGTAGGAGCTTTTTGAATTTTTGCAGTATAGATTAAATTTTCATCAATTATTGACTGAAAATAATGGTTTTTTAAATCAAGGGTGGTGTATTCGAAATCTATGTACATTTGTCGTAAAATAAAGTCGAGTGTTGGTCACATCAATTACACCCCTACGATAACATTTTCCATCTTATGCACAGTTAAAATTTTGGAATTTCGCTGGAACGCCGGAAAGCATAGGAATATCAACTTTATCATACTTGACTTTATATAAAATGGTTTCTGCATGGTGTAATTAAGTAGTGCACTGTTTAACTTAGATTTTGGTGATAGATATTCAACATTGAACTCAATAATTTGCGGATGCTCTCCGCCTGTTTTCAGTATAGTTGTCTCCATTTTGATAAATTTGTCGAGCAAATCTTTTGAATAGAAAATTTTGGAATTAATCTCGTTCACCGACATGCCAAACTTAAACTTTTAATACGACTACTAATAAGCCACTTAACCCGTTAAACCAGGTTTACTCGTATGTAGTTAGTTGCAGTTTTCCACATAATATACACAATTTTCCATACATTAGTAAATGCTCCTAAACACATAAAATGTAAATGCGAAAGTTTTTCATTTTCCAAAAAATACCATAAAGTATATTTCGAGTAAAAACTAAAAATGTAAATTAGTTAAGCACAAAAATAAATCAAAACTATTTTCCAAAAAACTATAAAGTTTTTCGCCAGAAGAGAGATTTCATTTTATTTTCCCGATATTTTATATAAAGACGGATTTTTATTCGGTTAGTTTAGTTTTCGAAAAATTTATATACTTCATGTCATCCATAAAGCATTTCACCCGGCATTAAAAAATGTTATCTCAATTTTCTTTCGATTTGGAATTTCATTCATTTTCAATTATCTCTCAAAATCAAAACTAGCTAGGCTACGTAATAATAATATACTAATAGAGAATTAGGCTTAAATGCCTATACATAAATAGTATTAGATGTAGGGGAAGCGGGGACGAGTACATATATACGAATACAAAGCGTTAGAAAGATACGCAGATACATTTTCATCTAAACTGTAAATCAAAGAATAACTTGACTTAGGCGGATTTTTTCTGTATTTCAAAGTGATTTATCTTAAACATTTTATTGTTATCACGAAAATCCTTAAAATAGCTACGATTTTCATTTTCTACTTTCTCCACAAATTTATATTTTGTATTTATGTGTGCTTTCCAAAAAATTGTCTTGGTTGTGATATTCCTTATTTCGATTTCTTTGTATCCGTGCATTATCATATACATTCCTATTTTAATGTCCCTTAACTTACAGCGTCGTACACTTATACGGGATTGAAAGTATTTTTTGTTGTGCTTCTATATTTCATTCAGAATGGGTGTGAGAACATATTTATATACTTTATCCTGAACAAAGCGGAAGGCGAGTTGATTCATAAAAAAAAAGGATTCAAGTCAATAAAATTGAAGAATTTATATTATCAATTTATTTTCTGGTTAAGATTGGTATGATACTTTTGTTGTATTCTTGTATTTCTGTGTGTATATCTTAAAGGTTGAATGATGGATGATGCTATTTCAATAATGTTGATTTGATTGTATAGAGGAGACTACGGATATACAAAATATTTTCCACATACAAAATAGATTTATAGAAAATTAAATATCCTTAATCTTATTTTGTGAGCGGGGTAAAGCATTTAACCTAACATAAATCACATCCCATATGGATATTAATATTATCGCTCATTTTATCTCAGTCTCGTTTTGCCCATAACAATACCACATTTGGGTAATTTGTCGTAATTTGTGATTCAATGAATAAGACATTTGATGTACTCCATTCATTCAAAACTGAAAAGGCTTTTTTCTTATAATAAACGAAATAATTTAAAAAAATTGTGGTGAATGCGTTTATAAATTCATAATGGGCGTTATTAACTAGACACTTTTAATATTTCTCAGCACCATAAAGAAACCAGTTAAAAATGTATTCGACAAGCAGAAGCTAACGCACGATAAGAAAGATCAATCCCGAGCTCGATAGTTATTTTAACTGTAAATAAATACATTGGCATGATTAGGTTGAATCCAAAATACTTTTCGAAGTATTTTAGTTTCAAACACGAAACCAAAGGATAGCCGCCCGCAAAACAATTATGAACGAGAGCAACCCGAAATTAACGAGCTCCAAAATCAATCTCTTCCAAACACATTTAACAGAAAGAATTAGTTTGCAGAACCCGATACAGGGACTAGCCCAAATAGAAGACGAACTAGATAAACTCATCCATAATATCCAAAGTGCTGCGTGGGAAAGCACTCCTAATAATAGTAAGGAAATGAAGCGTAATGCTAGCTATCCAGAGGAAATGAGAGAACTTCTTAAAAATAAAAGAAAGAAATTAATTAAGCTAGCTTAAGCTAGCAGAACACTACAAGATAGTATGAATAATTATAGGATAATAATAAGCCAATTAAATACTCTATTAAACAATTTTGGGCTCCACCCCTTCCAACTAAAACGATTGGTTCTGCTAACTTTAGAAAAAGTAAGCAGAACCAAAAACAAAAAATGTTTTAAAAACAATTGGAAAATTAAAGGTTAATTTTAGGCTAATTAACGCCCTATTTAAATTTTTTTATTCTGCTCATTCTATAAAAAGTATAAGGCTTTATCGCTGCAAAGCTAGCACAACCCAAATCGAAAATCGGACCAAAACCGAAATTAGAACCCAAAACAAGATCAATTGACATACAAATAATTTTTGGCTCATTATGGTCTATTTAAATGTCCCATTAAACATTTTGGGTTCTACTCCTTTTTGGTCAAACTTCAGGTCATTTAATCTATAGCTAGCAGAATCCAAATCAAAAATCGGACCAAAACCCAAAATAGAATCCAAAACAAGATCAATTAGCAAACAAATAATTTTAGCCTCATTATGGTCTATTCAAATGTCAGATTAAAAAATTATGGGCTCCATTCGTTCTTGACTAAACTTCAGGTCATTTAATTTAAAGCTAACAGATGTTTGATCTAAAAGGAGTAGAGCCCAAAATGTTTTTTTTTGGGGGGGTGGGACATTTAATCAGACCATAATGAGCCAACAATTATTCGTTTGTTAATTGATCGTGTTTTGGTTTCTAATTTCGGTTTTGGTCCAATTTTCGATTTGGGTTCTGCAAGCTTTAGATTAAATGACCTGAAGTTTGGTCAAAAATGGTAGAGCCCAAAATTTTTAATGCAGCATTTAATTAGACCATAATGAGCCTAAACTTATTTGTTTGTTAATTAATCCTGTTTTGGGTTCTAATTTCGGTTTCGGTTCGATTTTCGAATTGGGCTGTGCTAGCTTTGAGGTGATAAAGCCTTATGATTTTTCTATAATGAGCAGAATAAAAAAAATTTAATTTGGGTATTTAATTAGCCTAAAATTAACCTTTAATTTTCCAATTGTTTTTAAATCATTTTTTGTTTTGGGTTCTGCAAAGTTTTTCTAAAGTTAGCAGAACCCATCGTTTTAGTTGGAAGGGGTGGAGCCCAAAATTTTTTAATAGAGCATTTAATTAGCCTATTATTAGCCTACAATTATTCATACTATCTTGTAACGTTCTGCTGTATGGGTTCTGCTAGCTTAAGGGACGTAAAATAAGAGGGTATTTAACCATTTGTGCAACAAATTAAAATACCCAATAAAAGACATTAAAAATCAGTCAGGTAATAAATACCTCAGCACTCTATCTGGGCAAAAAGATACTGATTATTCATTATGCAAAGCAACTAAGTATCTTAAAAGACCTAAACTTCAGATTCCTCCAATTAAAAATAAAGAAAATTGGGCTCGAAATGCTAAACAAAACAAAAAGCAGATTTGTTTGCAAATCACTTTGAAGAAACATTCCAACCTTACCCCAAACAAACGGAAGAGGAAAATATCACTCCGATAAATACACAGGATTAAATGAAAATTACACCTAGTGTAACATTGAAAAACTAAAACGGGATATCAATAATAATATGAATGCGTATAAGGCTCCAGGATATGATCTTATAACGGGTCAGATAATAAAAGTGTTACTGCAGCATTTCGACTAAGATATGTATCAAGACGTAGGTAATTATGATACTTCAGCTGAACGAACCTCCGAACGAAGGCCAATTTCTCTGCTACCAACATTATCGAAACTATTTGAAAAGGTTCTTCCTAAAAGACTAAAACCAATTATTGAAGAAAGGAATCTTAACCCTCCACATCAGTTTGGATTTAGGGAAAAACATTCTACGATAGAACAAGTACATCGAATTACTGATGTGATCGAGAAATCACTAGAAAGCAAACAAATTTGCTCAACTATATTTCTTCGTGTAGCCAAGCATTCGACAAAATATGGCACAGGGGGTTACAATTCAAACTTCATCGAGATCTTCCGGAGCAACTTTGTCAAATTCTAAAATCTTACATATCAGAGAGGCACTTACGAGTGAAGTATGAGAATGAATAATCCCGCAACTAAAAATGATAACAGCAGGCATACCACAACGGAGTGTTCTTGAGCCAATCCTTTATACTCCTATATACTAGAGATATACCAATTACAGAAGCAACTGTGGCCGATGACACGGTAATACTTGCAACAGCAAAGAACATCAATGACTCCACTAGTAAACTACAGAAGGCTACTAAACTGATATGTAATTGGACAAAAAAATGGCGAATTAAATTAAATGAAGCAAAATCAATCCAAGTGAACTTTACAAATCTAAAAGTTAATCATTTACCAATAAAGATAAACTCGATAGCAGTACCGCATACACACACTGTTAAATTTCTCGGCATGACTTTAGATGCTAAACTTAGATAGAAGGAACACATAAAAAAAAAGAAGAACTAATCATAAAATTTAAAAAATGCAACGGCTCTTAGGGAGACAATCTGAACTAGTGATCCATAACAAACTGATGTTATACAAACAAATCCTGATACCTGTATGGACACATGGTAGCCAACTCTGGGGTTGTGCCAAGTAGACAAATATGAAAATCATACAAACAGTAATGCAGTTGTTAATGCACCGTGGAACATTGTAAACGACAACCTCCATCGAGATCTAAAGATCGAGCTTGTCGCACCAGCATGAAAACACACCAACAAGAAGACTGCAAAGAACCAAACGCCTGGACTTATCGCGATCAGGAGGTCAGCAAGGGATAATCACTTGATTACGCCGACTAATCAAATACTTTATTATGCAATGTAAATTACTAAATGGGTACAAGACTCAGTCGTAATATGAATAAATAAATAAAAAAAAATAAAAAAAAAATCCACTAGTAACCAACCAGTTTCATAAATTTTCCCCAAATTTTCCTTGTAGTCTCAGTATGACCTAACCTATTAGAAAGATAACCAAAAGTATTTTTTACTAGTGGAAGTTTCTGATATATTGGTCGTAAACTGAAGGAGTCCGAAAGGATTGGTTATGAAATGGTCAAGTTTAGTCCAGCATGAACAGATCTTAAAATTTTGTCCAAAACTTACTTTAAAATCACTGGTCAATACTACTATCCAAATTTCATCGTAATTCTTTAAGAAATGGCGGAAAGACCGAATATTGTTAAATTTCAATATTTTCAATATTCAACACTTTTAATATTTTAGCTTTTATGATGGTGATGCCACTTGCGGCGAGTAGCGTAATCTGTTTTTTCGCTGTCAAATTTCCGCTTCCGATCTTATACATCATTTTGATGTGGTTAAAATGGTGAAATGGTGAAATTTTGTCGATAAAACCGTTCATCCTTCGATTATGCCAGATAAACAACAATCAGACTATTCCAATTTGACGGCTCATGACCATAGACAGATTTTGATTATAGTTTTGGGATGGGTCTGATGAGGTTATAGGGATGGAATGTCATATCTATTTTGTGCAGCCTAAAATTGTCGATAAAGAAGTTTAATTATTATCAAGCACTCAACGGTTTATAACTGTCGTTAAAATGGTTTGCAACTCGAGATTATGCCAAACTTTAGGTTATGGGCGGGACTGGTGAAGTGATAGGGATGAAATTGTGTTTTTCCCATTCAATTATTCGTCGTTCGATAAAATCGATCATTATTCGAGATTTTGCCAGATAAATTTTGCCAATTCGATAGCCCATGACCGCATATATATATTTTGATTAAAGGTCTGGAATGGGTCTGATGAGGATATAGGGGAGAAATTTTGATTTCTTAAATGCTTTTTTGATAAAAACGTTCGTTACTCGAGATTTTGCCAGATAGACACATGTTTGAGTATGACAATTTCACGACCCAAGCGCATAGGTAGATTTTGATTATAGGTTTAGGGTAGTCTGATGAGTTGATAGTGGTGAAACTTTGATTTTTCCCAAGTTTTGTCAAAAAAACGTCCATCATTCGCTACTGTGCCATGTAGACACCAATTTGACTATGTCAATTCAATGGCCCAAGGCCATAGGCACATTTTGATTATAGGTTTGGGTCGGGTATGATGCCATTATGATAGTGAAATTTTGATGTTCTCCTTCTACTGTTGATAAAATCAACCCCCAAAATCAAGCCCATCATTCAAAATTTTTATTGATAGTCACCAATCGGAATATGCCTAATGTCGAATGACGAACGGTTCAGAACTTCATTCTTTTAACCTCACCTATAATCAAAATAATGGTCTTGGGCCATCAAATTGGCATAGACTGATTGGTGTCTAACAAATTTATCGCCAGTAAAAGGGCAACATTCAAATTTCACTACGATAAATCTCATCGGAGCCAGCCCGAACTATTAATCAAAATCTCCAAATGTTCATGGGTAACGAACTAGCATAGTCAGATTTCATCGAAACTATTTCATCGAAAAAACAAAGAGAAAACAAAAGATAAATCAGACCACCCCAAACCTCTAATCAAAATCTATACCTATGGTCAAGGGCTATCAAATTGGTATAGTCAAATTGGTGTCTATTTGGAAAAGGTTCGAATGACGAACGATTTTATCAAACAAAATTGAGGAAAATCAAAATTGCAGCCAACGGGCCATCAAATTTTCATAGTCAGATCGCTGTCTTTCTCGCAAAATTCCGAACGAGGAACGTTTGCATCTACAGAACATGAGAGAGAAATCAAAATTTTACCCTTATAACCTCATACCACACCCACCCAAAACCTGTAACCAAAATATTCCTACGGTCGCGAGCCATCGAATAGGCTAAAGTCAGTGTGATCTCTGTTGTTGTTCTCTGAATGTACCACCTAAATCTAAATATAATCTCATTTACACTTGAGTAAAGCGAGTTTCGATCACATCACTCACTTAATCTATTGATGTCTTCTTTCGTATCTAGGCAGCATTTCATTAACATGAGCACGTTTGAGTTTTTGATTATCTCGGTTATTCGATCTATGAAAACATTAAATATCCAAGGCGCGAGTGCTGGAGTGCTTTTTGATGACCGATGGCGTCAAATGCTTTACTGAAATTCGTGTACGCTACATCAACTTGATGTTTTTCTATCTCGTTTAGTATTTTACCGGAAAATTCAACCAGAGTAGTTGATGTGGATCGGCCACGCATACATCTATTCTGGTTTATTGACATATGACGTGCAATTGTGAATCTAAAATTGTTGCATAATACTAATTCAAACAACTTAAGAATTGATGATGAGGTTGATATTCCTCTGTAGCATGTAACGTCATCTCGTTTAACCGATTTAAAAATTGGTGAAATTTTTGAAATTTTCCATTTTTCGGGAATCACGCCGGTACTTAAGGAGTGGTTGAATAGGTATAATGGAATTGCTAAACTGTCAGCATTCAGAATAGAAGGGGGTATATTGTAAGACTACATCCGTCTCCAATGCGCCTATAAGACTCTAAATCATCAAATACAAAAAAATGCCAATATACTTGTTCGGACTACAAACCTGAAGGCAGCTACGATTACAAACATCAGCTGAACTTAAATTGCATAACTCTGCTTCAATGTGTGTGCCAATCAGCCATTCAGAGAATTTTTCCCAGTAGAACATTTGCAGAGAGCGTTGTCGAAAGTAATTTTCGCCTATTAGCCAGACGTGGGAAGGAAGAGCATGTTCTTAGTCCCAATCAGTTCTTTTCTTTATTAACAATAACACTTGTTTCAGAATATTTTCAATTCTATCAATGTAAGATTGATAAAAAGGACACCCTATATTGGTACTGTATATTCCAGCTGAGATCTGATATATCTGAAGTGTAAGATGAATAAAGTGTCCTGACCGTTTAAATCCATCTTCTGCTAGAACCAAACATAGAATTCGCCTGGTCAATAATTAGATCAGTGTGTTTGCTAAAGGATTTATTTCCAACACACGCCACATCCAAATCTTTTGCCACACTTACTCTTTTGATTTGTATGCCATTGATCATATATTTATAGTCACTAATTACTGGAATATCCATAAACCCTCATGCGAGCCTTGTGGAACACCAGAGGAGGTTTTTATTGTATTTGGTTTTTGTTCTCCAATTTCAATATATTGCAATCTATCCGAAAGTGTGTGACGTTATCCCAGTATTTCATCCCAGAAAAATAAAAAAAATCATCAGGCAATACTAGTTATATCCCATACCAGGATTTTTAAATTCATCCTAGAAAATTTTAAAATTACACAAAAAAAGATAATCTAAAGTGTTTATTCTTGAAATGTCTATGATAAAATGATAAGAAGACAAGCCTTATGTCGAGATTGGTGCAATAGAACCATTCAGTTTATGTATGAATTATTGATAATTAATGGTTCCCGGGAACCTAAAATGTCGCCACCGATCTCTTCTGATTTCGAAACAAGATGATGACTTCTATCTAAAAACATTCACAAGACCAACCGTATATTGAAATTGGCGCAATAGGCCCATATATGAATGGATGGATTTATGTATGGATTATTGATTTAAATTAATGGTTCCCGGGAACCACGAGTGTCGGGACCGATCTCTTCTGATTTCAACACGGCATCATGTTCGCCATCTAAAATAAAATTCACATGACGATCCGTATGTTGAGGTTGGCGCTAAAGCATCCTGGGATGGCCTATTTTAAATAAAATATACATTTTAGATTATAACGGATGGTTCCTTGGAACCTAAAGTGTCGTAACCGATCTCATTTGATATCGATTGGATATAATGGATACTATCTACAAATAAAATTCCAAGACCATCCGTATATTAGGATTGGCGCTATGGGGTCATATGTGCAAATGGCCGAACCGTCTCAACATAGGGTTAACCTTTAGATTTTTTTTCCTGGGAACCATTAATTAAAATCAATAATTCATACATAAGCTGAATGGATCTAGTGCACCAATCTCGACATAATGCTTGTCTTCTTATCATTTTATCATAGATATTTCAAAAATAAACACTTTAGATTATCTTTTTTTGTGTAATTTTAAAATTTTCTAGGATGAATTTAAAAAACCTGGGATGGGGTATAACTAGTATTGCCTGAGAAACCTTTTTTATTTTTCTGGGATGAAATACTGGGATAACTTCACACACTTTCTGTCCGACAGGGATGAGAATGAAAACCGGTTGCCAAAATACATGGAAAAGCCAAAGGACTTCAGACTGGCCAACGCTTTGATAGGACAGATGGAGTCAAATGCTTTACTAAAGTCCGTATAAACTGTGTTCACTTGTTGATGTCTTGCTTAATCAAGAGCTGATTTAATCTTCTTCATTTTTTGAAAAGGCTTGCATTTACCTTTTTTTTAATCACTAGGCGATCATCATACCAAAGTGGATTATTGTTTTATTGCATTTTGATAGCGGAACAGATCTTTCAAGTCTGTAAAAAACATTTTGCATACCGTTCGCAACCAGAGTGAGGGGGAATATTTTTCTATCACACGCGAAATTATGAAATTACAATAACTTTGAAATAAACGCTACAATTGTTTGCTATATTTCATTGAAGGTGACCACACGTTAAACCCTACTGAAATAACTGGCTGCTTTAGTATTAATGGAACATGACTATACGGTTCGCCCAATAACCATGCATTACCGATATTATCGTAATACAAGCGCACGAAACATAACACGGTTGTGTGTATATCAAGCTTTACCAGGTTATGGTTTAACTAATGTGTTAATCAGTGTTAAAAACTACTTCGTGCGCCCGACCACCTGAATAAATCAAAAAACAGTAAAAGGGTAGCCATTCCCAAGTGCTTAATCACTTGCATGGTCCAGTGCTGCAAGTCGAAATGGCCCGAATTATAGTTCTAAAGGTTCAGGCCAAAGAATCAATGTAACCAAAGTGCTGTTTAAAAGTTACAGGTACTGGCGTCTGTAGTGCCAAGCGACAACTACTACTTCATCTGGTCTTGTTTTAAAATCGAATGCCAGTAGTTGGTTCTATGGCTCGTGTAAACCAGAAAAAAGTACACTACATGATGTATTAATCAAGAAGAATTTCACCTAACTTCACGTAATTTGAAAATCACGCAATTTGAATTTTTCAGACAGAACCTAAATGCAAAACCTAAATGCAAAAAATTTTAAACTAAAAATCATTTTTCGCACTATTTGATGTGATCGTAAATTCTGCATCACACTGCAATAATGCATTCAATCGAAAATTGTACTTATCATGTTGGCCAACCGCCAATCATTTTGCCAAATAAAAAAAAAAATATTTATAACTATTAATTAAGATAAACCTGTTGGGGTTAAGAAGGTTCAAATTAGAACATACAAAAAATTCTCGCCATCTGTTATGCAAGATTGAACAAAGTCTTTAAGAATTTTATTTAAAGAATTTGACATCTAAACATATAACAGAACCTACGTCCAATATTTTTTGCTATGCTCAATCAAATTCATATAATGTTTACGAAGGTTAAAGTCAATAAATTTCTTCTAGTCACTCTGAATTTGCATATTTACCTATTGATAGATGGTACAAGTACAAACAATATCTTTGAATTATTATATAACACCACCTTCAAGATTTCGATCAATATTTATCAATAACAAGATTGAAGTTAAAAAAAAATAAAAGAAACAAGAAATAGATCAATGAACTGTTATTTGTTATTTTTTGTTGTTGTATTTCGTGTACTAGAAGATTTATTGTCGAGTATATAAGACATTTGAAATCCTAAGGTAAGTATTAGTTGTAAATTTGAAGTTCTGAAATAAATACCGTTAAATTCTAAAAGATCATAATGAAAGTTTTGCTGGTATTGAGTGTAGTAGTGTTCGTTACCGTAGCCGCTCATGTAGTAAGTATTCGAATATTATCGCAAAATTTGTCGACAAATCAATTTATAAAATAATTTATTTTACGCGTAGGCGAACCTCACGGAAGAACAACTTGCTAAAATAAAAGTTATCAAAGATCAATGTATCCCCGAAACTGGTGTCACTTCGGACATATACGATAAAATAATTGCCGGTGATTTTTCCAATACAGAGAAAAGTACGAAATGTTTCGTAAAATGTTTCTACCAGAAAGCTGGTTTCTTCGATAAAGATGATAATCTAGACGTCGAGGTTACGATTGCAAAAATCTCCGCAGATTATGGCGCAGAAAATGTAAGTCGTTTATCGTCATATTTTATCTAATATTATATGAGTCTAATTTTTTTTAAATCGTTTAGGCCGAAAAATGGATTACACCGTGCAAGGATATTCAGAATGAGGATCCATGTGATAAAGCCTTCGAAGTTGCTCAGTGCTTCTATAAGGCGAAAAATCCAAGTCCAAAATAATATGGGAGTGACATTTTTTTGAAGTGTTTTACTATAATATGTCATATTGACCCTTCCAACAATTATGTTTGATTTCAAATAAAATGTTTTGAGATATATGATTTTATAAAACTTCCTGTTTGTTATTTTTTAAATATTTGCTAGAACGACACAGTTGAAGTTTTGTAACGAATTCCGATTTGGCTTCATTGAGCCGATTTATAATTGAAATTAGTGCCGTTCATTAAGTTAAGAATTGAATTGTTGTAGCCTGCGTCTAAAAAGCTACTTGAATTACCATGGTCTAGTAGATAATACTCGAACGTTTTCAGCAGTCTTTTCCTCATTTCCTTTCTGATTAAAAAGGTTGAAGTTTCACCAAATACAATTATAAATTTATCCAGATGATTAAACAAATTCTGATAATTTTTGTGCCTAAATGCCTAAATTACTCGCAGAAAATTGTAGAAATTGGTCAAAGTCCACATATGTTGCGTAATGTAGATGGCCTATGTTAGATATCGTCTTCAACATCCATTTTCTGCGTTGGCCCGGGGTTTTCACCTTTTCCTTACGCTATGTTCCCACATAATTCATCGTTTCTCAGTGCTTGGTATTCTCCTGTATTCATTTGTGTAGAATAGCTGTATTTCGAATGCTACTACTCGTAGATTGCGAATCAGGACCCTCCGTGTCTGCGAACACCATTTGTATACTCTTCAACGAGTTGGTAAATTGATTCAATTCCACATTGCATCAAATTCGAATTCTATAGTTTGGAAAGAGATTACATTCGCAACCAACTGCCCCTCGAATTAAATTTATTCCTTGAAGATTAATCTCGCCTCTAACATGACTCCTAAATATTTGATCCAATGCGCTTTGATAATGTCGTGCTACCATTTACATTTATAGCCATTAATTTTTGTTGTTGCGTATCTTATGTGAATCAAGTCTGAGTGGTCTCGAAAGTCTTGTTAACTTACTCAATTGCTTTATCAGTTTCTAACAATGAAAACAGTAGTATCGTTTTCAAATTTAATAATCACAGCTCAATCTTTCAGAGCGCAAATCACCAATTATTATAATGCAGTTTTGCAGAGATTTTTCGTACCACATTTCTAGAGCTTTCCTTTATTACTGTGCCATTTCTGCCACTAATCTGTTTTTCTAAATGCATGTTGGTGTGATGGAAATCAATTATATGGCGCATATTTCAGGTTACGGTCGCTAGTAAATTATTTGAGCACTGCACTGCAGTGTCCGTCTTACAGAGAGGATGGCATGCGAATGATTCGTCAGCAAGCTTATTTTCGTAGGGCAAAAGAACCACCCAATAAATTTTACATTGATCAGGAAAAACCATTTCTTAAAATGGAAATTATAACTGTAAGATCCGCAAAATTGTTTACAAGCTGTTTGATTGCTCTATTTTAAGGAATATATTTACATTATTATGAGATGCTTTATTGTTGCCAGACGTGGCACAACATGAAATTGAATACTTCATCTTCTGATATGGGTGATCTTAAAGACGTTTAATATTTTTGATGGATTAAAGCATATTGCATTTCTACGCCAAGTTTTGTATTTGAATTGTCAATCAAAAAATGATTCACTAACCTTAGCAGTTAGCACCAATGTATTTTCTGCTTTCCCGATTGCATTGATTGTGGATGTGGCTCTTGTTATCGTTCCACAAGTAAGTAATTTTCTTCCAGAAATAACATTGTTGTCGCTTTACGAAAAACTGAAAGTGCGGGACGCTCCCACACTTATTAGTGTTTTTTTAGATAAACAAACAGTTTCCGAAACACTAGATCGCAACCCCAAATAGCTTTCAAGTGCAGCAGAGTTTCTGCTCTGTGTAGCTGCTTCTTTAAAATTTTCTCAAAATGGTTTAATGTAGTTATCAGCACGAAGGATTTATCACTGATCTCTAGCACTATATGATACGATATGATATGATAGAGACGACCCTACGTACGTTATCCTGCGAATGCGAATAATATTTCAGCATCATGCGGGCCCAGGCCCTGCCTGCATCCTTAACAGATAAGGTTAATTAGGAAAGGATGCTAGTCACAGAAACAACTAGGGTGAACCTCATCAAAGTCATTTTCTAACTACTTAAATATATTAAAATTTTAGTCGCAATTATATTCACACTCTAGATTAGATTTTGATAGTTTATTAATTTGGGTTAGTTGTGGTTGAGGTAAAGAATACCAATATTCATCATATTTATTCGGCATCAGTCATAATAGACTGGTTAGGTTATTTAATTCACATCTACGAGTCATCTCATCATATACTGCTTGTAACCTTAGTTTTCCCTAACTTCCCATCCAACACCAGCTAACCGAGGGAGTTCACGTTCGTAATGACTCGGCAGTAATTAAATAGACCCCCCCCCCTGATCAAGAATGTTGCAATCACAATCTTCCCTGAACTTCCGGTATGTTCTAAATTTTTTTTTTTAATAAAAATAAAAATAATTTGAATTATATTTGCCGACGACGTTATTGTTTTAAGTCAGGACTTTCGAAAAAATTACAATTTATAGAATTGTTTAAAGTAAGGAACGAAAGATTATTAAAATTTTAAAATAACTATAAATAAAAACAATCCATTATTTGATTGATTGATTGATCAGAATGCACGCCGGGCCCACAGTACAACCCCCTACACACAACAAGATGAAGAGACAGAAAAGGTCACTAGACATAATAGACTCGACCCGATCACAGACACCCAAACAGCTAGTAAAGTACAAGACGGCACAAAAACTCCACCCTTTGGATACAAACAATCAGCAATCAAGATCCTAAAACAAAATTTTAATTGCGAATTTCCTGAAACAAAACCTCACTACTATGAGTGACCAACCATTTCCTCCACCCAACTCGAGAAAATAATATTATTATAATTATAATCTAATTACTCATACCATGCAAAATTAAATCTAGTTCTTACAAGCCTAATTTATAATTAATTTAATTTAACATAAATAATTTATTATTCAGAAGCTGAATAATTGGATAGAGGAATAATACTAAAATTAGTTAATCTCTGAAATAAAAATACGGCAAGTAGAAGACAAATAAAAAAATACGGTTTGTGTGCATGCAGGCCCAAGCAACGTAGACACGAAAAAACACCCACACACAAATGCCATGGAAATTATCTTTTGTTAAGATCTTCCCCGACCCTACACATCCACATCCTGCATATGCGGAGGAGAAACAAACCCCCAGTCACCCGAGCATAAATCCAATCCCCTGCCCTCAATCCCGATGAATCCAATAAGAAAGAACATCGGTAGAAATTATCTAACCACCAAAAACATTGAGAATGAGGTCTTTTTAATTGATAAAATTGCAAATAGAGAGACCTCTTGCTCAGAAATGTTGTATTACTTTTAATATGGTTCTAGGGCTTCACCCCTTAGATTTGTAAATATAAGGGGGTATATATTTTAATAACTAAAATAAAGTACAATGATTCTTATAAACTTGTGACATTAAGAACTCAGATTTTTTACTTCCAAATCTAACGCTGCTGTTAGTTTCGATATCTTGCGTTGGAATTTATTCCCCTCTCCACCGCATAGAGCAAGTGATTCTGATGGGGTTTTCATAGTTTTATTATACATTCCAATTTCCAATGGATCAATTGCTAGAGAACTAATTAATTCCTACGTGATCAAAAAATTCGTTAAATTGGTGAAAATATGGTTCTAAACTACGGCATTTTAACCAATTCTGGTGGGCTAATGGTCGGTAGGTATGATATAGGATAGTCGCCCGGAGTAATTGTCAGTCAGGAATCGCGGAAGGAAGAGGGTGTAGACCAGTGGTGAAATTCTAGATAAGTTGAATTGTTGAATGATTTCTGAAAAAAAAACTGGAACGAATTTTTAAACGCCTTTCCAACATCCTCGTAAATAGGCTTTCCATATTTTAATAAAAGGTTTACCAATTCTATTACGACCAAAACTTTATAGTTTAAACAAAGTGAAAAATAGTACATAAAACACGTCAATAATAACATTTCCGGTTTTCGTTTCATTCAATATACAAAATAATGTCATAATCGATTTAAAACTAGCCCATTCTAAACAGCATAATCATGGTCGTTTAAGAAAGTTTCCAATTTTATTTTCAATGTGATATTATTATCATATCAAAGCTTTGTAAAGAAATTACTTTAAAATACTATTTCTATCCTATATGTTGGTAGAATCAAAATTAATTAAGAAATGCCAAGTTGGTCATATATTTAGTTTGTGGCCTCAGTTTAATAAAATTTAGAATTTCATCTGAAAACCAGCTTTAAAAGCCAATTTTCATTTATCAATTATTATAGTATGAAATATGTAATACATAGGGTGGGCCCTCTCTTGGTATTTTTTTTAAACAATGATTTTTAGTACTTAAAATTTTCTGTTATAAAAATTTCTTTGACATATTAAAAGTCAAAAATATGCCATTTATCATCAAGGAGACGCTAACAACACAATAACGCATTTTGATTGTCCAAATTTATTATGAAAATAATCGTTCAAAAACAACAAGATTTCGTAAATTACGGGAGAGTTTTGGTCGACTGAAACTGACTGATCCTTACCTTTTATGTCTATTATGAAATACTTCCGCAACTTTCTGATTACTCGGAACGGGCCTTCGTATGGAGGCGTAAGACCTACTCTAACTGAATCGCGACGTACTAGTACATACTCACACGAGTCCAAATCTTTATGTACAAACACATTATTTTGAATCGAAACTCTTGTAGGTTTTGGTTGTAGGTTGGACATTGCTTTTTTTATCTTATCCAAAAACGTTATTGGGTCACTATGTGTGTCTGTATCTGATTGTATTAACATTTGGTGTGGCACTAATGGTGTTTGACCATACACCAGGTCCGCTGGTGTACACCCTAAATCTGGTTTAACTGACGTACGAATACCTAATAATATAAATGGCAATTCATCTGACCAATCGATTGCGTTTCCACGAGCTATTATTGCCGTTTCAATACGCGATGGAACCGCTCTACCATTCCATTTGCCTGTGGATGGTAGGCTGTTGTCCTGATTCTATGGGTACCTAATAAATTATTAAATTCGTTAAACATCCGTTGTAATTTCAATAGGTACACCGAAACGCGAAACGTAATGTTCTATAAAACTTTTTAAAATTGTACTTGTATTCATATCTTTAATCGGAATGGCTTCAGGCCATCTTGTAAATCGGTCGATGATTGTCAATATGTAATAATTACCATTAGATGGTGGCAGAGGTCCAACCAAATCCATGTGTATATGTTGAAAACGTTCTGACACCAATGGAAATCTTCCAATTTCTGATCGAGTATGCCTATTTACCTTTGATTTCTGACACCCCATACATTGTTTAGTCCATAATGATATATCCGTACACATACGTGGCCAGAAATATTTGGTCGTAAGTGACTTTTTTGTAGCTCTTATGCCTGGATGCGATAATCCATGAATCTTGTTAAATACTACTTGACGTAGTGTAAATGGAACATACGGCCTTGGTATATTATCTGATGTTTCACAATGTATTTGTATTTTTGAGTTTTTATCAGTTATCTTTTCTAATCGCATTTTCGATTTGTTTGAATCGGATGATTGGATCAATTGCTTTAGTTCCACATCATCTTCTTGTGCTTTTTTAAATGCTTTTAAGTTCATTCCTGACATCACGATCATTGAAATGTCACAGTCTCGAGACAGTGCGTCTGCAACTACGTTACTAACACCAGTTACATGTTTTATTACTGTACAATATTGGGAAATATAGTCGAGATGACGTATTTCTCTTGGATTTTTGTCGGTTGCTGAACCCAATGCGTTTGTTAAAGGTTTATGGTCAGTATACGTTGTAAATTCTCGACCTTCCAAAAAATGCTTAAAATGCTTTATGCTTTCGTAGATAGCTAACAATTCACGACCAAATGTTGAATAATTTTTCTGACATGGCGACAATTTTTTTGAAAAATATTCCAAAGGCTCACGCTTATCATTTACGATTTGTTCCAGTACGCCACCGATCGCAATATTGGATGCGTCCGTGGTTAGTATAATTTCTGCATCTCCGTTTGGGAATGCTAATAGCGTTGCATCACACAGTGCACGTTTCACCTTTTCAAATGACTCATCACATACTTTCGGCCATGTAAATTCCTCTTTCTTTGGCAATTTTGCTTGATTACATAAATGGTCGTAGATTGGAGCTAAATGTTCAGCTAACCGTTGTATAAATCTATGGTAATAATTCACCATACCAATAAATCGTTGCGTTGATCTGATTGAGGTTGGCTGTGGAAAATCACTTATTGCTTTAATCCGACTACTAGATGGTTTTACACCATATTTATTAATTTCGTGGCTTAAAAAATCCAATTGTTCAACACCTAAAATGCATTTACATGGTTTGATTACTATAGAATTATCAGCAAGGCGTTTAAATAAGATGTTTAAATGCGTTTCGTGTTCTTGATAATTCTTACTTGCAATTAGAATATCATCAATATATACGTAGATGAATTCTAAACCGCGACATACTTTATCCATAAACCTTTGGAATGTTTGGGCCGCATTACGTAAGCCGTATGGCATTCTGGTGAACTCAAACATTCCAAAAGGTGTGGTGATAGCTGTTTTATGAATGTCTTCTTCCGCTATTGGTATATGGTGAAATGCCCTCACTAGATCAATACGTGAAAAAATTGTACAGCCCTTCAAATTGTTCGCAAAGTCGTGTATATGTGGCAACGGATACCGATCTGGTTCCGTAATCACATTCAAACGCCTATAATCGCCGCAGGGGCGCCAATCATCGCAATCTTTTTTAGGCACCAAGTGTAGTGGAGAACATGCTGAGGATTTAGATTGCCTAACCAAACCTAACTGTAACATATAATCAAATTCTGTTTTGGCAATTTTAAATTTATTTGTATCGAGGCGACGCGGTCGACAAAAAGGTAAAGGGCCAGTGGTACAAATGCGATGGACTACATTGTGTTTAATTTTTGAATCATATTTTGGTTCTTCTATTAAGGACGGGAATTGATTTATCAGGTCACCGAACATACCATTTATTTTTGTTATTCTTATCGTTTCAATATCGTGATCAGCTACCGTTGTACCAAATATTTCCATTAAAGTTTTATTATCAATCAGTCGTTTATTTCTTAGGTCAACAGACAATCCGAACTTGATCAAAAAGTCTGCGCCTATAATAGGGCGTGTTACAGATGCTACTTGAAATATATGATTGAAAACGCGTCTGAGCCCTAAGTCTATTTTTAATAATTTAGTACCGTATGTTGCAATTGATGAACCGTTAGCTGCTGTCAAAGATCCAAAAGGTGTTATGTTAATATTTGTACACGATTTATATGGTATAACGGATATGTCCGCGCCTGTATATATTAAAAAATTTAAATTAGTATTTTTGCAGTTTATTACAAGGCGACTAGATATTACACTGATGTTCGCCGCTGTGACATAAGTCGTTACTCGTTTCCCTCACTCTTATTACCATTACTTCTACTACTACCAGGACTTCCCGTACGTTTAAATTCGCATCTACCACCTTTACAACCACGAGCATCTTTACCAAATTTATAATGCGCCCAGCAATAAAACAAATTTTCTTTTGTTAAGTAAAAATCATTACGATCACGATTACTCGAATTAGACCTTGTTCGCGAATTTGATCTCGGTTTGAAATTTGTATTGAAGTTTCTTCTATATTGTTGATTACGATTATAATTGTTATGGCCAAATCTATTCATGTCATTTTGAATTACTGCAATTGATTTTTTTAGTTCTTCAATTGCATTTACAATTGTTTCACTTGCACCATTACCATTACTATACTGATATAACTGATATAAAAGAATCATTCACCAATTAAATTTAAATGCACAAACAAATGTTACAGTACGCTCGGTTATACAAACGGCTTTTTTTTTTTTTTAGCGACACCCTATTTTAAACACCATGAGATTTTCAAATTCGGACCTTTAAATCTTACTAACGAACGAAGTGTTGATCGCACACAGTAAAAATTTCACAAAATAACAGTACAACTTATTGTATATAATGTTGGCGACTACAAAAACTAACGGTATCTAGTAAAATCTCGTTCGAAACAAGTATGAAAAAAAAATCCGTTAATTCTCGCTAATTTTGAAACTTACTTTTCCGTGTTTATATAGTTATATCGTTTATATTTTTATAAATCGTTTTTTTTTTTTTTTCTAAATAAATATGCCAAATATATATATAGAGTAGAAAAATCGCTTACCTATAAAACAGCCTATTGTGATGTAGTTTATTATTTTCTTTAAATTGCAAATTTCCTTATGTTGTTGGTATAATCGTTTGTTGCAGCATGTATCTCGTAAATTTCTATTCGTATATTGTATAAATGTATTTTTCGCCGTTATGTTTTTTCCACGTACGTATTTGTTTGCGCGTGATCCGCTTGCTCCTGCATATATTTAATGTCGTAGCCCCTTTTTTATTTTTGTTTATCACGTCGGGGTCACCATTTGTTGGTGTTCGCTTCTTTTATATTGTCTTTTTCTTTATATTTCGTTTTAAAACAAGTTGTCTATATTTGTAGTTTTTTTTATTTATTTATTGTTAACTTTAATTTACACCTTATTAATTTTATTTAGAAAAAGAACAATATTAGATTTAATGAGCATACTATTTTATTCCTATCTTGACTAGGTGCTCGATTCCAACTAACTTTTTTACAATTTTAATACATACAAAAAAATAAAAAATAATGGTCCGATATTGTCCGATGTACATTATTGTCACATGTGAGTTGCTTTTTATATTCGTTCTTTCTACTCCCTGATAGATGGCATACATTGATAGGTAAAAGGTAAGTTAAAGTTAGTTAGGATTAAAATTAGCAATTATTAAACTGTGGCATCGGAACATTTAGCTGCCAACCAAATCATATTCAACTAATTTTTGTAGTTGCCTTCATGATACCCACTAAATCACTAATTTACCAATTATTGTTTTTATCCGAAAAAAATCTAAATTTGAAAAACCCGAAAATGATTTTTTTGTAGGTGTCACTACAACATGGACGTCCTACTGAGCATGAAATGGCAAAATTATTGCTCGTTTTGAAGAAACTGGTTCAGTGGAAGGTTGTAGACCGTATCGTTCAACCAGTTCGTACTCCTGATGCAGTGGAAACTGTTAGTGAAAGTGTTCGTAACAAGCCAAGCACATCAACTAGGTATTGTTCACAGGAACTAAATATCACGAACCATATTACGACGCATTTTGCATGATGTTCTTCATTTTCATCCATACTAAATTCAACTAACTAAAAAATTGAAGCCGCCAGACCATTAACCATTAACAAAACGTAGACGATTTAGTCGTTTTGTTAATTGGATGCTTGAACGAAATGAAGGTTTTTCATCAAAAATCATCTTTAGCGATTGAGCTCATTTTCATCTTAATGGGTACATCAATAAGCAAAATTGTCGAATTTGGGGAGCGGAGAATCCTCATTTTAGATGGCACCATTGGGTTGTTTTTCTTTGAAAACGAACAGGAAAATGCCCTTACAGTGAACCGGGAACGTTATCGCGACATATTAACTGCTTTTTCGTGTGGCTCAAATTTAATGAATTGCGTGTTAACGACCTTAGGCTTCAAAAAGACGAAGCGACATGCCACGCACGTCGTGCAACAATCCATTTATCGTCAACAAAATTTGCTGACCAAGAAGTCCGGATTTAACACCACTTGAATTTTTTTGTGAGGTTATTTGAAAGGTAAGGTGTATGCTAATCATCCACAAACAATTCAACAACTTAAAAACAACATTCGTGCTGAAATTGAGGTCATTGATCCGCTTTTATTGGAAAAAGCCATCGAAAATGTTGATGTTCGGATGCAGGAATGTAAATGAAGCCGTGGTGGGTATATATGAACGATATTGTTTTTCATACATAAATGGCATAGAAAATGGCATAGAACCACCTTTCCACCTTTTCCGTATTTTGTGTCGTGGAAAAATGGCTTACAAATAAGATTAATAACGAATCTGTCTCGCTGAATGGGTACAACATCTTGAGTTTTTACAGAACTTATAAAAGTGGTGGAGATGTTTGCATTTACTATAAAAAAGCGTTAAACTTAAGGTTATTCATTCGTCCATTTATGGTAAAACTGCAGTTTTGATGGCAGAAATGCTACAATCCATCAACTCCCGTGCTATCCGATTTAGATGAGGACGAATTCCTATCCTCGCATGTTTTAAATTATAATCATTTTATAATTATAATTTATATTATAATTTCTTCTGTTTGCGGTATAAACTGTAATATGCTTGATAAGTCCCATAAATTTCATAATCTTTTAAATGCGAACCATTTAGTTTCAGTTCCGTTCTCACCTATTCATTACCGTACATGGCATGATCAATACATTGTCCCAGAGTCAGATTACTTTAGGGTATTGGCGTCTAGTCAACACGTCAAAGTCAGATCAAAACGTGTTAAACTGGACTACAAGCTTATCCATGACTATAGTCAGTTAGATTCTTAAAAGATAATTAATTACATTTCTGGCATTAACGGAGCTTTCTACATGCGTCTGATAATGTCAATTCCCTGTTAAAATATTTTTATGATTGCCCGCATTATATTCATGACAATTGTGTGCCAACTAAAATATAGTTAATTGCCAATCGGCTGCCCCACGGTTTAATTGTAATATTGCTAATAATATGCTTGTGAGGGATCATGCATAGGCAAAGTACAAAAGAACAGGCGATTTGAGGAACCTAGAATTATATCGTAAAGAACGCAATAGGGTAACTTGCTTGATAAGAACTTCCAAACAAAATTTTTTTTGGAAATAGTAAATTAACCATGAAACGAATTTGGAGCAATTTTAACTATATTTATAACTCAACCAGACTGCTTATCCTCTTATCGAGATTAATTTAATTTGGAAACCTCTGGCCTACTTGAAAATGGAATGCCTTCTAGCTGAGCACATCAGCTAAGTCATCTGTTTGCCAAAGTTATTCAAGGAGTTAAGTGAGATGAAAGAGGCTCTACAGAACATTAGTACGTGGGCTTTTGAGTACCTTTATGATGCTCAATAAAGCTGTTCCTTGCATTTCCACTAAACATTTTGTTTCTCGGAACATTTAAAGCCAGCCATCAGTCAGTAATAAAATTTACCTCAAAAAGATTAATGTTTGAAATACCATTTTTATAAGAGTAAAGCGCGGTAGTAGTTTTATTTAGCCTTTACAAAAGCTTAGGTAACCAACATATTAAACTCTCTAAAATGAGACAAAAGTACTTCGCTGTATCTATTACTAACTATTAGTTAAAGCAAAACATTTAATCTGAACTTTATACTTCCCATAAAAATGGATCGACTCAATATTGTGTGAATTGAAGCTCAATCCACTGCTTTTTGACAAATTGAACAGTGTGCATTGCATCAGTTCGTTTCAAATAGAGCTCTCCGCTCCTCACGGTTACTTACTCGGCGATAAATTTGGATGGTCAAAATGAAATTGTATATTGTGTTTAATGTTAATAAAAAATTTAATGGGTTGCTTTAAAAAAAACTGTTTTATAGAAATGAAGTTGGAATATTTTTTTTATATCTACAGGATATTTATGGATACCGTGAGTGTCTGCAACTGGCAGTTCATCAAATTACCATTAGCAACTCCATACCAAGCTGAGCCTTCGCTGCTAAAACTATGCAGGTGTTTACATACGAATACATTTATGTTACACGTGTCCGCAAGATCGTGTCGTTAAAAATCGTTACCAATTGCTGACTATAATCGTTGCTTTTCAGCCAATGTTGCATATATATTAGTTAGCACTAAAGAGGAAATGAATAAGAAATTCCCTTATTGGGGATAAAGAAAGAAATAAAGAAAGTTGGGGATGAAGAAGAAATAAAGTATTTGGGATATTGATTTTCCTTTTGAAAAGTTGAAGCAAGAAATTGTGAACATACGGGCTATAATCTAATATATAAAAATTGTGTCTGTAATGATTGTACTAGCCTTTCTCAGAAACCAGACATCGCAGAAACCTGAAATTTTCACCATAGATTAGGATTTTAACGGTTTGGGTTTTTGTTTTGGTTTAAACTCGCTAGGTGTCGCTGTTGTCAAAATATAACGGTTTTTCTATTTCTTAGCAACGAAGCATCATAGGAACTTCAGACTTTAACCATAGGTTTGTTTCGTTGCTATTTTGGCTTTTGTGATTTGAACTCGATAGGTGGCGCTGTTTTCAAGATAGTAGGTGGTAGTATAAACAAAAACTTTATGAAAAATATAATTTGAAATTCAAATTTTCTTGGCAAAATTGATTGAGTAGCCAGGATTTCGGATTGCAAATTGCTTTGCCGATTGAGTATCTACCCCTACGATTAAAAATAAAATTTTACAACAATAAAAGAGTACGCGAAAACATTGATCGCAGGACGCTTAAAAGTGCATACATTTTCAATTATTGATTGTTTTACCAACAAAACGAAGTGACGGTTAAAGATAATTCCATTGTATTGTAAAATTAAGTGTTTCTTTCATAAAATGCGACGCTCAAATATTGGTCGCAATACGCGAATAAACCAGGCGATTAGACGATATAGAGAAAATATTAATGCTAACCAACAATTATCAGAATTAAAGACAGCGCAACTTACAACGTAAAATTCAACAAGAAAATATAACCGAAATTCGAAGAGTTACTACTCGAAGAGCAAAGAGAAATGTTCGAACTGCGGCAAGAGCATCGAACGCTCAATACGAGCGGAACAGAAGAGCATTAGTAATTTCTTCATTTCATCGTATTGCCTTTAATTATGAAGCAGACACCGATTATTACGTCCATCCTTATCGGTGAAATGGATGAAGAATGCAATTATTGTCATGCATTAAAATTTAAAAATGAAACTCCTGGGATGTGTTGCTCTTCAAGTAAGTTTTTTTTTTGGACGTTTTTAAACAAAAGCTAAAATCCTTATTAATGGATCTCATTACAACGTATCATGTGTATGAGCAAACGAATTGTTGGACGTATTCGATCGAATGGCAAAAACGAGGAGTTCCTCATGCTAATAGATTAATTTGGCTGACAAATAAAATAAGATCAATCGATATCGACAACGTAATAAGCGCTGAAATTTCTGATCAAGATACGGATCCAGAATTGTTTGAAATTGTTAAATTAAATATGGTTCACCATGTATGTTTAATATTCACCATGATAAACATTCATAGTAAATGTTCCAAAAGTTTTGATGGCTATCCATTATATCGTAGAAGATCCACTGAGAATTCTGGAAAGTCAGTCACGATAAATATTTACAGAAACGAATTTGAAGTTGACAATAGATGGATTGTGCCTTATTCGCCATTTTTATCAAAAACATATAAGGCACACATTAATGTTGAACTATGGTCATCCGTAAAATCCATAAAATATATTTGCAAATATATCAACAAAGGAACTGACACTTTCAATGCACGAAAGAGATCCAACAGTAATTCATCTAGCGGTACATCTTCAAAAAGACTAGAAACCAGACGAAAAAATTGCACAGCGAACAGCTTCTCCACCAAAAACTACTTTAACAGAATTGTTCATTACATGTCAACAACAAAATTCATTTACACGTAACTTGCTGTATTCAGAAATGCCTTCCTACTATACGCGGGATAAAAAATGGAAATTTCGAAAACGAGGTACACCTGTCGATGGATTCCCCCAAGTTGATATAAATCGATTGTATATACTACTGTGGGCAAAAAGTAGTAAGACTTGTTAATTTAAATTTCGCGGGGAAAACCATTCGTCGAAATATTTGTTTTTCTATATTGGTATGACTGTCAGTGACATCTGTGCCAAATGTCACATAAAAATAATCATTAGTGTTCAGTATACGCTTGTCTTTCTGAAGTACAAAAAGTGCATTCGGTGATATTTACAATGAGTGAAATTATTCAACAAAGAAGTTCCATTAAATTTTGTGTGCGGAATCAATTTTGTGGTGACGAAACGTTCAGAATGTTGCAAAGGGCCTTCGGTGAGAATTGTATGACACGGGCAAGTGTTTTTGATTGGTACAAATTGTTCAAAGAGGGTCGAGAACGTGTTGACGACGAACCACGTCTAGGACGGCCATCAACATCAAGTGATGATCAACACGTTAATAAGATCAAGGAATTGGTGCTCGAGAGTCGACGATTAACAGTCAGAGACCTTACTGACATCGTTGAAATATCCGAAGGATCAGTGAAAACGATTGGTTCCAAAATCACTCAATTTTTTGGAAAAACAGCGTCGCGTTGACGTCTGTGAAACAAAATTTTCCGACTACTAGGATGACATGAAACGTATTGTAACTGGCGACGAGTCTTGGATCTAGTCTTACGACCCGGAAACAGACGATCAATCGGCCGAATATCGTGCCAAAGGTGAGCCGAAGCCGAAAAACCACGTCCGGTGCACTCCGAATTCCTTCCGACCGGCCAAACTGTCAACAAGAAATACTATTTGAGTGTTATGCGACGTTTGCGCGAAGCTATTCGTAAAAAGAGGCCGGATTTATGGAACTCTTGGTTTTTGCACCACGATAATGCACCTTCCCATACTGCATTGGTTTTACGTAATTTTTTTGTCAAAAATTCCACCCATATCGTTCCGCAACCACCCATCGTATTCGCCTGATTTAGCTCCGTGTGACTTCTGGCTGTTCAGCAAACTCAAACGACCGCTCCGGGGAAACCGTTTTGAGTCAATTGAAGACATTAAACGTGAATCGCTATGCGCTTTGGAGGCTGTTCCGGAAATTGACTTTAACAACTGTTCCGAAGATTGGAAAAAACTAGATTTGGAGAAATAAATAAAGAAATTATGAACAAAGTCTTACATTTTTTTGCCCACAGTATTACATATCAAAAAACGAGCCGGGCAACTCCGGGTAATATTGGCTAGTTTAAAATAAAACTTTAAAACTTTAAACTTTAATTTTAAAATGTTTGTGTTTATTTATGAATAATAAATACCCTCTATAAGCAACTATTTAACACAACACCGTTGATTTTAGTAAATTTTTAATACACAAAAGATTCCAATTCCATATCTGTACACTACATCCAACCGGGCTTACATAAATACATTTACAACAAATAAGTAATAATAATAAAAAATCATTCATTTATTCAGAAATCCATTCCATTTTCATAATTTTCCTTCTTTTCAAAAAGTTGAACTAGACAAATATCACAAAGAGCGAAGAATAAAGAAGCGGCAGCACCAGCACAAAAAATAAAATCACAAGCATCAGAACCTGGGAAAAAAATGGAAATTTTTTTTTATGCCTTTCGTGAATTGCTTGAATAATTTCTTTTTCAATTTTTATTTTACATTTCGTTGAAATGGAATTGCGTAAACAATTTTTAATTTATTTGAAATGAAAAATTGTTTTTCGTTTTGTTTTATACATTTTTTCCATTTAATAAAAAATATAATATATTTGAATCAGAATCAGAGTACTAACAAGTTTTTGAGTTTTTCATATCAGATATGATGAATTGCTTATTAAAAATTAAGATGGAGGCAGTATAAGGCCAGTGTACTGTACCTCTGGATATTATTTTCCTGAGTGTATACGATTTACAGCTTTTCTCCCTCCTTTTCCACCGGGTGGAAATTCATAACCTTTAATGCATTTGTAATTTTTGCTCTACATATTACCAGAATCGCAACTAGTATTGTATACTACTCCTTGCATACTCTCAGAATAATAATGTATTAAGATGTAAGATCCATATCGTTAGTCATCAAATTATAATTTTTTATCTTTAAAATGTAAATTTAAAATGAAAATAATAAAAAAAAAATGTAATCTTATATCGTATAGAAATTATACCATCTCAGTTCTTGGTGTGTGGTGTTGTTTTGGTTAAACCATTTTTTTTTCCTTTACGAAAAAAGATCCATTTTATACTTCTTACTTTGGTTTCATTTCTTAAAGATATATAATTCAAATGAATATAAGATAACAAACAACAATAACACAATCTTCACCTCAACAATAAGAAAATTTAATTCTCACTTTCATCTTTTGTGTTTTGTTTGTACTACTGCCGCCGCTGCTGTTGAAAACCTAAAGTTTGCGCGCTGTTTTTTTTTTTTTTTTTTTTTTTTGAAACAAAAGGATGGATTCCTGTATACATATTTGTATTGTGTTTGTACACCAGCAGCACCAGCGACTTGGAGCTTTTTCATTTTGTTGTCCTTAATTAATTTTTTTTTGTAGAATTTAATACTTTTTGATAAGGAGATACGCGATACACGAGAGACAGTAGAGTCGAAAAATGTATTTACGCTATTTGTGTATATCCATATCGTATTGTTGCAACCACAATATTAAAAAAAAATTAAATGTGGAAAGTTTTGTTGCACTTTTACCTTTCGTTTATCAAATTGGGTTATCGAAATGTGAATATAATATGTTATCGTCCCCTCAGGTGAGCTGTAAAATTCCAAAATTTTGATATAGATCTAAATACTGCTTCGATCCAAACAATTTTACTATTGCTGGATTCTGTAAACGCGCCGTTTCAGTTAAGAATTAAATGAGTTATCGATTTTCTATGTTTAAATTTAAGCCTCGTCCCGACATAAAAAAAACTTGGTTTTTTCAGAACATACTGCTCAAAAATGAGGATTCCCCGTAAATGTTTAAAACATTTATATGTGTTAGTTAACATAATATTGGGTGTACAACTAAGTTTTTTGGATTTTCTCCGAGATGGTCTAACTTTAGTACTAAATATTCTTTTACAATGACACCTACGGCATTTTAAAGTGTTGACTTTTCTCATTAAAATTTAGTTTGTCATTATTCGTGAAAGCTAAACAACATATTTTTAAACCCGTTTAAACATGTCGAATTTCATACCAACAAAACATCATTTGCGGGAAGCATTAGTTGGGCCAACGAATAGTTCCTGACTTCTATGGAATATGTCCCTCTTCCTAGATGTAGAAAATTTAAAAAAAAAATCGTACGTGCTTCTTAAACATTCAACTATCAAACGATGTCCACCACACAAAAAAATGATGATCCTAATGCTGCACCAGCACTTGTAGCACAATCCAATGAAAATGGTTCTAGAATTTTTTACAAATTAATTACAAATTTGTTACACAGTTAGAAAGTTTTTTACAAGTCCCGTTATCCTGCAATTTTGTGTGGGCTGGCATTAGACAAAGCTACACCACACTTTTCGTATTTTTGTTAATATTTATTGTATCGTGCTGGGGGTGGTACTGGAATTTTTTACAAATTAATTACAACACATTGGCATAGCTCAACCACCAAAAATTACCCCTAAGGGTGTAATTTAAAAAAAATATATTTTTCATTACACCGCGCTTTCTGTATTTCTGTGAATTTTTGTTGTATAGTGGGGATGGTAATGGCATAATTAATCCCCTAGAAAACTACCCTGAATGAAAGCAACCGTTTAAAAACATTGTATCGTACTGAGGGGGATACTAGAAGTTTTCACAAAATAAATTACAATATGGTGAAATAGTTCAATTGCCATCTGGTGGTTAAGATAAAGTTTCTCTGTAAAGGTCATACCTCCTAAATTAATCCAAAAAGCCCACACCCATAAAAATCTATCAAAATGTATCGGACTTCCTTCCTATGCAAGAAATGGGCACACCTGAATTTACTACAATAGCGCACACCCACAAAAATTGATCGTAATGCATTTAACTTCTTTCCTATGCAAAAATTAGGTATCCCTGAATTTATTACAACAGCCCACACCCACAAAAATCGATCAAAATGTATCGAACTTCCTTGTTTGGGCTGTTGTAATAAACTCAGGGATACCTAATTCTTGCATAGGAAAGAAGTTAAATGCATTACGATCAATTTTTGTGGGTGTGCGCTATTGTAGTAAATTCAGGTGTGCCCATTTCTTGCATAGGAAGGAAGTCCGATACATTTTGATAAATTTTTGTGGGTGTGGGCTGTTATAATAAATTCATGCTACCCATTTCGTGCATGGGAAAAATGTTCGATACATTTTGATCGATTTTTGTGGGTGTGGGTTGTTGTAATAAATTCAGGGATACCTTTTTCTTGCATAGGAAGGAAATCTGATACATTTTGATAGAATTTTAAGGGTGTGGGCTTTTTTTATAAATTTAAGTGGTATGACCTTTACAGAGAAACTTTATCTTAAACAGCTTCAAGAGGCAGATTCTGGCAATTGAACTATTCCCCCATATTGAAATTTATTTTGTAAAAACTTCTAGCATCCCCCTCAGTACGATACAATGTTTTTAAACGGTTGCTTTTATTCAGGGTAGTTTTCTAGGGGATTAATTATGCCATTACCATCCCCACTATACAACAAAAATTCACAGAAATACAGAAAGCGTGGTGTGATGGAAAATATATATTTTTTAAAATTACACCCCTTAGGGGTAATTTTGGGGGATTGAGCCATGCCAATATGTTGTCATTAATTTGTAAAAAATTACAGTACCACCCCCAGTACGATACAAGAAATATTAATTGAAATGCAAAAAGCATGGTTTAACGAAAAATATGGTTTTTGAAGAATTGCACCTCTTAGAGGTAGTTTTTGGGTGGTTGAACTATGCCAATATGTTGTAATTATAGTAAAAAAAATACGAAAAGTGTGGTGTAGTTTTGTCTAATGCCAGCCCACACACGAATTGCAGGATAACGGGAATTGTAAAAAATTTTCTAACTGTGTAACAAATTTGTAATTAATTTGTAAAAAATTCTAGAACCATTTTCATTGGTTACAAGTGCTGGTGCAGCATTAGGGTCATAAAAAAATCTCTACATTTTTACTCTCAACCCCGAAAATTTCGATTGTTATGACAGTTTTTAACTATCGTGATAGTTAAAAAATATTTTCGGGGCTGAGAGTAAAAATGTGGCGATTTTTTGGGCTGAGTGTAGAAAATGTCATGATTGCAATACTTTTGTTGCCATCGCGTTCGTTTGAGACTGAATTTAGCCTATCTTCACAAACATATGAAAATTGGTCTTACTTCACCATCATGTTTTATAAGTACATATTATATATACTTCAGCTCCGAAAATTTCAGCTGTCATGACAGTTTTTTACTATCGTGATAGCAAGTATTTTCGGGGCTGAGAGTAAAAATGTGGAGATTTTTGGGCTGAGAGTAAAAAGTGTCATGATAGCAATAATTAGTATAGTCATCGCATTTTTCGGGGATGGAATTTTGGCTATCTTCACATACATGAATGCCATCGATCATTTTTATTTATTTATTTATTTTATTTATTTATTTTACCAACAGTATTAATTTACATCTGGTATTTTTAAAATTAGGTTTATTTATATAAATCAAATTTGAATAAAAAAAGTTTTTAGAATTCTTTTAAATTCATCTCTGGACAAATTAAAATCGAACACGGTAGATACATTATTAAATACACCGCTAGAATTACAAACCGGGTCCGACATACCAAAATTAGATCCATGGAAGTGCAGATTAATCACTAAGCCTCGGTGTCTGAGTGATCTCACTGGGGCACGTATTGAAAACAAGGATAGTAGTTGTGAACAATCAATTCGGCCCATTATAACGTCGCGCACAAACATTGCGGAAGAAATTGGTCTTCGAACGAACAATGGTTCAATATTCAATATCAAACAACGGCCTAGATACGGCGGAAGCACATACTTAGGAGCGTTTACCTCTCGAGGAAGTCACCTTAAGGCAAACAGCATAAATCGCTTCTGGATTGATTCTATACGGTTAGAGGAATTGATATAGTACGGATTCCAGACAATTGACGCATACTCCAAGTGCGATCGAACAAATGAAGCAAAGAGGACTTTTAGAGTATATGGATCATGAAAGTCTTTGGAGAAACGGATTAAAAACTCTAACATTGAATTAGCCTTATTAATACATCTGTCAATATGGTCCTTAAACGATAAATCTCGTGAAAACAAAACCCCTAAATCTAGAAAAGAATGAACTCGCTCTATCATAACGCCATTTAAGAATAAACTATTATCATGTCCATTACGTCCAAAACGTCTTCTAGAAAAGTTCATAACTTTACATTTCGAAACGTTCAGGCAAAGCTTATTCAAGCTATACCAGTCGCAGAAAACGTTTAATTCCTGTTGTAGATTTAGCAGATCGCGATCATTTCTAATCTTACAAAAGATTTTTACATCATCAGCGTAAATCAGAAACTTACAATGTTTGAAGCACCGCTTCACATCATCTATGAATGCAATAAATAATAGAGGTCCAATGTGGCTACCTTGTGGGACGCCAGACAAAACATTGATGTCTCTAGATAAAATATTATTTAAAAAAACTTTTTGAGTTCTGTTCGTCAAATATGAAAAAATCCACTTTAAAGGAAGGGCATCACACTTGTTGAGCTGTCCCAGTTTCTTTACCAATAAAACATGATCAATTTTATCAAAAGCTTTGCTAAAATCAGTAAACACTACCTCAACACCATCACCACCTTCTAATGCTAGCGTCAAAAAATTTGTAAACAAAGCAAGATTTGTCACAGTTGACCGTCCGGGGTAAAACCCATGCTGGTTTACTGAGATGGAATTTTTAATTAAGAAAAAGATGCGGTCCTTGACCATCGATTCAAATAATTTAGGAATAGCCGATAAGATAGAAATACCGCGGTAATTTTCGATATCCGTTCTCCGTCCACTCTTGAAAATTGGTTTAATGAAACTGGATTTCCAAATTGAAGGGAAAACCCCATTTTTGAAACTCATATTGAAGATGTTCGTCAGCGGCTGAACTAAGACCGAAGCACACTTTTTCAACACAAGCGGGTGAATTTTGTCCGGGCCACAACTCATATTCACATTTACATTCAAAAGAGCGTGCAGAACGTCATCGGTAGTAAATTGAAATTGAATGTTTGGATTATTATTAAAAACAAGTTCGTCATTCCCTCTCGAAGACGGGACATACACATTTTCAAAAAATGCTGCAAACATGTCAGTGATAATTTGTGGATCACTAGCCGTCAAAGAATTGAAAGACATTAGCGAGGGTATACCTCTACAATTCCGTTTCGAATCAACCTAACTCCAGAAACATTTAGGGTTCTTTCTAATATTCGATTCGATCTCGACAATATATAAATTATACAAGAAACGATTTAAAATTTTAAATTGAGATCTGAGAGCGCTAAATATTTCATAATTTACGGCGGATGGGTTTAATTTATATTTTTTATGAGCTTTAGATTTCCGATTTTTTAATCCTGAGAGGCGACTATTAAACCATGGCTCGCGCATCGACGAAACTACAGGTGAACGGGGAATAAATTGTTCAATTGCCAAGTTCATTATTTTATAAAACTGATCAATATAAGCGTCTAAACTACCCGTTATATATTGATCCCAATTAATATTGTCCAGAAACTCATTTAAAGCATTATAATTTCCCTTATTAAAATTGAAAGACTCACTAGAATTAAAAGTTACGTTAACATTAACGCAATTTTCAAATATTAATTGGATATGTAGTGGTATGTGAAAAATAAAAGCAATGATTGTGCCATGTACTTCTACTGGAACGAACACCAGATCGAGGATATTGCTGCACTGGTTCTCGATGTTATTAATCTGTCTTAGCCCGAGTGAACAGATTGAGTCCATCACCAGATCTGAAGTTAGATCACCATTGAATGGCAGACGTTCATCATCTACTGTAAGCCATTTTATTTTCGGTAAGTTAAGATCTCCCAAAATCATCACACAATCAAAATCAAGAGCTGCAGCTGCTAGTTGGTTTGAGAAAAATAAAGATAGCTCACCATATATATTTACTGAGGATCCGTATGGTATGTAAACAGCAACTATCAACACCAGCTTTCCATTGAAAGCAAGTTTAACAGCCAAAATCTCCAACTCGTTACTCCCAAGGTCAATAATATCCGCACGTATATCTTTCGTGACCGCTAGCAGAACTCCGCCACCTCTCGCTGTCGATTCAAGATCTGTATAACGATCGCGTCTGAAAACATAGTAGTCTGGAGGGAAGTACTCTGCAGAATTGTGCGAGCTTATCAGCCATGTTTCCGTGATGCAGATGACATCATATTCATTTTCCAACACTGATAGGTACATTTCACGCGATTTTGATCGTATTCCGCTAGCGTTGTGATAGTAAATAGACAATGTGTTGGTTTCATCTGAGAGTGGCAGTGTCAGTTGAGCGATAGGTGCAGACAGCGGCATCGGATTTGAAGAAGGTATAAAATCAGTTGAGGTCGCAGTAGATATTGTTACAACGTCGTTCGAGCTGAGCGTGGGACTAAAAAATTATTATTCATTGATTTCCGACGTGAATTTAAAAATTCTTTAATCAACACTCCAGAAGGCCACGCCGATGAATCCAGCATTTGGTTAAATTTGCTTACAGGAACACCGATTTTAAATGATACATAATCGCGCTCATCATTACGTCGAAAGCAATATAATACAGGTTTCTCGACTTCAAATTTGTTTTTGATATACATCATAAGATCATCATCAGTAACGTCCTTGCATAATCGAGAAATAAAAATCCATCGTAGCGGTTCAACGGTACGCAAAGTAGAGTTCAAGTCACCACTACCAATAAAAATTTTTTTAGGCGAGTCCATATTATGGTCTAACGATTTAGCAGTTGAATCCGTTGTTATGCCATTATTCACACTACTCTTTGATCTTGTAAGTATTGGTGTAGCAAATTCCTTATCAGTTTGTGTTGTTTTTTTTTTAATTTTACAGACGACGACTGTTGAGATGGTGTTGGTTTTAACAAACTTTCCACGTTATTATTAATAACGGCTGATGTTTTATTTAGCAATGACAAGGACGCTGATATAGCATTGATCGAATTACTCATATGATCGTTCGTTTCCTTGAGAATTTTATAAACATCGATAAAAACACCACATCGCCATGAAAAATTTGGAATTATCGAAATGGCATCAAACACAGGTTTTTTAATTCCGGCGCATCCAAAATGAATAAGTTTATTACATTCACCAGCACAAGTAAAAAAGTTTTCAGACACTTTGGCACTACATTCACAGCACGCAGACATTATTATTCAATTTAGAAAAAAAAAATATTTAATAAAATCACAGTTATGTATTTATATCACAGATATTGATAGATTTTATGAATTTATGATTTTTAGCCGTTTCAGTTATTAGAAAAATAGTTAATTTAACTGAAAACTAAATAACAAATTTATTAAAATTAAATCACAAAATGTAGATAAATTATTTAACCATTTATATATATTAAATTTTTAATTTTACGAGCAAATTGTACACGTGTGATCACATCGACCACCAAAATTGAATTTTCGAAGAATGGATTCATAAATTTAATAAAAAAAAATTGCAGAACAGAAGCGACCAGTTATTCTGTTCTTAGACCACACACCTTGTCATCCGGACAAGAAATATACTCGTAGTACCGTAAAGCTTCAATTTTTGCCTCCTAATACGACATTAGAATTGCAGCCACTAGATCAGGGGATAATTAGAAGCTGCAAACTAAATTACCAAAATCTTTTAATGAATCGATTGGTTGTTACCATTGATCAAT
The DNA here is from genome assembly GCA_963691935.1 of Nephrotoma guestfalica. Lineage (NCBI taxonomy): Eukaryota > Metazoa > Arthropoda > Insecta > Diptera > Tipulidae > Nephrotoma > Nephrotoma guestfalica. Next base: position 102,706,048 of record OY829913.1, read on the forward strand.
CAAGAGGAATGGAGGACTTATCTAAGAAAATCAAATCCATAGATGCCTGTTCATGGGTAACAAAAGCTTGAAATAAGGTTTCACCTGAAACAATATCGAATTGTTTCAGGAAAGCGGGGATATAACAGTGGAGTCAGAATTAGAAATCGTCGTAACAAGCGAATCTGAAAAAGATCGTATTGTCGGATGGGATGAAAATTTACAAATTTTTGAAGAATTAGTCGATGATTGGGAAGAAAATTTATGCTCAACATTACAAATGGCTGTAGAACCAGTATCTGGAACTTCGTCATTCGATGGAGATGAATCGATTATTTTTTAAGAAGCGGAACTCAAACAGGTCATTGAATTGAAAGAATATGAAAGCACTAAAGGTTTGGACGGGATGTTTTATCACTTGAAAAAATCGAAACAAAAACTAATTCAAAAACTAATTGAAAACTTAGGGTATTGGCCAGCCTAAATATTTATGTATGTGCCGGATTGTTATATA